>JAMPIV010002324.1:0-322585 GCA_024509875.1 Oreohelix idahoensis
TTGTCTTTTCTAATAAGAGTTTGTTATGATTTATAAACCTAACTCTGGGAAAGGGTAGTGTATTTTATCACTGTCCGTCTGAAAAAGTTAGTGCTTGTAGACTTACACGCGTGATGCCAGCATTTGTATATCGCGCGTCGCGTGTTGCATGCGTTCCTGATTTTCAGCCCTCCCCTCTCGCTATCCTTTTGTCCATCTGTTCGTTCGTTTTGGTAACGTAATATAATTAATGTTAGGATTAATTTAGGTCATTACGCAGTACGTCTCAATGTTTTTCTTAGAAATGCAGCACACGTTTCATTGAAGAAGGCGGGTAATAATACAGTAAGCTTTTATATCAACGTGAAAGCGTTACAATTTGCAGACGAAGCAGAAAACAAGGGGGATTTCGAGTACATTCCTTGTGACAGCACTGTCATTTTACCATTGCTCTTCTCTTTATTAATTTTATTTGTTAGGCTTCATATTTACCTAATAATTTATATATGTGGATTAGAATATTTCATGACAATATATATATATATATATATATATATATATATATATATATATATATATATATATACATACATATACATATATATATATATATATATATATATATATATATATATATATATATATATATATATATATATATATATATATATATATATACAGATGAAAAACCTATGGCAAGGCACAAGCAAAGAAACAGTTACAACTGATCAGAGCATGTATATTCCCAGTGGCAACATACGGCTGCGAGACTTGGACACTCAATAAAACAGTTGCAAAAAAGATTACATCATTTGAAATGAAATGCTACAGAAGGATGTTGAGAATACCCTGGACAGAAAAAAAGACCAACAGAGAAGTACTGCACTCACTAAACGTACAGGAACATTGGCTCCTAAATACCATCGCAATAAGGAAGCTGAAATTTTTCGGTCATATAAAAAGACATAATAGCCTGGAAAAAACAGTGATGGAAGGCATGGTCCCTGGAAAAAGGGGAAGGGGTCGACCTAGACGACGGTGGACCCAGGACATCACAGAGAGTCTGAACTTGTCTTTGGCTGATGCAGGTCGACTTGCCCAGAATCGTGATGCGTTCAGAGCAGCTGTAATGGAGACAACGTTCTGGAAAGAATACGTCACATGATGATATATATATATATATATATATATATATATATATATATATATATATATATATATATATATATATATATATATATATATATATATATATAATAATAATAATAATAATAATAAATTCTTTAAGCGCCAAACACGGCGCATAAGGCAGAAACCAGTGCTCTCCAGGTTGTTCGTTGTGACGCCACTCCTCTTAGCTCTTGCACATTATTTAGGCCCAACGTTCTTCCTTCTCTTATTATTGTTCTTCTGAGTGTTTCTTTTGGTCTTCCTTTTTTCCGCTTACCCTCAGGAACCCAAGTGAGCGCCTGTAGTGGTATTCTGTTGTTTTGCATTCGTAGGACATGACCGATATATGACCATCGTCTTTTCCTTATATAGTCGGAGACATATTTCTGCCTAGAGTCTTCTCTTATTTGTCGATTAGTCTTGAATTCTTTCCAACTGATGTTCATGAGTTTTCTAAGACATTTGTTCTCGAATGTATTCAGCTTGTTCTCCAATGATTTTGTTATTTTCCAACTCTCACAGCCGTATGTTAACACTGAGATAACATTTGAATTAAACAGACGAAGCTTGGTATGTATATTCAATGATCGTAATTTCCAAATGTTAGATAATCTATTGAAGGCGCTAGCTGCCAAAGCAATTCTAGTATGGATTTCTCTTGTTGTGTCACCATCCTGAGTCATTTTACTGCCTAAATAATTGAAACTTTCAACTTTCTGTAGTTTTTCCCCGTTCAAGATGATATCAAAGGTCTCGTTAGAAAAGTTCATAGCTTTAGTTTTAGAGGCATTTATTTGGAGACCAATTTTAACCGAGAGATGACACAAATTATTTATTGCTTCTTGGGATTGTCTTGGTGTTGAACTTAAGAATGCTACATCATCTGCGAAATCCAGGTCCCCCAGGAATTTTCCATTTGTCCATTTTATACCCAATTGTTCATTGTGGGTATATTTTCTCATAACCCAATCAATAGCTATTCCAAAAAGTAGTGGTGACATAATACAGCCTTGTTTCACCCCTGTTTCTACTGTAAACCATTCTGTATTCCCTTTATTTGTTCTAACACAACATCTTGCATTGTCATATAGCGCTTTGATTATATTCACATATTTTGTTGGAAAACCATAGATTGTAAGTATCTTCCACAATGATGGGCGGTGTAGACTATCAAAGGCTTTTTGAAAATCGACGAAGGTGATAATAAGTGGCGATTGCCTTTCCACTGATTCTTCTATAATTGTTCTTAGTGTGAATATTTGATCAATACATGATCGTTTCGGCCTGAAACCCGCTTGTTCTTCTCTGATCTTTTCGTCAGCATGCAATTTAAGTCTTTCTAACATCATGCAACATAATAATTTTCCAGGTACTGATAAATAGAGATATACCACGCCAGTTATTACAGTCTGATAGATCACCTTTCTTCGGTAACTTTACAATAATACTGTCTTTCCATTGTTGTGGTGGTTGTTCTTCTCTCCATACTTCATTTATAATATCTAAAATTCTCAAGAGGTTGTTGTCATTAACTGCTTTAATCATTTCCCCTGAAATTTCGTCAACTCCAGCAGCTTTAAAATTTTTTAATCTTTTAACGGCTTGTTTGATCTCGTCCAGCGTGAATTCATCGCAAGTTATTGGCAAAGTGGTTGTGGATGTTTCATTATTAAAATCAGGTGTTACTGTTGGTGGTGGTCTGTTATATATATATATATATATATATATGCATGGATGCATATCTGTAATCATCCTTATATGACCACCAGCTATGCACATATCTGTAATCATCCTTATATGACCACCAGCTATGCACATATCTGTAATCATCCTTATATGACCACCAGCTATGCGCATATCTGTAATCATCCTTATATGACCACCAGCTATGCACAATGCTACAATATATGTACGTAGAAGTGAACCTATGTCAGTGAGACTAATTACATCCTCATTGACTCTTAACATCATCCACACACTTCCAGGGATTCCGCCTGTGGTGAAACTTGTTGAGAACCCAGCATTGCACACTAAGCTTGGAGAAGTCACTTGAGCCTCTGGTGTAACTTATGTTGTTAAATTTAGCTTTGGCCATTCCTATTCTTTTCTTTATTTCTCTTTCGCATTTGCCATATTCTGTTATTATATGACCAAGATATGAGAAACTTTATTCTTGTTTTTTTTAAGTGTTGGCTTATCGTCTGTTTTGCTAATTATCATAGCTTTCGTTTTCTCAAAATTCATGTCCAATCCATATTCACGAATTAGGCGGTTAACTCACTTCACTAGTACTTGGAAGTCCTTCCTGTTCACTTTCAGCTAAAATAAAAATGTATTAGCTGCACATCTGAGATTGTTTATTCATCTTCAAACGATGTTCAGTCCTGGAATTTCCAGTATCTGATTGGAAATTTATCTGTGTAGATATTACACAGATATTAAGGGTGTTGATCTTTACCGTCGTGTGTAGTAAATATTGATAGAAGTAATGAGACGTGGCTGGCTGTCATACTGTTGCCAGTAATTTTAATGGAAGGGAAGTGATCCGGAAATTGTTAGGGGAGCAGATTAGATAAGAGTTACATTCCTTGATTAGCTATGATGTTAGGTTAAATTGTAAGAGGGGAATTCCCTCGTATGTGCGAGAAGTCAAGTTAGGTTAGCACGGCGAGGATGATGTCCATTTGCTAACTGGATCCATTATATTTGAGGAGGCCATTATTATTTATGTTAGCACGGCGAGGATGATGTCCGTTTGCTAACCGGATCCATTATATTTGAGGAGGCCATTTATTATGTTAGTACGGCGAGGATGTGCGTTGTTGAGAATTTATGTTATTGGCACGGTGATGATGTCTGTTGCTAAAGGATCCATTATTATTATGATAGCGCTTATGTGAGAAGTATCTGTGAGGAGGCCATATATATATTGTAGCACGGCGAGGATGTCCGTTGCTAAAGGATCCATTATTATTATGATAGCGCTTATGTGAGAAGTATCTGTGAGGAGGCCATATATATATTGTAGCACGGCGAGGATGTCCGTTGCTAAAGGATCCATTATTATTATGATAGCGCTTATGTGAGGAGTATCTTGAGGATGCCATTTATGTTAGCACGGCGAGGATGATGTCCGTTTGCTAACCGGATCCATTATATTTGAGGAGGCCATTTATTATGTTAGCACGGCGAGGATGTCCGTTGCTGAGAATTTATGCTATTAGCACGGCGATGATGTCCGTTGCTGAGAGGATCCATATTTATATTATAGCGCAGATTTGAGAGGCCATTGATGTTGTATAGCGCTAATGATTCTGAGAAGTGGAGAAGTGAGGAGTACTTTATTATCATGACTTATATTGTATTGCTGTAAACTGTAATTCGACTATGACTGTCGTAAATTTATTTTGAGAGAAAGAGTCTAGAAATAGTAGTCCGGTTTAGAGTGTAGAATGATGATGAAAACTCAGTGATAGAAATGTATAGATTAAATATGATGCTCCACAGAGTGCTGGAGGAGAGTAAAGACAGACTTATTTACGACAAATCGTTTCTCTCAATCTTCTCTTCCACTCTCCTGGTCAAACAATTATTTGCCAGTTTTCCAGACACACGTCTGCGCTCACACCGATTTGGTGCTTCAAACACTCAGACGACGTGGATACAGCTATATTAAACAAATAGGGAATTTTTGGGCTTTTGGGTATTCCAACACAGTCCGATATAAGTTTATGATGTTTATTAACCTTAAAGATCAAATCACAAAAAAAAACAATATCAAGTGTTACATAAAATTATCATAAGTACAGAAAAATGCAAATAACAAGGTAGGGAGGGGGTGAAGAAGATTGGTATCGACTAAGCCCTTCCCGCTTGTATTAGACAAAGATAAACCCAGTCTCAAGATAGATAGTTATCAGGAGCATAGGAAAGTTAACCCAACAGTGAATTTAATTACTCTGAAAGAGGTGTTACAATATTAGTTATGGTGGTAGACAAAAAAATACTGTTATCCCAACTGGTGTCTTCCCTTTACTAAGCAAAGAAAAAAAAAAGGGGGGGGGGGGGGAAACAGAGTTAACAAATTATCCCACTAAAGGAACAATGCATGGTATACAGAAAAACGTATTACCCGGTAGGCAAGTTAACAAATGGTTTTTTCAAAAAAAATAAATCTCCTGTCATTCATGCACACTTTGCGGATCCACACTCATATATACTCACACACTTACCGAGTTGCAGCATCAGACAATCCATAGAATGATAAACACAGTGATTAAACTCTTGACATGTGAAACTGTCTAACACTTCTATGTCCCGCCCCAGATATTGCGAGTTTTTACTGAGAGCAAATATTCCCGCTTATCGCCGGACTTGAAGTTTAAAGAGTTCTTGTGTTTTATTATATAAAAGGAGTCTATGGGATGGCACTGACACAATTCAACACAGGGGTGAAAATGAGGTGATGGCAATATTCCTTCACTGCGTGATGACAGCAACTGACCGGTAAAGTTTTTTTTTTTAATCCAGTGAGGAAAAAACTAGGCTCAGTCACAGTCAGGTAAATCGGTAATCTCTCACAATAGAGCAGTATATAAACTATCGCTACTGGCACTGTTCATCTTCCAGTTTATCTTACAGATTGTAATTTAATTTGATGATAATAATCAAATGATCTTGGGTAGGCTTTCTTTCATGTAATTATGTTAGCTAGGCCGCACCGGACCACCACAAGATTTACTTTAAAAAAAATGTCTCATCAAACTGTCTGGAAGTTTAAGAACCGAGTATGGAAACTCTGAAAGATTTCGTTATTGCTGGGATTGCAAAAGGTGATCAATCTAGAGAAAAAGATAGAAAACCCATAACAACATAATCATACTTTAAAAATCAAATAATCTTCTAAGCGCGCGATAAATTTCCCGTTAAGACTATTATATATACGCTCGCGTATTTAATTATGTATTTAATAAACACTGCGCGAGTTCTAGTGGTTAAATCACACATCTATAAATATAGGACTTAACTAAATTTATTAATTATAAATTCCTTCGCGACTTTAAAAGTTAATTTAAGCATTAAACATCTATTATCTTTTTTGGAAATAGTATAGCAGGTATATCATTACATTTACAACTGGAACTATTGAGACGGTTTAATTTAATAGGTTTAAATTAACACAAAATCCAATGAAATAGAATGAATGAACTAGACCACTGATCACTTTACCCACAATATATATATATTACCGTTTTGCACAGAAATAGAATTCACTGCAAATATAAATGAAAATCCATGGGATAATCTAGCAAGATTTCAAATATCGCTAGTGCTTCTATCAAGTTCTGGCCAGCGAGTGATGAAGTGTATTTCTACGTGATCTGTATATCTACAACTGGAATGCAAGATGAGTGGGACATGAGAAACTTGACAGCCTTTTTTGATCTCGGAAGGATTTTGGGGATCTGACCGCCAGACCAAAGAGAGAAGCCGCCCCTGGCCTCTCGTATCTTCGCTCGCTGCTTGCGTCAGCTTTCCCCGTTCGCTCTGGCTGCGATCGGTTCCGTGCTTAACACCGAGATGCGAAATCGTTTCAGGGACCACTACTGTCTTTGATAGCATGCCGCCCGTCCTTCCTGAGATCTCCACCAGTGTCTTTCTTTCTGCCCGCTCTGGTCCATCTTGCGAGCGGTTGAGTTCGCGCGGAGATGATGATAAATACCTGCGAGAAACTAGCTTCTCTGCTCGGGGATCGTCTCAGTGTCTTTGATCTCGTGCCGCATACTAAGTGAGTCCCGGTGGAATCGTTCGCTCTGGCGAAACGAAAAGTTCAACAAATGTTCAGGGGTTCTAATGTTATGAAAAGCTAAAAGTCCCTTTAAATCATCCATCATATCAGGGAAAATTCACTTGTCGAACTAGACGTACGTCACAATCGTCCCCACTTTTAGACATGAAACCATTTTTCATGTTTCATTTTTTTTTGACAATGGAGGTGACCTGATTGGTGATTTTAGGATGAGTGGTATCTTCAGTTTGCTCTTCTTCCTCTGTAGACCAGTTTCTACTCAGGAAATCAGCCCCGACATTCTGTCTTCCCGGAATATATTCCACTTTGAAAGAATAAACGCTTAAAAGAAGCGCCCAACGCATGATCCTTGCGTTAAATTCTTTATTGGCACCCAGAAATGCTAACGGAGCGTGGTCTGTTTGCACCGTGAAAGATGTACCATAGAGAAACTCATGATGGCGTCTGATACCGTCAATCAGAGCGAGACATTTCTTTCGACTACGCTGTAGTTCCGTTCAGCTTTATTTAATTTCCGACTGCCATAGGCAACTGGAAATAGCATGTTTGGGTCACTGTCATCGGCTTGAAGCAGTGTTGACCCGATGCCCTGACCTGACGCGTCGACCCGTAATACAAAAGGTTTGTTGAGGTCAGGCAACCTCAAAATGGGGTATGCAGACAACTGTCCTTTCAAAGTGCTGTACGCGTGTTCGCACTTTTGATCCCATATGACCTTATCAGGACAACCTTTCTTTGTGAGGTCAGTCAGAGGTGCTGTCAGTCCGTTGAAGTTCTGGATGTATTTCTGATAATATGCACATAATGATAGGAAGGAACGTACGTCTTTCTTCGTTCGGGGTCTTTTGGCTGCAGCTATTTTCTCCACGTTCTTCTTAATAGGCCAACTGCATCCGTGAGAAATAGTATGCCCCAGGAAGTCTAACTGTTCAAACCCGATGAGACATTTGCTAGGTCTGGCTGTGAGACCCGTTTCCTGTAGTCTCCTGAGGAGCATAGCAACCGTAGCAATATGTTCTTCATAGGTTTCCGATGCAATTAATATGTCATCCATAAAATTATGGATATGGGGACTTTGCAAAGGTTCTAGAAGTTTCCTCATCATCCTGGTGAACACTCCTGGTGCGTTATGCAATCCGAACGGCATCACATTAAATGTGTAATGTCCTTCACTAGTGCTGAAAGCTAACAAAGGTTTAATTTCCTCCTTGACTGGTATCTGATAATAACCTTTACTGAGGTCAATCTTGGAGAAAATCTTTGCTTTGCTGAGCTTGGTGAACAACTCAGAAACAGTTTGGAGAGGTTCGGGCTGGAATTCCGTTACAGCGTTTAGCAGCCGGTAATCTATACACAGCCGAACTTCCTTATTGGGCTTCTGCAACAGCACTACACTGGAACTGTAAGGAGATGTAGACTCACTGATAATTCCTGCTTGACGCAGCTTGTCTATTTCTCCGCGAAGTGCATCAGCTTTAGCGTACGGTATGGGGTAAACTCTGGTTCGAACAGGGGTCTCGTTTGTTAATTTCATATCAAATTCGATGAGATTTGTTCGACCAGGTACATCCGTTAAGACTGCACTGTACTGTTTTAGTAGAGCCCTGGTTTCTGTTTGTTGTTCTGGTGAGAGATTGTCGCCGAACTTGACATCTTTAAAGGATTCTGTGGGTTGCAATGGATACTCCATGCAACCATCATCATCTTCCTCGTCTTCCGTTGCTATGGCGACGGCCAGGAGATGCTCGGAGGATGGCACCGGTCTTTCCAAATATTTCTTAAGCAGATTTACGTGGAAGACCTTCTCCTTTCCTTTGATGGAGATCTTGTAATTGGTACGTGAGATCTTTTTAAGGACGGTAAACGGCCCTTGCCATCCGATGCGAAGTTTATTGCTTCCGGTTGGAAGTAGCAACAAAACTTTCTCCCCTGGTTGTAGTTCTCTCTCTTTTGCAGCTTTGTTGTATCTTTTAGCATGTTTAGCGCGGGCTTTTGTAAGGTTGGTAGTAGCTAGATCCCATCCTAGCTTTAGCCTTTCCTTGAGCTCAGATACATACTTGCTTGCAGAGACGACTGTCTCGTCAGCCTTTTGGTCTGTCAGGGACCGAAGTAAGGCTTCTAGTGGCCCCTTAATAGGTCTGCCAAATAAAAGTGTAGCTGGCGCGAATCCCGTAGACGCTTGGGGTACCTCTCGGTAGGCGAATAAGGCAGCCGATATATATAGGTCCCAGTCTTCCGGTTTCTCCTGACCCAGCTTACGTAACATGGTGGTGAGGGTACCATTAAAACGTTCCACGAGCCCATTTCCGGCCGGATGGTAGGGACTTGTGTGGATATGTTTGGCCCTCAAGATCTTAAAGATCTCCTCCATTAACAGGCTACGGAATTGGGATCCATTGTCCGTCAAAACTTGTTGAGGGAATCCCAACCGTGTAAAGATTTGCACGAGGGCTTCTGCGACATGCTTGGAATCTGTGCATGTTAGCGGTATAGCTTCGGCCCACATTGTGCAAGTGTCGACTAAAGTCAGGATGAACCTGTGCTTTCTTTTGGTCCTTTCCAGGGGTCCAATGATGTCGACAGCAACCCGTTCAAATGGAGTACCCACTATTGGCATTTGCCCCATAGGTACTGGGGGTGTCAAGTGCTTTGGTGCTACCCGTTGGCACTGGGCGCAGGATTTCACGTACCTGATAATGTCAGAGTTCATTCCTGGCCACCAATAGTGGTTTTTTATTCGCTGAATAGTGGCGTTTTGTCCCATATGTCCGCTAAAGGGAAGAGAGTGCCCCATTTCTAAGATCTGGCTTCTGTACTGCGTCGGTACTAGGAGCTGGTTATTCCCCGTGTCCGGGTTGCCCGTTCTACGATACAATACGCCATCCTTAGAAAAGATGTCTCCGTTGTGTCTGGGGTCCTTAGCCATGGGCAGTTTTTTAAAGCAGAGCTCCAGAGTAGGGTCCTTTTGTTGCGCCTCCTTCAGTTCGTTCGGCAACAAATTTGGCGCAGGCTCCCTCTCCTTCTTGGCTTGCCCTCTTGTGGTTACCGCTGCCACAATCGGCTCCTTTGGTCTCCCAATAAACACATATCTACATCCCAGGATAACTGGGTAGATAGGATCATCCATAATGGCCGCTTTAATAACACCTCTGACAAAATCAGAGTGTATTTCTACCAGTGCGATAGGAAGCGTCCTGGGTGCGTCACTCTTAAAAACTCCACTGAGTTTGACGGTTTCCTCTGTCTCCTGACCTGGTTTGACTAGGTGTCTAGCAACAATACAACTAAAGCTTAATCCAGTGTCAAAGAGACAAGTAGTTGAGGTACCATTCAAAATTACAGTTCCTCGAGTTGAGGGTCGGTCCCCCTCAGGTTGAGAATCACTGACATTGACTCTACCTTTCGAGGCTGTATGCAAACATCCGACGCGGTTTGGACCGGTTTGTTTGCCCTGATCAGACGTTCCTGGTGTAGGGGTCTTCCCTTTTCCTTGACCTTGGTGGCCGCGCTGCCACGTAGGCTTGGTGGGTTGATCAGAATTGTTGTTAGGGGGGTATCGGGTTTTGTAGAATTTCGATTTTTCCTGGGGAGGTCTCTGGGTATTATTTTCTCGTTGGTTATAATTCTGAGAGGAATTAGAGGAATAGGATGACTGCTCTAGATTTTGTTTACGAGATGGCTCATCTGTGGGTTTACGTTTTGTGCTGGGAAGTTCGGCCATTGCATTGGTATAGCGTTCTGCCTTATTGAGTATGTCCTCAAGCCTGACTGCGCCCTGTTCAGCCAAAAATCTACGGGTTTCGTTTGACAAAGTTGACTTTATCTGTTCCACAAGAACAAGTTCAAGTAGTCCCTCATATGTAAGAGGTAGGTCAGATAATTCAATGCACTTTGTCAAATAGCCCGTGAGACGTGAAGAGAACTGCGGGAATGTTTCCGTGCTCTCTTTCCGGCTGTTTCTGAACATTTGCAGAAATTTTCGGGCGGTCATCTCAAACCGCTCTAGCAAGGCCTTTTTCAGCATGTCGTAATCATGTTGGTTGGTTCCCAGCTTTGTATATACGTCATAAGCAGTACTTTTCAGTGACGTTGAGAGTTTAAGTGCCCAGCGGGAACTCTCCAACCCATACAGATTTGCGAGCCTCTCGAATTTTTCTAGATAGCTGTCAATTTTCTCATTGGGACTAGGAAAAGACTCTAAAGCAAAAGACATCGCAGTTAATTGGGCAGACTGAGTGCTGGAGAGATCCATTGACTGCGACTGGGGCGAAGACGGCTCTCCGTTATTCGAAGTAGAGGCGCCCCGACTCTCTAAAGCCTTAAGCGCCAATTCATGCTGTCTTTCCTTGTCTCTCTCTTCGCGTTGTCTCTCCTTCTCTCTTTCCCTGCGGGCGTCCATCTCTGCCTCAATTTTCTTCTGCTCCAATTGACGATCGTCCGCTTCTTTCTTCCTAGCTTCTGCCCTCTCTTCCGCTTCCTTTTTCTCTTTTTCTTCTCTCTGTTGGTCCGCGTCATATCTTTCAAGTTCTTTGTTGACAAACAGGTTCGCGGCTTCTCCTTCTAATCCTGAGTCCTTCGCCTCCTGTCTCAAAATGGATCTTATCCTAATTCTCTCTGCCATACCAAAGAACTGGATGCTTCTAAGACTAGAGAATAGTAAGATGGAACAAGAAGGGGAAGAAACTCGGAACCGCTACGAGAAAAACCAAAGTAAAAATTTACTTGAGTTACCTCCTACCTTAAATGTGTTAACTTATCGCTGCTATTATTGTCACTTAAGACTCTTAACGCAAGCGACTATGCCACTAAAATGGTAAGTTACACAAGAAAAGAATCTACTCTTACTAACAGTATAGAAAAATTTATATTAAAACAATTTAAAGGAAAAAAAAATTTTTTTTCCCCCTGAAATTTTAATTCTCCACTACAAAAAACTCCCCCTGAAGTCAATTATATGAGAAGAGACGATGTTAACTAGACTTAAAAAGTCAGAACAAGGCGTCTTTAGCTAAGCTCAACTCTTTTAACTTTAAAAACCCTTTAGTGACTATAAAACAATCACGCAATCCCAGCAAATCTTATAAAGAAAAATGTAATGTTTCTCTGCCAGAGAATAATTTAAATAACAACTATTTTTGTTTATCCGTACTTTCTACTGCTGTGGAAAGAAAACAACCTGTAAATATGCTGTGTGGACGACCCAAATACTAAAAAGCGTTGTCTAGGGGTGTAATTACTTATTTATTTATTTCCCTAAATCACAAAGACAGATCACTCACACTCTATCTTGTTAGACCCAGACTTAGATTAGACTCAAAATATCTTTATCCCGGCTATGCGAATGCCTCAAATATAGCTCAAGATGCAGAACCAGCCCACAAATATGTGTGCATCAAATGTATCTCAAAATTATCCCGGACGAGCCCCCAAATATTATCGTAAATTTATTTTGAGAGAAAGAGTCTAGAAATAGTAGTCCGGTTTAGAGTGTAGAATGATGATGAAAACTCAGTGGTAGAAATTTATAGATTAAATATGATGCTCCACAGAGTGCTGGAGGAGAGTAAAGACAGACTTATTTACGACAAATCGTTTCTCTCAATCTTCTCTTCCACTCTCCTGGTCAAACAATTATGATGCGTGATGCCATATGATGATGGATGGTATCCGCATGTCTGGTTTTGTGTGGTGTGCAGATGTGTTCAGTCAAAACAATGTTCATACAAAAATAACAGGGCAATCCACATAGGACGTCAGTAAACTCACGACGTATAAAGTCAATGATTCTTGTAACAGCCGTTGACGTTTTTCTTCATTATTTATTGTGGACGCCACAGTGACAAAATGGTTACGCGAATATGTAGGCACATCAAACAGTCATTATCACAGCAACATTCAATACAGCAATAGACGGTAGACAGCATTACAATGATGAGTCAGATGCATGTTATATTTCAAAGTGCTGTAAATGTAGTCAGGTGAAAAACTCCATCCCTTTCTATAACAGCCAGGAGATAACCAGATGTATGAGATCAGTTCACTCTCCTTAGTTTGACTTCAGCAAGACAGACACGTCTGCCGAAGTATAAATAATGTCCTCAAAAATATCCTCTAGATAATAAAGGTTTTTCAAACCTAGTTCATTTAACAAAGTAGCAAGTAATGGTCCTTGGAACCTTCATCAACCGATGCAGCACAATACAGCGACATGTGAGCTAGGAAAACATCTCGTGACGACGACTTTCGAAGACAGGCTATGAACCAGAAATCGTTCACGACCAAAAATCGATAGAGTTAATGAAAATGTTAATTTACCTTGCCTTCCGGAAATACACAGAAATATTATGCCTCCCGGCATGTGCAAATACACTAGAGGTATTATCTCGAATAAACGAAATATCCATAAGAGGACTCTCACATTCCTGACAGAACAAAAAAAATAGCGGAGATCCCCTCTTCAACGAGGCATCTCTTTCGCCATTCCAAATCGCTCACTCCACTAGTGGTGGGCGGAAACCGATCGACCAAGAAGCAAGACAAGTCATGCGCAGTCCAGCGCAAAAAAACCACAGCTCAAACTTAACTGCATTCGATACCAACGCGAGAAGACAAATGCTTACCGAGAAAAGTGACTATAAATTTCAAGCAGTTGTTGCCCTTGCGTTATAAAATAGATATTGAAATAAAACGATGTTGCGAGAATTTATCACGCAACATATCACCACCTCCTCCCGATAAAAAAAAAAATGTGGAACATATTTTTTTTTTTCAATATCAAAGAGCATGCGATAAGCGGCTCAAAACGCACGAATTATGCGCTGATAATTAACTAAATTGCCAAACAATAGGCTAATTATAGAGTGTCTGGTGAGGATATACCTCAACAGAAAAATAAATATGTCTCAAAAAATATTCACATCGGGGAGGTGTCACCAACACACATCACGTTAGCATGTAAACACAATATACGTATGCAAGTTACTATAATCATCATTAAACAGCATACTCTAATATTGTCTTTAAAAAATGGATGTACAAATCTGATAGGAAAATTTAAATAGTACATTATTTGACATGTAATGACATAAGTACATAGTAAAGTTAAACTACATGACGATCCAGGACATATGCTCTGGCATTCCGAGGGTAAGTACACAATCTAGAACTCGTCATGCTTGATACTAGTAAGGTAAGTCCTCAGCTCAACAATGACATTCTGAGAAAGTACAAGCAATATAATGCTAATTAATAACTAATATGCTTCATAAGGTACAATACATTATTAATAATTGTGGCTGTTTAGTAAACTAACGGCCCTTATATTAACTACTCAGTCCTCCTCTATCATCTTAAAAATACGAACAGAAGAAGATGACAACAAAGCACGATAGTGTGTACATATAAAGTGAGTACAGATGTGCTAATCTATTGTAGAAATATAGGTGTGTTATGACTCTGTAATATATGGAAATATAGGACAGAAGTATTAGTTGGAGTCATGTGGGCATCTAGACAAAATGTCAGCCATCACATTATCCGCACCACGGATAGCTCGTACCGTGAAGTGAAAAGGTTGAAGAGCTATAGCATATCGAGTGGATCTCGAACTCTTCAAACTCTTAATCTGAATAGCTGTAAGAGCTTTCTGATCAGTCTCTAGAATGAAATGTGCGCCCAGGAGGAATCTTTGTAGTTTTAGAATTGACCAAACCATCGCTAACAACTCACGGTCTAAAACCGAGTAGTTCCTCTCTGCCGCATTTAGTTTTCTAGAAATGTACATAACAGGATGCAGAGTATTTGCATATTCTTGCATCAGTGCTGCTCCAATCCCAGTGGATGAAGCATCACTCCGAAGAACAAAAGTCCTATCAAGAGTAGGTAATCTTAAGATGGGAGGAGAAGAAAATATATTCTTGATTTGGTCTAGTGAAGATTGGCATTCTTCAGACCAACGGACCAGATTAGGCGAACCTTTCTTCAACAATGTTGATAGAGGTGCCATGATCGAAGATAAATTTGGAATAAATCTCCCATAAAATTGAATTAAACCTAAGAGACTCCTAACTTGTTTCTTCGTTTTAGGAACAGAGATGTTCAGTATTTTGGACGTATTGTGGTCTTCTGTCTTCAAGAGACCATGACCAACACGATGACCCAGGAAAGAGATTTCACCAAAACCAACAAAAGCTTTAGAAGGTTTTGCTGTCAAATTATTCTCACGTAGAGTGGACAGTAAGTCATATAACCCTAAATAGTGATCTTCCAGGTATCACTGAAGAGACAGATGTCATCTAAGTATGCGATGACATCCGAACGATGTGACAGAATTCGACGCATCATGCGAACGAAAGTGGCAGGGGCGTTCATGAGACCAAAAGGCATAACATTCCATTGAAATAGACCCCTAGGTGTAGAAAAAGCAGTAAGAGGTTTGGCATGCTCTGCTAAAGGCACTTGCCAATAACCTTTAGACAAGTCAAGTTTAGTGAAGAATCTAGAATTAGAAAGTCTAATCAGTAGATCTTCTAACAAAGGCATCGGTTCAGCGTCGAACTTTGTGACCTGATTCAATTTGCGATAATCAACGCAAATTCGTATGTTCTTATCCTTCTTCCGGACAATAACCATGGAAGAAGAATATGGTGAAGTCGATGGTTCAATTATATTTAATTGAATCATTTCATCCAATTCCTTTTCCACTTGCGACTGAAAGTGTATAGGAATAGGATAAGGCCTAACCCTAATTGGATTATTGTCGGTAAGAATTATGTCATGTTCTATGACATCTGTGTGTCCAGGAATGTCAGTGAGAACATCCTGAAATGTTTGTAACATCGACGAGACTTGTCGATGTTCGTCACCAGAAAGATTAGGAGAAACAGAAACGTTTTTCCAAGATTCCGTGGAATGTAATGGAACCACTGGAAGGGGAAGATTAACATCAGAGAAGGTAGATTCCTCATCCTGTATGACAGACAGGGATGAATAATGACCGTGAGGTGCAGGAGCATCATCCGTTGCCTGGAAAATAGGCAGCAAATAGTCCGGACGTTCGTGAAATTCCGAAAGCATGTTTATGTGGAAAGTTTTATGCTTTCCATCAATATCGACCACATAGTCAACATCGGAAATCCGAGAGACTATTGCATACGGACCTTTCCATGCAATAAGAAGTCTATTTTCCCTACTGGGGAGTAGGACGAATGCTTTGTCACCTGGACAAAGTTGTCGTAGACATCTATTCTTGTTAGCAAACTGCCTTGCCTTCTCTTTAGCAATTTCTGATGAAGCAGTTGCTAGCTTACATGCCTCAATGATCTTTTGTCTAACAGCAATGACATACTCATATGAGGATTGAGTTTCATCGCTAATATCATCGGCAGTGATGAGATCGTGTAATAAAGACATAGGGCCGCGTGGACGCGCGCCAAAGACAAGTTCGAAGGGAGAAAATCCTGTGTTTTCATTAGGGACTTCTCTATAGGCAAAGAGAGCCGCGGGTAAAACCCTGTCCCAATCTTGAGGATGATCTTCAGTTATCTTACCAAGCAAAGTCTTGAGCGTTCTATTCAGACGCTCAACTAACACATTAGACATAGGATGGTAGATACTACTGAGAGATCGTTCAATATGTAAGGTAGACATTACCTGTGACATAGTGTCAGATATGAGTTGAGTGCCATGGTCTGACAATATTTCTCTGGGGAACCCCAAGCGAGAAAATATAAACCAAAGAGCATCTGCGATATCTGTAGTAGATATGCTCTTAAGAGGAATAGCCTCTGGCCAACGTGTGCACATATCGACACATGTAAGGATAAACTGATGTCCTCTGGCCGACTTGACCTTAAAAAGGGCCAATAATATCTATGGCCATTTTCTGAAACGGCCGAATAGGAATGTCAGCAGCCTGGATAGGCGCAGCATGTCGTGGTCCTCTAGATTTGACCTCCTGACATACCTTGCATGATCGGCAGTAAATACGAATGTCCTTATTGACAAAAGGCCAAAAGAAAGCCGCAAGGGCTCTCGACTTCGTACGGGCAAAACCCATATGTCCAGCACATTGCGAGTCATGAGCATGTTGTAATATTTGGACTCTCATGCTCTTGGGAACAAGAATTTGCGAATGTGCCGACGTAGTCGAATCTTGTACCATACGTACAAGTACGCCGTTTCTCATTGCAATCCAAGATTTTCTATTTGTATCCTGATTCGGATCACCTTTCTTCGCAAGAACGAAGAATTTTTTTAAAGAAGGATCTTCTTCTTGCAATTTTATGAAAGAGTCACGAGTGATTACTAAGTGACTATCTTGGCTATCAACTTCATTATCACTATTCAGTGAAGTTTCGGGTGTTTGTAGAGCTTGTGCTCTTGTAACTACTGCATTTGTAGCTTGCATGTTATTATCTTCCCAAGCAGCAATCTGCTGTGGGGTACACTCCCTAACTCCGTGAATACGACCAATAATAAGGTCCGCAATAGGATTAGGTAAGAGACAAGCATGCACATCTCCAGTAAAGAAAGGAGTGGCAATGCGAATTACAGCAGTAGGATATTTTTCTAGAGTGCCGCCAAATGTGACACATTTAATAACCCTTCCTGTAGCACAAGATGGATCTACAAGCGATTGTCTAACACCAATAGTGGTGCATCCGGAATCGAAAAGTAGTGAGACCGGAGTATCATTAACAAGACCCTTATGTAGAATTAAAGAACCCCTCCCGTCATGCGCAACAGCAGCAGGAAGAGGGGAAGTGGGTGACCACAACTCAAAGTAGTTATGGTACCCGGTTCGAATAAAGTACTGCATTGGGGGCATTTGTTTGCTCTCTCAAAGTCAAAAGCAGAACCAGTGACAACGTCAAAGTTTTTACTATCAACAACATGATTACAGGCTCCCTCAGTTTCCTGTTGTACAGCATTAGCCTGCTGATATCTCTTTTTTTTGTGTTGAGATCTACCCCGACTATTATTACCTCTGAAGTTATCAAAGTTATTATTATCTCTGCAGTTATTATTGTCTCTATTGTAATTGTTATCCTGGTTCGAATTCCAGTTTCCACGATTACTATCATGTTCACATTGATGCGAACATCTATTTGTTTGGTTCTGAGGTCTTCGGCAGGAATAACCTCTATTACCATATCCTCTTTTGAAATGCCTATAATTATTAGGGTGATAGTAACGACCACTATCAGGTTGTCTCCAATTCTTCGAAGAAGAATCACCATGAAATTGATTTCCATGATTTTGACAGAAATTACCGCTACTCTTTCTATCAAAATTTTGTTGGAATCTACGAGCAAAGTTTTGGCCATACGGAGCTGCCGAAGCAACTGGTAAACCTTCTTTCACCTTAGAGTTACCCATGGTTATGTGTGGGTGCGCAGTTACGTATTGGCAACAGAAATCTTCCATTTCTTTTATTGTTTTAGGTTTACGTTCATGAAGGAAAGCAAGGAAAGACTCATTGACAGACGACATGACTTTGTCTCTAAGTATTAAGTCCATAAGTCCTTCATAAGTTTTTTCCGTCTTAGATAGTTCAACCCATCGTGAGAAAGTAATGCGTATTCTTGCAATAAACTCGGAGAATTCAACTCCATTTTCAGGTAACATGTTTTTAAATTGTAGACGATAGCCGTCTTCGTTAAGCTGATATTTCTTTAACAAAGCGGCCCTGACAACCTCATAATTGTTCTTGTCAGGTTCATCCACCATATTTAATATACTTAGAGCTTTACCTGTCAGTATCCCTGATAACTGATAAACATATTTTGCTTTGTCTATGTTATGAGCTGTACATGCTTGTTCAAATCTGTCCAGATAGAACATTATGTCATCGCTGGAAGGACTAAATGTTGGTAACTTAATCTTAAAAGTATCATTATTAGCCTTACCAGAAGATGAACCCTTGTTTGAATCATTACCATTACTCATGCTCGTCAATTTCAATTTTTCCAACTCTAAAGCTAAGACCTTTTCTTCATGTTCCATTTTTGCTTTCTCTTTCCTCTCATCAGACTCTCTCTGTAATCTTCTTTCCTCAGCCTGAGCCTCTTTTTGAAGTCTTTCATTTTCAGCTTCTTTTTCAAGTCTTTTATTTTCAGCCTCTTTTTCAAGTCTTTTATTCTCAGCCTCTTTTTCAAGTCTTTCAGCTTCTAGCTGTAGCTGGAGTTTTCTTTCCTCAGCTTCTGATTCCCTTTTTTGTTTTTCCATTTCCATTTGGAATCTTTTTTCATCCACCTGCATCTGCAGTTTCTTTTGTTCAGCTTCCATATGCAGTTTCTTTTGTTCAGCTTCCATTGCTTTATCATATCGAGCAGTTGCAAATTCTTCTAACTTATCACCAGTCTTCCCAAGCAATTTACCCTGCTCAATAAAGTGCTCAAATGTAGACATGATGAGTAATATATAAGTCCTAAACCTGAAATAATTAACTAATTTATTTCAAACCTAAGTGTAACAAGTCTTAATTAAGCACTTGTATATTCACATCACCTTATATTATCCCAGTCTCTGTGGGAAACAAGTCTCCAATCAAAGAACTTTTATATGAAATATCAGCACTCAATTCTTGATCATAAGTGCACTTCTCATTCAATAGTGCACGACACTATTCATCATTCATTTATCATCAGTGTAGTAGTAACAGTGCATTAGCATAGCCCATTAACTAATTACTATAGCTGTAAACAATGACTATGTAAACACATGCAGAATGTAAACATTGAAAATGTAAACAATACAAACAATGTAAACAATAACAATGTAAACAATAACAAAGATCAGCAACAATACAAAAACTTTCGCAGAAATCAACTAAAAATAAAGCAGAAATTAATGAAATATCACAAAAAATGTGACGATATCTGCGATAGAATTAAACAAAATACATGACACCACAGTGTATAAACAAAAATGTTGTATGAAACTAAATTATAGACAAGAGTAGGCTAACAAATACAAACAAATCAAAACAAAACTAAAGAATGCGAAATAATAACGAAAACAATATTAAAACATGTCATCACAGCTAACATAAATAGCAACAGAAGTTGCTTAGCAAATTCCAGTATTGGAAATTTGCAAACCTTACAGAAAACGCTCACAATAGACGACCTCTATGACGTGGCATAATCTAACGGAGACACCACCCAACCGAGAACCCGCTGAAATATAAACATATAAATATACGAATAACATATAAACATATAACATATAGAATGAGATGATACACAGAAGACTCAGCAGAAGTATAAGGGCACAGTTTACATACAAACAGGCCACTTAACTTATAGGCTTCCAATCGTAGAACAGCAGAAAAAACGGATGTCAATCAACGTCCTAAAGAGCGAAGCTCCAACGATGATGGCACATCTGAACTGCTTCCACTGCTAACACGATGGTACAAGAGCTTCTGAAATACTGTGTGTTGAGTTGTTTCGGCACTTGACCTTCTAATCCAAAAGTAAGTTGATGGAAATCGGTACTTGGCCTTCTTCAGAAAACAACCCGTTTCAACCGGCACTTGACCTTCACAAAAACGACAGCACTGGAACCTTGACAGCAGCAACTTGCTTGACTTGCGTAAAAGATAACAGCAGTCCGAGTTATCCGCATGTCTGGTTTTGTGTGGTGTGCAGATGTGTTCAGTCAAAACAATGTTCATACAAAAATAACAGGGCAATCCACATAGGACGTCAGTAAACTCACGACGTATAAAGTCAATGATTCTTGTAACAGCCGTTGACGTTTTTCTTCATTATTTATTGTGGACGCCACAGTGACAAAATGGTTACGCGAATATGTAGGCACATCAAACAGTCATTATCACAGCAACATTCAATACAGCAATAGACGGTAGACAGCATTACAATGATGAGTCAGATGCATGTTATATTTCAAAGTGCTGTAAATGTAGTCAGGTGAAAAACTCCATCCCTTTCTATAACAGCCAGGAGATAACCAGATGTATGAGATCAGTTCACTCTCCTTAGTTTGACTTCAGCAAGACAGACACGTCTGCCGAAGTATAAATAATGTCCTCAAAAATATCCTCTAGATAATAAAGGTTTTTCAAACCTAGTTCATTTAACAAAGTAGCAAGTAATGGTCCTTGGAACCTGCATCAACCGATGCAGCACAATACAGCGACATGTGAGCTAGGAAAACATCTCGTGACGACGACTTTCGAAGACAGGCTATGAACCAGAAATCGTTCACGACCAAAAATCGATAGAGTTAATGAAAATGTTAATTTACCTTGCCTTCCGGAAATACACAGAAATATTATGCCTCCCGGCATGTGCAAATACACTAGAGGTATTATCTCGAATAAACGAAATATCCATAAGAGGACTCTCACATTCCTGACAGAACAAAAAAAAATAGCGGAGATCCCCTCTTCAACGAGGCATCTCTTTCGCCATTCCAAATCGCTCACTCCACTAGTGGTTGGCGGAAACCGATCGACCAAGAAGCAAGACAAGTCATGCGCAGTCCAATGCAAAAAAACCACAGCTCAAAACTTAACTGCATTCGATACCAACGCGAGAAGACAAATGCTTACCGAGAAAAGTGACAATAAATTTCAAGCAGTTGTTGCCCTTGCGTTATAAAATAGATATTGAAATAAAACGATGTTGCGAGAATTTATCACGCAACAAATTATTTGCCAGTTTTCCAGACACACGTCTGCGCTCACACCGATTTGGTGCTTCAAACACTCAGACGACGTGGATACAGCTATATTAAACAAATAGGGAATTTTTGGGCTTTTGGGTATTCCAACACAGTCCGATATAAGTTTATGATGTTTCATTCATTCATAACCCTCCACTCCCAAAGGAGCATAGGCCTTCAACAAACACATGCCAAGTCCTCTTGTCACGTGCCATCATCTCAAGTTCTTTCCATGTTCTCCTCATCATTTTCACCTCTGTTTCCAACTCTCTTCTCCATGTACTTCTTGGTCTTCCTCTGCCTCTCTTGCCCTGGGGGTTCCAGAACAAGGACTGCCTTGTAATGCTATCAACAGGCTTCCTCAGTGTGTGTCCTATCCATCGCCATCGTCTTCTTCTCATCTCTTGTTCCACTGGCACTTGTCCAGTTCTTGTCATCAGTTCCACATTGGTAACCTTGTCATACCATTTTAATCCCTCTATTCTACGCAAGCACCCATTTATGAAAGTCTGTAGCTTTTTGGTTGTTGTCTTTGTTGTTCTCCATGTCTCTGAGCCATACAATAGGACTGACTTCACATTTGAGTTGAAGATTCTTATTTTCATGTTGGATCCTATTTCTCTTGATCTTGCCTTTTGTATTCTTATTTTGATATCGCTGTCTGTCCCTCCAACTTTATCTATATTACTGCCAAGATATGTGTATGATTCTACCTCTTGTATTGGTGTTTCTTCAAGTTCAACCCTGTTTTCATTACCTGCATTTATTCTCATTATTTTTGTCTTTTCCCTGTGTATTTTCAGACCCAATTGCTGTGACCTCTCATCGAGTGTTTCCAATTTGTCCTGCATCTGATTACGGTTATGGGACAGGAGAGCCAAATCATCAGCAAAATCCAGATCATCCAACTGCTTAGTCAGAGTCCACTGGATTCCATTTCTGTTGTGTGTTGTCGATGATCTCATAACCCAATCTATTGCCAGCAAGAAAAGAAATGGAGACAAGAGGCATCCCTGTCGCACTCCTGTTCTTATCCCAAATGGTTCTGTAAGCTGTCCTTCATGAAGACCTCTGCACGTCATGTCTTCATAGGTTTTCTTTATTAAATTAATGATCTTCAGGGGAACTCCATAATGCCTCATCAATTTCCAAAGTGATTCTCTGTCCACACTGTCAAATGCTTTTTTCGTAGTCCACAAATCCGATGTATAGTGGTGAATTCCATTCCAGACTTTGTTCAACTATTATTCTCAAAGTGGCTATCTGGTCTGTACATGATCTGTTTTGTCGAAAACCTGCTTGTTCGTCTCTCAATTTCTTGTCTATGGACTCCTTTAATCTCTCAAGGATAATCCTGTTCAATACCTTTCCTGGCACTGATAGTAACATTATTCCTCTATAATTTGTGCACTCTTGTAGATTTCCCTTCTTAGGCAACTTAACCAGATATCCTTCCTTCCATTCTGCTGGTATCTCTTCTTTTTCCCAGACTTTACCAAGTAATTTATATAACATCTCTGTAGCCGTGTCGATATCTGCTTTGATGGCTTCTGCTGGAATGCCATCAGGTCCAGACGCTTTTCCATCTCTTAGAAGCTTTATGGCTTTCTTTATTTCTTCCTTCGTTGGTCTTTCACCGTTAATTTGTAGCTCTTCTTCTGCTGGCTGGATGTCCGGCGGGTTTTGTGGAGCTGGTCTATTGAGAAGGTCCCCAAAATATTCTGTCCACCTCTTCATTTGCTCTTGTATATTGCTGAGCAGTTTCCCATTCTTATCTTTTATGAGGCAACTTGTTTGCTTGTATTTCCCTGTTAGCTTCTTTGTGCTGCTATACAGTTCTCTCATATTTCCTTTGGCTGCAGCATCTTCTGCCTCTCTTGCCAACTCCTCAATATACTTCCTCTTGTCTCTTTTGATACTTCTTTTTACTTCTTTGTTTGCTTCTGTGTACACTTCTTGAGCCTTGGCTTTGGAACTTCTGGTTTTGCTTGTGTTTAACTCTGCTTTCTTGTTTTTTCTATCTTTTATCTTATTGATGGTTTCTGTTGTTATCCATGCTTTTTGTTGTCTTTCCCTTTTCCCCAGTATTTCTTCACATGTCTCCTTCCATACCGTTTTGACCTGCTGCCAATAGTCTTCTGTATTCTCTACATCTTCCAACTGTTGGAGCACTTGGAATTTGTTGGATACTGTGACCGCAAATTTGTCTCTTGTTTCTTGATTTCTTAGCTGTCCTACATTAAACTGTTGTCTATAATTTTGCATTGTTGCATATCTCTTGAGTTTCATTTTTACTTTGGCTATCAGAAGATGGTGATCTGATGCCACATCTGCTCCTCTATATACCTTTACATCCTGCAATGATGATCTAAACTTCTTCTTTATGTATATATGATCGATCTGATTTTCTGTTCTATGGTCTGGTGATATCCATGTTGCCTTGTGTATTCTCTTATGTGGAAACATGCTTCCTCCTATAGCCAGTTGATTTGAAGCACAGAAGTTTGCGAATAGTTCTCCATTTTCATTCATTACTCCTAGCCCATGTTTTCCCATGACTTCTTCAAATCCGGTATTGACTGTACCTATCTTTGCATTCATGTCACCCATCAAAATTGTGATGTCTTCTTTCACAGACTCTTCTTTGTCATTAGTTGGTGCATAACATTGGATGACATTGACATGAATTTTCTTTTTAGCTGTTTTGAAAATAGCTGTTATTATTCTGGGTCCCACAGCTTCCCATTCAATGAGTGCTTTCTGTGCTTCTTTAGATAATATAAGAGCTACCCCTTCACTGTGGTGTGAACTTTCGTCTTCGTGTCCTGAGGACAGCACCAATTCACCTGTGATGAGTTTCTTCCTGTCTACCCCCTTCCACTTTGTTTCACACATTCCCAGAACCTCGATTTTGTATTCCCTCATTTCTGCTGCTACTTGTGCCACTTTCCCTTGTTCGTTCAATGTCCGAACATTCCAGGTGCCAAATCTGGAAGTTCTCCTAGAAGAAAGAAGGTTAGTCAGCAACACAGACTCCTTTCGGCTTTCTCTGTGTTGCATCATACGCCTCCCCGCGAGAGGACCTTCCCCTGTCTTGGATGGCTGTGTTTTATTTTCTTTATTTGACTTGTCCATATTTGTTGAAGTTTTTTTGTGGTTTAAATTTTTTTTAACAGGATGGGGTAACCGGCCCCATGCCCAACCCTCCTTAGTCGCCTTCTACGACATGCTTGGCAGGGGACAGTGTTACTATTCTTTGCTCCCCTTTCGGGAGGTGTTACAATATTAGTTATGGTGGTAGACAAAAAAATACTGTTATCCCAACTGGTGTCTTCCCTTTACTAAGCAAAGAAAAAAAAAGGGGGGGGGGGGGGGGAAACAGAGTTAACAAATTATCCCACTAAAGGAACAATGCCGGGTATACAGAAAAACGTATTACCCGGTAGGCAAGTTAACAAATGGTTTTTTCAAAAAAATAAATCTCCTGTCATTCATGCACACTGTGCGGATCCACACTCATATATACTCACACACTTACCGAGTTGCAGCATCAGACAATCCCTAGAATGATAAACACAGTGATTAAACTGTTGACATGTGAAACTGTCTAACACTTCTATGTCCCGCCCCAGATATTGCGAGTTTTTACTGAGAACAAATATTCCCGCTTATCGCCGGACTTGAAGTTTAAAGAGTTCTTGTGTTTTATTATATAAAAGGAGTCTATGGGATGGCACTGACACAATTCAACACAGGGGTGAAAATGAGGTGATGGCAATATTCCTTCACTGCGTGATGACAGCAACTGACCGGTAAAGTTTTTTTTAAAATCCAGTGAGGAAAAACTAGGCTCAGTCACAGTCAGGTAAATCGGTAATCTCTCACAATAGAGCAGTATATAAACTATTGCTACTGGCACTGTTCATCTTCCAGTTTATCTTACAGATTGTAATTTAATTGATGATAATAATCAAATGATCTTGGGTAGGCTTTCTTTCATGTAATTATGTTAGCTAGGCTGCACCGGACCACCACAAGATTTACTTTAAAAAAATTACTCATCAAACTGTCTGGAAGTTTAAGAACCGAGTATGGAAACTCTGAAAGATTTCGTTATTGCTGGGATTGCAAAAGGTGATCAATCTAGAGAAAAAGATAGAAAACCCATAACAACATACTCATACTTTAAAAATCAAATAATCTTCTAAGCGCGTGATAAATTTCCCGTTAAGACTATTATATATATGCTCGCGTATTTAATTATGTATTTAATAAACACTGCGCGAGTTCTAGTGGTTAAATCACACATCTATAAATATAGGACTTAACTAAATTTATTAATTATAAATTCCTTCGCGACTTTAAAAGTTAATTTAAGCATTAAACATCTATTATCTTTTTTGGAAATAGTATAGCAGGTATATCATTACATTTACAACTGGAACTATTGAGACGGTTTAATTTAATAGGTTTAAATTAACACAAAATCCAATGAAATAGAATGAATGAACTAGACCACTGATCACTTTACACAATATATATATTACCGTTTTGCACAGAACTAGAATTCACTGCAAATATAAATGAAAATCCATGGGATAATCTAGCAAGATTTCAAATATCGCTAGTGCTTCTATCAAGTTCTTGCCAGCGAGTGATGAAGTGTATTTCTACGTGATCTGTATATCTACAACTGGAATGCAAGATGAGTGGGACATGAGAAACTTGACAGCCTTTTTGATCTCGGACGGATTTTGGGGATCTGACCGCCAGACCAAAGAGGGAAACCTCAAGCCCACCTATTTCTACTGTAAGGGTGAAATGAGCGTGTCTCAGATGTCTGCATGTAGGATGAATGACAACATGGCCTCTCGTATTTTCGCTCGCTGCTTGCGTCAGCTTTCCCCGTTCGCTCTGGCTGCGATCGGTTCCGTGCTTAACACCGAGATGCGAAATCGTTTTAGGGACCACTACTGTCTTTGATAGCATGCCGCCCGTCCTTCCTGAGATCTCCACCAGTGTCTTTCTTCTGCCCGCTCTGGTCCATCTTACCTGCGGTTGAGTTCGCGCGGAGATGATAAATACCTGCGAGAAACTAGCTTCTCTGCTCGGGGATCGTCTCCGTGTCTTTGATCTCGTGCCGCATACTAAGTGAGTCCCGGTGGAATCGATTCGCTCTGGCGAAACGAAAAGTTACAACAAATGTTCAGGGGTTCTAATGTTATGAAAAGCTAAAAGTCCCTTAAATCATCCATCATATCAGGGAAAATTCACTTGTCGAACTAGACGTACGTCACAATGACTGTGTATTCTATATTAACGTAATGTGTTGTGGTGTAATAAACCGTCATTAACTTTCACCTGCCGTTACACCCTTCCATGCCTCTGATGTGTGTACCTGTAGTGTGTGAATGTACCTATACACACCTCACTTATGTATCAACACACAACCATATTATTACCAGTGGAAAACAGCTATTTCAGTGCCTGTGTGGCGTGTGTGATTCAAAACTGTTACCTTAACGCTGGTGTGCACTTGAAGCAAGAGTGTTGATAAGAAAACATATACAGCTACATTTCCTGGCCAATATAATAATAGGAGGGAAAGATAGCGTTACATATCTGGAGATCAGCGTTACATATCTGATGGACCAGTCATCAAATTAGAACGAATTCATATAACATTCCACGATACCAATGAATTCACCCCAATACAAGACAAACATTTATCATCTGGGAAACCAACGGATCTAATACCTACTAAAACAGGTCACTGAAAAGAATAACGACGGTTACACATACATTCTCACGTTATGAAGTTTAATCACGAAGGCAAACACACTGAATACATAGGACGCATATTTAATCGGACATCTTGGAAAACAGGAAGTAGTAAAAAGAGTAACAGAAGAGTTCCCATAAAGGGCAAGTAACTCTAGTCGGGAAAACGTATATACATCAACATCCCCCCTTCTTTTTGAGTGAACAAAGTCATTCATCCAAGAGGGTTTCTTGCGATCTCTTTGAGGTCTCTTAGAGCAAGATGGTAGGAGAGAATGTTCCTGTTCTTTGCCAGCTTTCCCAGGACTAGAAGTAGTTGGAGTTGAAGGATCAACTTCTGGAGGATTGGAAATGTTCACTTCACTAGTGTTCTCCATGTCTGGGAAAACAACCTGTTGCTCGGGTAGAACTGGAGAGGAGACATCAATTTCCAGGTCCTCGGATCAGGTGTGAAAGGTGTTGTTTTAGGTCTTAGATGAATTCTATTTCTGACATATTGACCTCCATTCTCCCCTTCAACGAGATAAGATCTTTCAGAAAGCCTCTTATCAATCCTTCCATGTTTCCAGTTTGGTTGTTCAGGGTCTTGATAGTAGACTGGCTGGTGAGACAACTTGGGCAGATCATGAGCAGTTTTATCATAATACTTCTTCACTGATCTGTCTCTCTTGCCTCTACTTTCAATAACTCTATTGTGAGATGTAACAAGTTTCACTGCAGAAGGTATCAGTGTGCGCAGTTTCCTGTTGAACAGTATTTCTGCTGGACTTTGATCAAACCCTTGTCTTGGCGTATTACGAAGTTCAAGTAGTGCCTCATATGCATCTGTATTGTCCTGAACAGTCTTTCTCATCATACCCTTGATGAGTTTCACAGCAGATTCAGCTAATCCATTGGCTTTATGATGACCTGGTGCTGATTTAACATGAAGTATTCCCCATCTAGAAGTAAATGATCTGAACTGTGCAGACGTAAACTGAGTACCTTGGTCAGATACAATAACTTTGGGAACACCATAGCGAGCAAAATGAGACTTCAATTTCCTGATGACTAACTGTGCTGTCATTGTAGGTAGGAAGTCTACTTCAATGAAGTTGGAGAAGTAGTCAATCAGGACTAAATAATATCGGCCTTCTATAATAAAGATATCAGTGCCAACTTTCTCCCAGGGTGATAAACCTCTTGAGTGTTGGTTTGAAGGTTCTTTAGTATTCCTTGCCTTCGTTTCTTGACATTCTGGACAACTATCAGCTATCTGTCGAATCTCAGCCGTCATGCCGATCCAAAACAGAATACTTCTGGCCCGGCGCATCATGCTGTCAAATGCAAGATGAGCAGCGTGCAGCTTCTGCTTGATTTCAGGCCTCAGTGCTTTTGGGATAAGAATACGCACTCCTTTAAGTATTATGCCTTGTTCTGTTGTCAGAGTATCACGAATGTCGAAATAAGGCATAAGCTCAGCTGGTACATCAGACTTTCTTTTAGGCCACCCATCCAAAATGGTCGACTTCAACCTCTGGAGCACGCTGTCTTTGAGAGTTTCAGCTTTAATCTTTTCCATCATCACATCTGGTATTTCAGGTAATCTTACAGGTGCATCAGCTCCTGCATTGCTCTCTCTATCAGCTAAGGAATCCAATGTGACATTATGAATACAAGCTCTGGACAGTGTGTCGGCTATAAGAAGATCGGAACCTTGTACCCATTGGAATTCAAAGTCATATCGATGGCTGCGCATCAGTAAATTCTGCAGTCTTCGAGGAATTTGACTCAGATGTTTCTTAACGATGGCTGCCAAAGGTTTATGGTCGTTGATGACTGTAACTTTCCTTCCATAAGTGTACTGGTCAAAGCGTTCCAAACCATATACAACAGCTAAGAGCTCCTTCTCAATATGAGCCCAGCGTTGTTCTGTTTCAGTTAGAGCTCTAGAAGCAAACTCTATTGGCTGACCAGTTTGTAGGAGGACAGCCCCAAGTCCATAGCTGCTACTATCAACTTGAATACACAAAGATTCATCAGGATCATAGTATGCGAGTACTGGAGTAGAAGTAATCAGTTTCTTGACTCTCTTGAAAGCTTTATCACATTCAGCAGACCAGATAAAGGGAGTATCCTTACGGGTAAGTTCTCTTATTGGATGAAGAACTTCTGAAAGATTGTTGAGAAACTTTGCTAGATACTGTATCATGCTGCAAAATCTGCGAACCTCATGACAGTCCTTAGGAACGGGCATGTTTAGTATTGTCTCAACCTTTTTCTTGTCTGGTTCAACACCTCGAGCAGTAATAAGGTGACCCTTGAAGGTAATTTCTTCTTTCTTCTCTTGAGCTTTACCGTCATTCAGTTTAATACCTTTCTCTTTACACCTGTGTTTCAGTGCTTTAAGCTTCAGATCATGGTCCTTAATTGCTTGTTGTCTGCTTGATCCACAACCTGCAATAACTATGTCATCAGCAACATTTATGCAACCATGAAGACATTCAAGAGCTTGTGCTAGATGCCTCTGGAAAATTTCACTGCTTACATTCAAGCCAAATGGTAATCTAGACCATCTGAACCTACCATAAGGTGTAATCATTGTTGTAAGTTTACTAGACTTCTCATCAAGTTTGATATGCCAGAATGTTTCCTTGATATCCAGCTTTGTGAAAATCTTGGCATTATTGAGTTCAGGCAATACATCATCCAAAGTTGGTAATCTGTAATGCTCTCTCTCTGCAACGCCTCATTCAGGGGTCTAGGATCAATACATATTCTTAAGGAACCATCAGATTTTTCAACAACAGCCATTTGGTTAACCCATTCAGTCGGTTCCTCTACTGGTATTAATATATACCTCTGTTCATTAGATTTTGAAGCTCTGACTTTACTTTGCTCTTAAGTGAAAATGGTATTTTCCTGCACGGCAGTGCCTTTGGACGAATATTAGGATCAATATGCAACACAGCTTCACCCAGGACACCTAGATGGTTATCAGAGTTATGATCATTATCTGAACTGTCAGTAACCACCTTAGCAATAAATTTGTTTGTGTTGACAGTCACAAACTGTAGATCCTGCAGTGTGTTGTTGCCCAGCAAACATGTGAATCTATTTTTTCACAACAGTAAACCTTATATTGTGTTTTGTCCCAGTCTTAGGATTCTCAGCAGTTAATATAACTTCTCCCAGTGGAGTCATCTTAGTACCATTCCACATAACAAGCCTCTGTTTAGTGGGTAACAGTTGTTCTTGCATCACAAAGCGTTGACATATTGTATTCACATCAGCAGCTGTGTCTAGCTGAAATGTTACCATTTTCCCATTGATAATGAGTTGTGCAGATGTACAAGCTTTGCTAGACTTCACACAATTAAGAAAAACTTCAGAATCTTCCACTGACTCTGTGTTAACAGTGTGAACTTTCTTGCATTTAACTTTGAAATGGTTTCTTCCCCCACAGTTTGAGCAAAACTTCCCCCATGCAGGACACTTTTTCTTAACCAATAGATGTTTTTCTGTCCACAGTAATGACAGGCTTTTACCAGTATGCCCAGTGTCTCTCTTGGGAGGTTTATGGTTGAGAGATTTTTTCTGTACCTTTTCAACCCTTGCTTCAGAAGGTTGAACTGTATTACTCATCTCTCTTATGTCGTTTCCAGTTTGCTCGAAGACTCTGCATATGTGAATGGCTTTCTTTAGATCGAGGTCAGCTTCTCTCAAGAGTTTCTCCTGTAACCTTTTGTTAACAGTAAAGACAATTTTGTCTCTTATCATACGATCCTTGTCGTTAAAGTTGCATAAGTCATCCTTAGTTCTCAGTTCAGTCAAAAAGGAATTAAAAGGATCTTGAAGAGGTGTGTTCCAGAATCTGAACGTATGTAATACTTCATTGCTTCGTGAGCTACAATGGTTCTGGAGCAAATCGAGAATTTTAGTAGGATTAGAATGATCTCCTTCCTCTGCAAGTTGATCACAAAAACTTCAACAGCTTGAGGTCCAGCAACAGTGTAGAATAATGGCCGCCCGAACAGAATCGGGTTTAGACGCCACTTCTGTTGCATGCATGTATAGATCTAACTGTCGTCTCCATTTACGAAATGTGTCTGGTTCGACGTTATTTATGTCTAGGCAGGGTGGTAACCGAAATAAGGGCCGTTCTGCCATGACGAAATGTCTAATAATGGTTTTGCAAGCAATAACCTACCAGAGTCTGTGACGTCAGCACACGTGTCGGAAGATATTCAGCAGAATAGTTCGAATTCCTGTAGAAATAAACACCGCTGCCACCATGTTGATATTTACTGTTGTGTGTAGTAAATGTTGATAGATGTAATGAGACGTGGCTGGCTGTCATACATTCTCAAGTTATGAAGTTTAATCACGAAGGCGAACACACTGAATACCATAGGGACGCATATTTAATCGGACATCTTGGGAAAACAGGAAGTAGTAAAAAGAGTAACAGAAGAGTTCCCATAAAAGGCAAGTAACTCTAGTCGGGAAAACGTATATACATCAACAAAGGGGGTGGGGAACAGCACGCAACCTTGTGTCATATGTCTTTATATGTCTATATATAGTGAGGAAATTACTGCAAGCTCTTAGAGTAGCAGTTTAATAAAGGTTACTGAGTATTTTTATGTCTTTTCCATCAATATCTAAATCAATTATTTTCTCGTGGTGGACAAAAAAAGCCTTCTTATAGTCATTGTAGAAGGTGTAACTACTTGTTTGGATATCTATATAATTTTCTGCTAATGTTCTTTTACAAAACGTTGATTCTCTTGTTGCGCTGTTCCGTAGAAAACCAAACTGTTCTTCCTGGACTTCATTGTCTACATTACTCTTTATTCTCTCCCTGCATGATTTTGATAGGGCCGTTGGAAAGTGAAGTGTTAGAGACTTCACTATATTATGTCTAGCTTGAGAAGCGAGGTGACCAGTTCCTTCCTCGCTGCCTTTTCCGTCCATAACTGACGAGCACGGTCAGGTACCCATTTACAGCTTGGTATACTGTAGCATGACGCCACCATGTTTCGAACTAGGTACTTTTGCCGTGAAAGTCCAGCATTGTAACCACTCTGCCAATCGAACCTTACTCGATATATTGAGGATGAACTTTCCTACATGGAGGATAATGAAATCTTGTTCCCCCATGCTCCTTATACACTAAAAAATATGAAGAAAATATGAGACCCATCTTACTCCATTCAGCCCACACTGAAAACTGGAAGGAAGTGGAAAATGGATGAAGCTGTTGGTGCTGCCCAAGCGTTGCTAAGGCTGAAGGAGGTAATCGGACACATGACAGGTATTTGGCCACGTTTTGGTGGATTTGAACATCAGCTGGTGGTCTGTAACGGTATTGCCTCCCCTGCTTTGAAGTAGTGGTCCAACAGTGGCCAAAACTCAAGAGTATCTAATATGGGGCTTTCAAATGTGCCTACCTTCGCACAAGATTACTCTTGGCAGAGATGTAGATAGAAGGGTAATGGCACTACTATCGCAAGGGAGTGTTCACAAGATATTCAGATAAGCGAAATCAATGCTGCTTTGGCTGAGCACGTTAATTCTAGAATTTGCCGACAACTTTTGTGAAGAATTAAGCAATGGTTAATCTTAGCTCGTTCAAGCCCCACCTCTGATTTACTCAGTGGAATTCTTATTATTCTGGTATAGCTCTGTTTAGAATGTGCATGTAAATTGACTGAGACAAACATGCAGTACATTTAAAAGGATATAATCGAAGTTAAATTTGTAACATTACAAATAACAAAATTTAATAATTACTTAAGTTTTAACAGTTTGAAAATAATTTGAATAGTTATGGATCAAGAAATAGTTATCATCGAGGTCATGATGGGATGTAAATTTTTACAAGAAGTTCAAGTGGCAGCATAGATATTGAACTTAGCTGCCAATGACGGTTCTGCTCCTTCTGATGGGTTGGTTCTTTTTACACTGCTCACGCTCGTCGCTGGTCAAGGTTGTCGGGTGTAGCTCGTTTCCCAGAAAGTTGGTCCCTCGTCTTAAAGCATAGGCTACTAGTACCTTCTTGTTCCAGAGAAAGTACTTTCTGCTGGTGCCACCAATAACAAGCCAATCCTGGCTCACAGACTTCTTTGCTCAGATGAATGAAATTAAGGCACTAGCCGATGCCTTTTTACACGTGTACTTGGGGTCGTTACTTTTAACTTTAATTCCCTCTCTGACTCGTGTGTGTTCAGTTTCCTAAGATATTCCGGGTTTCCTTATTTAAATGAAAGAGATTTCCTGGGCTGTTTTGTAAGTCCTGATAAAAACTCCAATAAAAGGTCCGGTCTGATAAAATGGAATTCTGAATTCTAGGCTTCACTCTGGCACGGTCTGGTTGTGTCATCATGGCAAGCGATCTTTACAGTGAATTTGACTGAAGCGTCAGGTTATATTCACTGTACTGCCCCCGCATCTGTTTGTGACGAAGCTAAGAAAGGTCACGTCTTCCGTATATGGTATGAAAATATCCGATGCTCTGGCAGGCGAACTCACCAACACATCTGTAACTTCATACGACAAATGTGTTTCAGATGTAACAAATTTATGTGTTATTTATGTGTTATTACGGCAAGGGCGATAAACATGGCGCCACAACTGCGTACTAAATGAGCTGGCTGCTTGTCACGGGATTTACTCCTCTTGCCCTGCAGTGACCAAATTTCAGAGTATCTATAGAGGGTCTTCAAAGGTGTCTACCTTTCGCTCAAGATTACTCTTGGCAGAGCTGTGAATTGAAGAATGTATTGCCCCCGCATCTGTTTGTGACGAAGCTAAGAAAGGTCACGTCTTCCGTATATGGTATGAAAATATCCGATGCTCTGGCAGGCGAACTCAGCAACACATCTGTCACTACATACGACAAATGTGTTTCAGATGTAACAAATTTATTACTTTATCAGAAAGTAATCGATTCGCAGATGGGTAATCTCGTTATCTGTCCCGCACTCTGGTCTTTATCAGAGATTTAAGCAAACACGCTGGCGATTGTATGGCTAATCTGTAGCGGCCAAGCTTTGGTACACAAGAATTACCAACTTGTCTGACGTTCAATATTACCTCCGCCACTCCTTGCAAATGTAATGTGTTAATCATCAACAAGGAGAGTCAAATGTTTGAACAAAAAAAAAACTCTCTGCTACATTGCAAACATAAAGAAAAGGGTGCGATCATGGAAAATCACGCAAATAAAATTAGTACAAAAATGTAACTGATTACCGCCGTAGTGAAAGAGAGATCGGAAAGAGGCCGCCCCAAAAATCCATCTCGTGACATGGTCCTATGCATCAAAGAAGGAACGCAGAGACATTGTAATTCACGAAATTCGAGAAGCTGAGAATGATAAGAGGTTGCAAAAAAGCGGTGCAGCAAGCGGAACAGACTACATGAGAAGGAGCCCTGCAAAGGTCCTTGACATAGAATGATATATGGCATATTGCACCCCTTAGACTCAGCTTCATTATTAGATCAATGTATTACCTGCTATCGTCTGCTAACTTTGTGAGATGGGGAAAGTCTGATGGAGTTCAGTGCTCCCAGTGACTTGGGCTGCAGGCACTTGAATATGTACTCTCAGCTTGTAAGGTGTTATTAGGGCAAGGGCGATAAACATGGCGCCACAACTGCGTACTAAATGAGCTGGCTGCTTGTCACGGGATTTACTCCTCTTGCCCTGCAGTGACCAAATTTCAGAGTATCTACAGAGGGTCTTCAAAGGTGTCTACCTTTCGCTCAAGATTACTCTTGGCAGAGCTGTGAATTGAAGAATGGTGCGTCACTTCTAGGGAGCCTCATTGGAATTTTAAAGAAATCAAAATACTCGGGCTGATAGAATCCAGGCCGTGTAAAACTGTGCATCTTTCCTACCTTCTATAAGTTAATATTTTGCTCGTTCTGATTTGCCCCAGCTGATTTAACTCAGTAAAATATGACTTAAATAGCTCTGTTATAAGTATCTAAAATGACTGAGATATGGGTGCAGTTCACCCAAAATGACTAAAGCAACTATAAATTTATATATTTACAGACAAGATTTAATAGTTAACAATTGTAAAATAAATAAGGGTGGGGTGAATTTAGATAGTCTTTAAAATTTCCCCACAGGTGATGGTCTGATTTGAAAATGTCTTTCTGATTTGAAAATAGAGAGTTCACATAACAGCTTTGAAGTTGTACTTAGCTGCCAGTAAAATGTTGGTTGGTCTCTGCTCAAGTCGATGCTCGTTCTTTGCAGGTTATGGACTGGTTCACTCTCGTCACTGGTCAAGTCTGGTGGCCGCAACACGTAGTATCGTGGAGTAATTGCGAAGATGGCCAAGCGTGTTAAAATCCGTCTGCTGTAGGTGTCTAGCTTTGACTGCAGGTCAGCTATACCACTCACTTCTTCCACAGATAGCACCACAGTTGGTACCCACCGACTGCTTCTGACATTGCCTCCTGTTGTATCACTCTGTATAGAGTTTCCTATCATAACTACATGGTTAGACCATTGGCAATCGGGAAAAGATCGTTGGGCCTCTGGAAAGAAAGATGACACTGGGAAAAACTAGAAGCCGGCAGACCTGGTTGTCACCCCGTAAACTGTAAACAATGACTATATCACCCACAAAGAATAAATGCCCCCAGGATTTGCCGAAAAAGGAGGGGGAATGATGAATCCACAGATTGACTTATTGGAATCAACCAAACCAGTTATACAGACTTTGAGTTCTGACCAACGGCTGACATTTCCATATGCCTGTGGTAGGAAATTCTCTACTCAAGAGAGGCATGAAAATCTATAGAACGAAAAAGGGGTGTGGGAGCTCATCAGTGGTAGATCACCAGCGCCCTGCTTTGAAAGATAAGACGTTAGAAGATCTCGGTCAGGAGTCAGACCACAGTGCGCAGAATATTCAAGTTGATCTGCCTGATGATCTCCCACTCTTTTTGGACGAGAAAAGAGATGCCATCAAGTTTCCACCTGCCAGTGCAAAACGGCTTTGGGATCAGCTGGACGAAGCCTTGTCGAAAGATTTGGATAACAACCTGAAGCAGATATCCTTGGGAAAAGATTTTTCTTTTACGGTGCTTAGTTTCATGTGAATTCTTTCACGATTGACTCTAGCAGTGAAGAGAGGGCGCAGTTCAGACTACCTGGTTTGATTTCCTGGTGAGCTAATCATTTGTTATTTTCCTGTTTTGGGTCATCCTTTCAGTCTTAAAGGTGTCTGTAATTGACTTATATTCATTTATTTATTTGAAGAATGAAGGCGCACCCCGTGTAGTTCGGGGGGGGGGGGGGGGGGAGAGAGAGAGGGAGAGAGAGAGAGAGAGAGAGAGAGAGAAAGAGAGAGAGAAAGAGTGGTAGTCTCTGAAAAGACAAAGAAAGGATAGAAAGAAACGGAGGGTTACGGTAAAACGTGGTGAAGGATGGGGAAATTTTTTTTTTAAATAAAAAAGGGAATTCACATCACTAGGACAAACGATAAAAAAAAATGAATGCGCTGTGGCCACAAGGCCTTCGTCAGGGAAAGGAAAGCAAGCTTTTTGCTTTCTTTTCTTTCCCCAACAAAGGCATTGTGCTACAATATAGGTCGTTTTCTTTGTCTTTTGTCCTAGTAACATGAATTACCTTTTTCCGGTTTTTTTATTCACCCACCTAAAGAAAGAATAGAACTACTATACCCTCATGCATGTCGTACTAGTCAAGTAATATGAGACTGGCACTGGCAACCTGATCATGTAAAATAAACTGGCATAGAAACCACCACTACAAGAGCATGTGAATGTTTGGTGCAAGCTTCCTACATGGGGACGAGCAGTGGCAACAGAAAGTGATGGAAGTGGCGCCATTATAATCATATCTGTAAAACATACTGTTAAAGTCAGTTTTTTAAGCAAGGGGATTTAAACATTAATATTTTTGTATGTCAGGTCAGATTGTGTTGTTATCTCCCTTGATTTATTACTTGCACGTTTAAAATTATTGATCGAGATTTTTTTCTCGAATAGCGTTCGAGATCTATCCAGAAGGTTCTCGTATGAGCTCAACTCACGTCTCGCGGTTATCCGCGCATGCGTGATTGTTGAGCGGGACTGAGTTACGGTAATCCCATGGCAGTCGTCTTTGGGTTTTTGGCCAGGAAGGTGCTCCGCCATGTTTTTCTGACTGTATGTACGGGGAAGATAGTTTTGTGAGATTAAAATGTTGGAGGTTCCCCTGATATATATTTCTAAAGCCGAGGATTGATGGCTTATATTTATGTGGCTTATTCCTGATGTTATCAGAGAAGGTAAATAGAACATTTATATTATTTGACGCCAGGGACTGAACATTTACATTACTTGACGCCAGGGACTTATATCGGCGTATTCCTATTGTTATCAAAGAAGGTAAAGAGAACATTATTATTAGCACTGCGATGCCTGCAGTTTGCTTAGAGGAGCCATTGAGATATTATTATACTGCGATGCCTGCAGTTTGCTTAGAGGAGCCATTGAGATATTATTAGCACTGCGATGCCTGCAGTTTGCTTAGAGGAGCCATTGAGATATTATTATACTGCGATGCCTGCAGTTTGCTTAGAGGAGCCATTGAGATATTATTAGCACTGCGATGCCTGCAGTTTGCTTAGAGGAGCCATTGAGATATTATTATACTGCGATGCCTGCAGTTTGCTTAGAAGAGTCATTGATCTATTGGATGTATTGAACTATTGTGATTTACATGATGTGCTTAAACCGTGTCCTATTGACAGTGTATCAGTGATGTCCTTGTTACTGTGGAGTAATAAATCGTAAACAACTGTACCACAGCCATTTCAACATTTCCTGAATATTATATGTACTTTTGGTATGTGTGATCATCATTGTAATATATTATGACTACACGCATTCGCGTCCATTGATTTGTCTATACACCCACACACCATGTCGGCCACCTGTAAGCCAGACTATGCTGTTCGCCTCTAACAGCGCACATAATATAGCCCATCTACATCCATCCTGATGATTGTCATCCACACCACTTATCGTAACTATATATATGTGTCGCGGCCATCTGTTCACGCAAGATGGCGGAAGAAAACTGAATAAAATTAGGCTGTTACGAGCATAAGACGAAACTGCAGGCAACCAATCAGCTTGCTCCGCCAGGAACCAACCAAACGCTTTCCTTAACCAGTAGAAGTTACTTTACCTGCCTATATAATCGGGCGAGATTTTATGCTAAAACACGCAACACCAGACACGAAGCCAGAGATACCGACCGACTGAAGAGAGGAGCTGTCAGCTTTGATTTATAGCTTACCTGAGGGCATTGACCTGCAGCCTGCTTCACTAAGTCGAGTCAAAACCTGGCCGGTTTAAAATCTTAGAGGGTAAATATAATTCACTATAAACTGGTAGGAAAATAGGTACAGCAGGTATATAATGTTGGTATTTGTTGTGTGTCATTTATACTACCTACTCCAGTATATATTTTATATATTTTGGTTCAATATGAACGTATCAGGTTACTGATTGTATCTTGGGGGAATTAGGTATAATGATTGTATTTCCTAATATGATTGAATAGACGAAGACTAATAGGACTCATACTTCAATCTATTGTCTCCTATAACTCCAGTCTATTGTCTCCGATAACTCCAAACTGAAATATAACCAAAACAGTCCTTGTTAGGACTCAACCTATTGTCTTCTATAACTTCAATCTATTTTCTCAGACCAACTGTAATATAACCAAAACAGTCCTTGTTAGGACTCAATCTATTGTCTCCTATAACTCAATCTATTGTCTCCTATAACTTTAGTCTATTATCTCAGATAAAACCAACTGAAATATAACCAAAACAGTCCTTGTTAGGACTCAATCTATTGTCTCATCTAACTCCAATCTATTGTCCCATATAACTCCCACCTGAAATATAACCATATAGTCCTCGTCTCATATACTCCTATCATAAGAACATAACAATATTGTTAGGATATATGTTACCAGCTAGTACAGCACTTGTCAGAGAGGGCCTGGTATATTATAGGGGGAAGGAAATGGTTGTATCACACCTACGTGTACATATTATTGGATTTATTCATGTATTGAATTATATTATTGGATGTATTCATGTATTGAATTTATATTATTGGATGTATCCATGTATTAATTTATCAGAAAGAATGTTTTGCAAGTAGACACCTGTCTTGTCTCGCTATTGCTAACTCATACTGAGCCATGTTGTCATTCATCCTACATGCAGACATCTGAGACACGCTCATTTCACCCTTAGTTGAAAAAAAACACAAAAAAAACACACACACCCACACAAATAGTAATACGTCTTACAGGAGAAGGACAAGAAAAACCTACGTTGCGGCCACAAGGCCTTCGTCAGGGACAGACAAACAAGAGACAGGAGGGAAAGAAAATGAGAATTAAGTAGAGAACATGAAACTATAAAAATAAGAGAAAAAAACTCCCTTAATATTAAGTCCAGTCACATGGGAAGCAAGATGGCTGCCACTAAACCGGAAAGAGGAAGTTGATAGGTCATAATACAACTGGGACTCGATAGAGAAAGGCGTCTCAGACAAAAGAATGTTGGGTATTCAAACCGTGTGGTTTGAGGCAACCCATAAGATGGATGAGGCGTTGTTCCTGGCGAAACCGACTGTTGGCGTCCGAGGAACAGTATCTGATGGCTGTCACCTGGATGTCAGTGGCACCGTGGTGGTCAGGGCCATTGAAGTGGATGGCCACAGGTGTGGAATTAAATTGAGAGATGTCATAAAGGTGTCTGCAGAATCGGTCGCCCAGTCGTGTGCCCGTTTGGCCGATGTACGTAATGGTGCAACGTTTGCATATAATAGCATAAATGACGTTGCGTGACTCACATGTGAAGCCATGGGTGATGGTGAACTTGGCGTTAGGGAACGAGACTGAACGTGTTTCGATTACATACTGACATGTCTTACATCGTGTACGGTTACATGGCTTGGTTCCAAAGTGGCCATCGTTGACAGTTTTCAAACGGCTGTGGACTAGGAGTTCCCTCAAATTTTTGTCCTGTCTATATACCAGCAAGGGTGGCTCACTAAATGCTTCCCGCGCCACTGGGTCAGCTTGGAGGAGAGGTAGGTGGCGAAACAGGATCCTTTTGACAGCAGTGCTGTGAGGGTGATAGGTCATTATTAACTTGACTCTATCAGAGGAGGTTTTTTGGCGGGGTTTGAGGGCCTCTAGACGTGAGATAGGGAGAACACGTTCTAAGGCATTTCACCCTTACAGTAGAAATAGGTGGGCTTGAGGACAGAAAATAGCCCCTATTTTTGCTTGTTACAGGTTTTATTCGTGTCATCAAACCTGTGGTCGTATGTCCAGTCAATCCAGCTGCCTGGAACTTCACAGGAGCACAGAGGCTGTACCGGAGATATATCTTTAGTCCCCTTCAGTCTTGGGTGGGCTAATGAAACGATCAACAGCGGGTATTTTGTGTCAACCAAACCAAGAAGGACAGAACTTTTAAGAGATGAGTACACATTAGTACCATTTCTGTCAGCATTGTGAGCAAAAGCTAGTGTCAGTGACGAGAAAGTGAATTAGCGTAGCAAGAGACAATAATAAGATTATAGCTGATAAATTATATACTTAATTAACAGCACAGCTGATACATTTACTATAAGTGATTAACAGCACAGCTGATATAAGATTTGTTTCCTATAATTGGAAGACTTGTAATATATATATATATATATATAAATATATAAAGATATGTGAATCATTTGTAAACTTACAAACCCATTACATTCCATTGTTTCAACATCCACCCTTCAGCACAAGAGTAGATAGTGTATATACTAAATAAATAATAAGGAAATTGTATTTGAAGACTTGTCAATTTTATCATTGTTAAGTAAAATCTGTTTCCTTGTCTTAATATCAATGTTAGTTACACAGCGGAGGTGGCAAGTTATGTCGGTCTCCTCTCTACTAATTTTTCGAGATCAGATCATTCACAGCCGTAACTAATTTGTGATACCAGTAGTTCTCTTAGACACTGGGACTTCACCCTTTTTTGCAGAAATTCTATTTCTGTAATTGTCAGTACTATACTGATCTTAAAGCCAAATAAAAACCTCACGCCACACTTCTAAACAGTGACTTCTACACATACGTTTAAAAGGAAGGTGATTAAAGCAGCAGATCTGATGTAGTGCACTTTTTCACCACAAGCATTCGAGAAATAGTATTTTTTATTAATGTTGTGGTTGTGGATTATAACTGACTAGTCTTCTTCTTCTTCTGCGTTCGTACTGAAAAGGACATTGGTTGGGTGCGTTGTGTCCGTTTACAGTGCAGCTGCGATATTTGCGCCTTTTGGCTGACACATCCAACTTCAACATGGCATTTTTGGGGACCGGGTTTGCCTTCCCACTACGATCCCTACTCTCTCAGCCAGACTGCAGTGAAGTAGCCTGTTTCCAGGACCACCACTTGGAGGTGGAGTAGGGTCTTGGTCAGCTCTGGTTCGCTGACCCTGACGCAAGCAGTCTAGAGATGGGTTGCTAACTGCATTCCTCACTTTTGGCGCGTCTTAGGTCTCATTTACTAGTCTAACTACTATTTATCTCAATTATAACACATCAGAGATTGATCGGGATATTTCTCTTGATAAATAACAACTATCCTTCAAAAGTGGCTCACCATCTTGGTAAAGTACTGTGACAATGTGAGTACGATAAGGATGTGACACATGTATCTCGGAAGGATCGTCAACTTGTCATTGCCAACGTTAAAAAGTTTTAATTAAAAAAAAATATAAAAAAACCATGGGTCATTGAATAATTGAGATTGCAAATGTAGATCCGGTTGTGCAAACGCTAACACAAACAGCGTGACATACTCATGTGAGCAAGTTAGGAGCTGCAACAATTTTAACTAATGATGCACTTTTAAAAATTCAGATTCAGTAAATAATGTTTAATTTCATCATTTAAAAAAAGCATAGGCAAATGTCTGACTTTTGTATAGGTCTTCTCCCCACCCCTGTCATGACAATTCTGCATTACAACCTGCGATGAGGTTTATTAGAAAATACTCCCATATAAGGTATGAACACTACCAGTTGATTTTATGAATCATGTTTATAACTCATGATATAATCTCAGTTTCATTTGTTATAATAAATGTTGACAAACACGAGTCCATCTCTGGAAGTATTACATCATCTTCATACCATACCTAAGGTAATCTGCCGTGTGTTTTAAACATTCCTGTCGGCACATCCACAGTTTATCTCCCAATTATCACTACATGAAAACTGACCATCCTGACTTAAGTCAAATAACAACACCACTTGTGTCTTCTTTAGCAGAGGTTGCTCAACTAACCTGTCTCGCTACTTCCGATTGGAAACTGTGACGTAACCGTACACAAACAACTCTCCCCTGCACAGATGAGAGTCAATGTTTTTCAAACAAGTCAGCGGTCAAAACAGTAACACAACACACTTTCTTGTAAACAGACAATAAACTCATTTTTTTCATGAATGTCAAAGAATAAGAAGTTTATATTTCATTAGCTTAAAAATGGCTCGAGGCCCAATTTTGCAAAAATGACCACGCGAGTTAAAAACTAACAAAAATTTTCATTTTAAACAAATCATTAATAAAATCAACAATTGTATCAATATTGATAGAAATTACACCAAGTTATCAAAAAATTCAAGCTCCTTAAAAACAAACATCAACATACTAATAACACAAAATACCACTAAACATAATGATTGTTAAACAGAGCGATCTGCAGCAAAAACAAACAAGAAATTTCATTGAATTTTAAAAAATCGTTAAAAATTTAACATGGGTACAAAGATGAAAATTACACCAATTTGTCAAGATTTGTATGCTCTAACATAGAACATATACTTTAAATGTTCAGCGCTGCCATAATAATCTGTATTATGATTATAGCAAACAGTCCATTTCACACATAAAAAATACAATCTTTTCTAGTAGTAGTTAGTACATTCAGTGTGTGCACTCAGAACAAGCAAAAGTACCATTACCATGTCATATTTTTTATTCATATTGGAAGTTTTCACTTTTATTTAGAAGTGGAAGGGACTGAAGATGACAACAGCCACTGAACTCATCATGTATCTCCAATTTATTCTACATGAAATTAACTTCTGCTTTATACTTCATTACACACTTATGGATAAAATATATGATAAGCGCTTAAGCGCCCCAGGCTTTTTGTCAATTTGATGTTACATCTTTTGACAGCAAGCTATAAAATCCTTAAAAAATTGTTTGTGGCTTTTTAGTGCATTAAAAGCCTGTGATTCAAATACATTTTTCTTCTTCTTTTTAGTGTTTTTTTTTTGGTTGTTTTTAAATTTAAGTAAAATGTAATCGATCTGCTAATGACATTATCAGTTTGCAATAAACGAGTCCAGAGCACAGGAGGCGGATTTACTCGTAATTATTCAGTATATTAAACGGAAATTTAATATTTTTTTTTTTTTTTAAATTTTGATAAGAGTTGTAAATTACATTTTTTAAAATGTAGTTGTCAGTTGTGTGTGTGTCTGCACATGCACGTGCGATAGTGTGGGTGGGTGGGGGGGGGGGTGGGGGGGGGGGGGGGGTGGGCGGGGGGGGGAGGGGGGGTTGGGGGGGGGGGGGGGGGGGGGTGGGGGGGGGGGGGGGGGGGGGGGTGGGGAGAAGGTGGGTGGCGTAGGGGGGGGGAGTTTCAATATTTCTCTCAAGAGAAATATTGAAACTGTTTTACATTGCATTGAAGCGCCATCTCATGTCTTTTCGGCCATTTCTCGCGTTACCACATCCCTTAACTTTTTGTTTCATCTTAATCTATCTCACTCCCTTGCATGGCAGCCTCTACTTTCCTCATTCCCATCCATAAATACGCTTTGGCTTCTTCCATCCCTGCCTCCCATGGACAACATTGATATGTTGGCGATTGTTCAGGAGTTACATACAATTCAAGCCATACCTCTCCATTGGTCTTCAAATCTCCACTGGTTGTGGATTTTCCTACCCTTAATTGCAATTAGTTCCATCGGAGTCCCTTTGTTACAGGAAAGGATGGTTTTTTTAAATTGTCTTCGCAAACTCTGCAACTTCCATGCCGCCTGACTCAGTTGCTGATACGCCTGACATCTCCCACTCTCCAAGCGAGCCCTCGCTGGCTCCTCTCTATTCCTGATGTGGCTGACCAAGTTAAGTCGCCTCGGATTTTTATTACATCCCCTTTTACTGCTTAGCATTGCTTCTTCCACAAGTACATCGTACCCCTCGGTGTTGTTTCGATAACTGACTATTTGTATTATGTTTAGGGTATCTGTTAGACCCTTAGTTTATAATTGACGCATGTTACATGGGCCCTTTTTGGCCAAACCTGTTTTGACCCTCCCTATTCTCACTTACAGTGACCATACCTTAGTTTTGGGTTAAGGTAATGTCTCCCTCCGGGATACATTTTGTGGCCCGTGGTGTATGTGACAGGACATACTATGAGTATAGGAATACATGGTATAGTTAGCTCAAGCTGGGTACATCAAGCTACAAAAGCATAGTTTTCTTTTGGAAAAACTGTGTACCCGTGACTGGGCCAGAGCCGTGGCCAGAGCACAGTAACTGTGTAGTGACCTTTGACGTCACGGGTTTCGGTGTACGATACCAAAAACTAGTGCGACTCTCAATCAAAATCTGAGTTTGAGTTTTGCTCACGAAACTGATGAATCGAGATAGAAGACGCGAGAATAGGTGGATGGGACGGACAAAGGACTAGGCAGTTAGGAACTTACGGTCGAGAGGGAACGAGCTGACTTGATTAGTGTCGCCATTTTGCCTTAAGACAGATATCAAGACAAGTAGAGGTTCTCTTTAACAAGATTGTGTATTCACTGCATGTGTATAACGCAGAAGGTTAGTTAGTACGCCTCGATTAGTTTAAGACATTTATTTCTCCACAGAGCTTAGTTGGATGTATTGACTTTACGACTAATAGCATTGCCTCCCAACTGTCAAATACGTATTGAAAAAATACTGCACTTGTAAAACTGATGGACAATTGTTACTCATGCTGTTGATTACTGAATAAGTTGGATTTTTGAATTAAACTATTTGTTAACTGGAAATCACACCAGGAGTTTCTTCAACCAAACAGTTGCATGTCAAAGTTGGAATATTTGCTATTAATAAGGAAAGAGAGTGAGACAAGGATAAATAAGAAAGATATCAATTACAGGCTGTCATTAATTCCAGGTAATAGCCATAAAGAACCTGAAACCCAACACTTCAAGTAATATACATCTCTGGCGGTCAGACCAGTAACAATAATCATACTTGAAGACCTCAACAAAAATAGAAGTACAGTAACTAAGAAAAGAAAACTACCACACTATTGACACCCACCGGCTACAATAGTGCAATAGGTCATCTTTACTGACTGCTAGCAAACTAGCCTTCTTAAAGGTCCTCAGGATCTTTTTCCACAAGTTGCCCTGGGTATAACTGATGGAACCATTCCACAGCCTGAAAAAAAAGAATATAAAAATATCTTTGATTACCGTTATTTTCATTTTTCAGTAAATCTTAGCTTACAATGTTTTATTGTTGTTGTTGTTGAACTAGGGCTGCCGAGCTTCTCGCTCTTTAGCAGCCAATTCCAAATTGAAGACTCCTTGGTATTATCTACACTGTAGATCTAGGCTTTTCCTGTGGCTTTTCTGCCATTCCAAAATGTGGTTCTGTGCTCCCCCAAGGAATTCTCATGTCATGCACAGAGCCACTTCTCAGCTTCCCCTGCCTATCACTGGGTCCACAGTGAGATCCTCCTGCATAGCAGTCAACCAAGTCTAAGCCAAAGAAATTATGCCTGGGGCTCAAGTGCTTTGTGTGCAATCCTGGGTTCACAACAATTTCCACCACAGGTGGAATCCCTGGAAGTGTGGATGATTTCAAGAGTCAATGAAGATGTAATTAGCCTCTCAGACAAAGGTTCACTTCCATGTACGTATATTGTAGCATTGTGCATAGCTGGTGGTCATACAAGGATGACTCCAGATATGCCTGCATGCATCCAATGATGATATCAATACTGACATAGATAACTTACACTATTTAAATAGTTGATGACCAACCGGAGGGCTAACACAGAATTGACATAGATTACATAAACTATTTAATAGTCATTGACCCGCAGAATTCTGGAAGTCGGTGGCTCAAGCCCCAATACCAGCCAAAAAAACATTGCGGTGTTTTAAAGGGCACTCACAAGTCGTCTCCAATATGATCGTTATCATTTCGAGTGGGACGTAAAACCCAACGCAACAACACACAACCTGAAGGCTAACACCGAATTATGAATGACATCTTGTTTTTATTCAGCAACTTAGATGGCTACATTTCATACCTTTCTCTGTGGGCCCTGACTTCTCTCCATAAGGTGACACAACTGCACAAACCCTGTTAGTGGTGGGGGTGATGACATATGGGCGTCTACGTTTGCCAGACTGAAGAAATCGATTTTCCAACGATTTGTAAAACATCATCCACTGAATCATAAAAAAAAATACAATTATAAGATGTTTCTGTAGTGTTATATTACACAGGAAAGGTTTATATAGTTTATGCAATGGAGGGTTGAGTCCAAGTTAGTTAGGAAATGCAGTCCAGCACTGGGAATTATGTTTCAATTCCCAGCTATTTCATTATAAAAAAAATGTGATGCTACACTACTAGACAATGCATGTGTACGTTAGTGCTAACTTCAAAAATACAAACAATTGCGATTCCTTTGCTAATTTTTTTTGATTAAAAAGGGAACTAAAGTCCCCTCACCTGAAATGTGTTCTATTTCATTTGCTGCACCCATAAAAATCTTAGAAAATTGTGTTTTATATATAGTATCATCACTTAATAACTACCTATATTATAATTAGGGAAGGTTCTGATCAACTATCAATTTGATTTCTCACCCTGGGCTCGTGTGCAGAGTGGACAGACAGGGCAGGTGTAGCTGGATGGGGGTATGGGGGGTTTTTAAGCGGTTTTATTTGCGGTCAGTAGAGTTTGGTTTGATAAGGAATTTTTCCTCTTTACTTGGAATTGTGTGGTAAGGTCCAGTCGTTATTTGTTGTAAGTTTTCAGCAGCTGCATTCACTATCTCAGCACACTGTGTTCTGATTTTCTGATCTTGAAGTGCTGGGCGGCACTAGGTACGCCTGAGTTGCATTAACCCAAAGCCACCCCGGACATGACTTTAGGTTCTTGCGAGTAACTTGGCGGGGGAATGTACGGTGTGCTTGCACTCTGCACCATAAACGCGCTCACTCGGACTTCTTTTCCCCTATCGGCGACATCACTTTCACATTTTGGGGAAATTATGTAGGAGGAAAAATCGTGAGTTGCTACGTTATATCTGATATCTTCTTCTCTCTTACTTAGTATCACTTAACCACCTGACCATCAAAGCTAGGTCAGTCGGACAATCACATACTCCCTCAGTGCTGGTACTTGTAGACGGATAAACAAACAAATTGGAGTCACACCCTTTGCTGGTCCGTGGCCCTATGCTTCGCTACAGTTTGCCCAAAATTGCGGTCAATTCCTTTTGCATAAGCAGCCTCCAACATCCTCCCGCCAAGGGTTGTTTTTGGTCGGCCCTCTCTTCGCCTTTACCTTACAGCGGGTCCAAAAGCTTAATGTTCTTGTGATGGCATTAGGGCGGCAGGTCTTAATTATGAGGATCTTGACACACAAACAAGCTACCAGCAGTCTGCAAGCTAATTGAATAGAGTGTGCTTGTCCTCTTGCTTGCTCCGTGGTAGATGTATAGCAGATCTTGGTCCGTGGTGATATGGTATGCTGCCAAAAGATTCTATACCGTGAAGGGGGAGGTGGCTGGGGGGGGGGTTTTTGTGAGTACATTGGGGATTATGGGACGAGCGCAGCGGTTTTACCCACTCTCCTGCATTCACGCATCACCTGTAGTGTTGGTCTGTCGTTTGATAAACATTGAGAGGTTAGTAGGTGAGGTTGGGGGGGACAGTACTCCCCAACAATTGTGCTGTTTTGGGAGGACTTCCAGATGTTGATTATAGGTCGTTATAGATATCAGGACTGTTATTGCCTTATGCATATCTGTTGTTGTTGTCTCTTTGCCTGCCACCGCCGTCTGGTGTTATCTATGCTCATAGGTTTAGGGTTGATTGATATATGGCGCGGGATGGCTGGTCTGTGCTAGAGTTGGAACGGTACTGATTTTTGGGAAAGCCAGAAGGGGCCGGCTCTGTGTCGAGGACTTGTAAAGAACATTCGGTCGGCGGAAGGTATATTGATGGTTAAACGCCCTACCTGCTGGCATAAATACAATATTATTGTTCGTAATCAGTTTTTTCCTGGATGTGTTCAGATGTCAATAGGGTATTGGTGATGATATGAAGGAGTGCATGGGCTTGCGGATAGTGTAATTAGTTACGATACAACATTGGTTTGTTTTTGGTGGCATTAGTTTTGGAACCTTGGTCCCAGACATGCGGGCGGGCGGAGCGCATCTATACTATACTGATACATATGGAGCTATTGGTATACGGGTATTTTTGTTGGGGGTGGAGGGTTGTCTGGAGGATTGCAAAGAGGATGGTCGGAAAGTAAGGTACGGCTACAAGACGTTGGGAGAAGTGGGGGCAGCCATAAGGACAACTTACATCGTCTCAGGTTGGGAGTCATGTGTGGGAGGGGGTTGGGTGTATATACAAGTGGATGACGCGGGGTTGGACCTGTTGAAATAGATGGTGGGGCAATGTTTTCGGGACTAGTTCCGGTGGCTGGATTCCTTTTGCAACGGGGAATTAGATTTACGGTTTTGGGGGGGGTTTTGAGGGCTGGGACTTTGGGGGCTACGGAGAGTGTTTGGGAACACGATACAGTGTGTCGGATTGTGTTGGTGAACGTATAATGACTGCGAGGGCGGAGTTACGATTTTGAAGGAGGGGGAGGGGGGACTGGGGGGGGGGAGTTAGGAAGAGGGGTTTGGAGACCGGGATGATTGGTGAAGGACAGCCTGGTGGTGGAAGGGGTAACGGTCCCGTGAATTGTAAGTGGTTGGACGCGACATTGGTGGGCATGGACAGGATTGTGCGAAAGGAGGGAGGATTGGGGTATCATTTGGTGGGCCAGGCGGGGGAATAGCGGCTGGGTTGGTGTCCCATTGTTAAAGTACATCGGGGTTTTGTGGAGGGGCGGTTGAGGGAGGAGGAGTGAGAACCTGGGGGGGTCCGGAATGTGAGCGGCTTGGTTTGTTGTGATGGGCACTGCGTTGCCGGGGGAAGTGCACAGGGTTAAAGGGGTTCGGACGGTCATGGTTGGGAGGGAGCGGGAGGGTTTATGGGTTGGGGACGGGTTGGTCACAAGATAGATCGGGGATTGACGGAACTGGGTTTCTGGATTGGGTTAGGGAGGGCGGGGGGAAGGGGGATGTAGGTCGATGAGGTTGGGCGTCCATAACGGAAATGCGGGGGGTGACAGGGACGAAGGCGGGCGGGTGTGGTGTGGGTAAGGGCGTTGGAGCCTTTCTATTGTACAATATTTTGGTAGTTGCTCCCGTTTTCCGACCTGTGGTTTGGTGGGTGGGGGTTTCACGAGTGGCAGAGAGGGATCGGGCGACTGGGCTGTCCGCTCTGACGTGGGTGCAATGGACATTTGTCGTCTTAGGATATTCAACGTCGGGGTGGGCCTAGCTCGTAGTGGGGAGTTGTATCAGTTAAGGGGCCATGAAGGTCAGAGGGTAGGGGATATGAGAACGAGGTGTGGGGTGGGTTGGGGGGGGGGGGGGGGGGGGGGGGGGAGGGGGGCGGGGGGGGGGGGGGGGGGGGGGGGGGAGGGGGTGGCGGGAGGGGGAGCGGGGGGTTGGAGGGGAGGGGGGGTGGACTGGATGGAGGAGGGAAGGCGACAGGGTTGCAAATTGATACTGAGGCTGGGGAGGGTAAGGGGTGTGTGTGGGGGGATAATTGGGAGGGGGAGTGGGGTTGGCCAGGGAGGTGTTGCATGAACAATGGAAGTGGGCGGGGATAAAGGTACAGGTGGGCTTTGGAGTGTTGTTGAGGGCACGGGTGAGGGGCAATGCACAAGATTTTTGACGGGGGGAGGGGTTGGTATCCAACGGGCCGGATTGGGGCGCCGCGTGGGGTGATTTCCTTTTGATGTGGTGGGTATGTTGGGACTATCGGGGCAGGAGGGGATTACGGGATGGGGGGTAGTTATTAGTTTGAGGGGGGGGTCATCATGAACCTACAAAGTTTAGAGATAAGAACCGAGAGGTAAGGAGTCTGAGGGGGTATGGACATAGGGAGCCTGAGTCATCGGGTTAATGGGTGGCGGGGTAGTGATAGGGGGAGACACGGGATAACAGTCAAATGAGGGGATGGCTGTGACATGGGGTTGGCAGGGATTTGGGGAAGAGGTATGTTCGGGATAAAATAAGGTGTTAATCACAAACACATGTCCAGGTTCGTTTTTGCTACAAGATAAAGTATATTGTGTTTATACAAAGTTGTGGGTGGGCGGTTCGCAGGCAAGACTTGGAACATGGGTGGTAAGCGGATGCTAGTTTCGGTTTCGTCGGATGTACCATCTTAGCATATTACGAGGTCTTCAATAATTAACTAATATCAAGATCTTTTCTAGCGTGTAAGTGTCTTCCATTTCTTTACTGTCAAGTTTAGTTGATAGGAAAGGGATCCCACAAAAAGACGCAGCATTCAGATGAACACAGGTCAGCCGGGATCAATTGCTTGAATGACATGGACGTCTGGACCACAGCGAATCAGGAGCTGGTCAATAGGAAAGCATCGCACACCTCCTAGTGGGGTCCTCGGAAACTGTCTGTCAGCAAGTTGCATATGGCTTACGTTAAACCACATATACAAGCTTATATTAGAGAATTTTGTTGAGTTGGATAAACTGGTGAATCCATTCAAATATTATTGGATAAATTTACAGTGACAGTATAGTGGGTTGTTGTTTCGCGGGGGAATTGTATTACAGACGGGGAAGTTTGGTTTCTGGAATGGGAATTATATATGTCATAGATGCTGATGTTGAAAGCGTAGAATAGAATAGCAGGGCGCGAGGTTATTCTAAAAATGTTATTTTTATTTGCGGAGATATATTGTGATAATTTTTGCGTAAGAAGATATGGCAAAAGACCGGAGGTGGGGTGGTTATAAGCCGGGTAGAGATGAACTTAGGAGAAGCGAGAGTGATCGGATTTTATGTAGAAACTCTAGTTAATATATATATTAAAGAGAAGGGGATGGAAAACTTAGTTGGTATTGTTATATGTTGCTTCGTTGATTTGTGTTCTGACTTGCAGTTGGATGAAAGGGTAAGAACAATCGAGCAGTCGATATGCGATAGGAGAAGACAAAACAAGGAGAAAAAAAAAAGGTAGGGAAACTGATGAAAATATGAGTGCGTGGTGTAATGGCGCTACACAAATTTGGACATTGGTGGGGGGTATGAAAAAAGAGATCTAGGGTTGAGGTAGATGGAGAGGAGCAGGGGATGAGAGAATTTCCTTTCCGCATGGGGAATGGAATGGTTATGAGGGAAGCGGACACGTGTAAGGTGGAAGGGTGAGTTGTTGGAGAATCAAGTGGAAGGATGAGGGGCAACAAGGGAATATGAAGTCAACGAAGGTATGATTGGTGGTTTTGAGTTAGTAGCGCGGAGGAACGGTGGGGTAGGGGGAGTTAGAGGGATTTTCCCCGGAAATCCAAGATGGGAATGAGGAAGAGAGAGTTGATAATACGTGGTGAACGCGAGGTTTAAGTGTGTGAGGAAGGATAGGGGCGGCAGGAATGGAGCTAAAGAGGTGGTGAGGGTAAGGGGTGAGGGGCTCGGCGGATAAATGGTACTGGCTTTTTTGCACGTTTGGGTGTTGCACTAGAGTTTTGATAACCCACCCTGGGCCACCATGGACATCCGAGTGTTCTTGGGAAGTGGCTTGCACAATCTGTCAGTCAGATGAGCCTCACGACTCCGATTGTCCAGCCAGCCTGCAATATTGTTTGTTCTTTAGTGCTTGCCAAAAGATTTTCCGTAACTTCCATTGTTTTTTTATTTACATAGACAGGAGGTGTATGCCCTATGATTTAAACCAATAATCCTGGTGGCCAAGGGTACCTGTTTTGGGTAGGTCCCCTGTCCTCATACTCGTCAGTCCATGCGGGGACGGGTAATAGTACAGGAGTTTTTAGCACACTAGGGATGTGAGCGCGCGGGGAACGTTTGTACTGGGTTACGGCAAGCTGCCCATATCCAGCATGCAAGGTATACGGGTACCATTGATCGGCAGAGTCAGTTGTTTGATGTGATGGGACCACTGGTGTTTTGCATTCATAGTGAGGGAAGGGGTTTTGATTTGCAAGGGGGGGGGATGTTAGTTCCGGGGATTTTGGGTAAATGTCGTAATCATTTGTCTTCTTTAAATATATGTCTTAGGCACTGATAGATAAGGGCATTCACTGCACTGAACCATTATGAGGGGGAATATTTAAAGCTGGCGGTCTCATGTGAAATACGCAATTACGGCTGGCAGTGGTGGGGAGTTTTGGGGTTTAAACGGGTCGTTGGTGGTGGGGGGGGAGGTGTGGAGGTCGGTAGGCGACTTCGCCATTGGTTCTTTGTGGATGAGGTGGTGCGTGATCGCGTCGGGAGGGATGAATTTAAAGGTTGGAGAAAAAAAATATTGTCCAATAAGCTTATGCCACCATTAATATAAAGCTTGGCTTGATGAAGCAAATTTGTTAAGGCACTGTAACAAAGATCGGTACCTGTTTTTAATTACCTTATGCAGAAAGTTTCACAGGAAATTGAGGCATTGACAAAACATTAAAGGCTGGAATTTTTGATGGACACTCAAATTAGAAAGTTAATTAACGATCCCAAATTTTATTGATTCCCGGTGAACAAATCAGTGTACCACAGCCTGGTCAACTCATTTGTCTTTAGTTGTTGCCAAAACTTTATGGGGGGAGTTACTTCTGCAAAGCAGGCATTATTTGATTAGTTGAAAAAACATGCTTGTCGGTGTTTTTGTGATCTTGATTGCAAACATGGCAGCATAAAATTGCACTATTCATACTATTGTAAACATTTTATTTCTGAGAGAAGAATTATCAATTCCGTGACTTTGAGTTGAGGAGCAAAGGTGAAAGATTTCAACAATGATATAAAGATACAAGGGCCTACTTACTTATGATGATTTGTTACTCCAGGGACTATTGGAGTACTTAAGATGACAAATGATGGATAGAGAATGATTTACATGTTGAGACCTATCATTCTAAGCGTATATAGGTTGCTGTGGCAAGATTATCAACCTTTCCAGTGTATACGTCCTCGAAGGAATAATAAGAACTCCTTTTTGCTATTTTTTTGCGTTGTGATTAAACAACGAGCCGACAATTTAGTTGATTTAAAAGTTACGTTTTATTGCCATGTCTATTTAGTGTAAGAGAATATGCACACAGTAATTACCATATAGGTAAAAATGTAAATGAACAGAGCCTGTGTTTAGAAGTGTCAGAAATGCCACTGATAGCACCTAACGTCATTGATTTCGGACATAACAAGTTGCTTTTATTTAAATGGCTCTATATGAATTTAAAGTTGCAATCCTTGGCCTACCTTAATTGAGATAGGACGCGTATTGTACTGTTAGTAGATATCTGCAAAAAAACTTCGAAGAACTAATGATTAGAATCTTGTGCTAGAAAAAATCTTGATTACTTTTTTTGGATATTCAGCAACGCAAACCGCAGTAAAATATAACCTACGGGCAGGTTAGTGGAAAAACAGCTATAAAAATTTGAATGGGCACACCAAAATGTGTGTATACCAGTGTAATTGTTTATTGCCGATGTAATCTTGTGAACTGCACCTAAATTGTTGTGTATGTATGGAACAACCAGGACTCGACTCGAGAAACCAATGAGCCGAAAGTTGTGGAATACGTAGACATACGGAGAAATATGTTATTACATAGAAGCCTGTGCCATTAGAGGACAAAGCCGAATAATATTAATACATACGCACCCACAATTTGCTGTTTTTTCTAGGAAGTACCCCTATCCACACATGCCGTGCATTATGGTTTTTTGATGTAATACAACTGCAATATTCTTTGCAACTTGCATTTGCAATGACAAGGATAAAATACAGCAGCAGGCATTAACTTTGAAAATCCATGCTTGTCAAATAAGCAGCTACACGTTTTTGCTCCTTTGTTGGCATGTCGAAAGTCATTTATTCTCATTTTTGCCGTTCATTGTCAAACATAATAATCAATCAATTAAGACTCGTGTTGTTCTTATCAGGTAAGCATTGGAATAATTAAAACTCATTGTGGGCGGAAATATTAAAGAAATCATGACACCGGAGCAATGCAAGTGAAAAGAACTTGTACAATAAATTTAAACATAATTAGGTTGTAAATTGATAAGGTTGAATTGTAAAACTAATGTTGTGTTAAAGGATATTAAACAAATATGATTTAATTCAAAATTAATTACCTCTCATCGAGTTTCATGATGAAAATTGTTAGTATGCCCTGAGTAGGGTCTTTTCTCATCGGTCTATAACTATTATTGTAGTGATTATAAGCCTTTTCTGCAGCTTAACTTGGCACGTAACCTACGGTAAACTTTTTCCAAATGACCATCCATAGTAGTAAAAATAAAATACAACTTACCACTACAAACAAGAATCAGGCACAGAAAAAGCACATGATCTCCTGATAGAAAGGATGATTTAGGGTATAAATAAATAAATTAACAAAATAATACTCTCCACGACACACAAGATGTATTAAGCAAAAAAAAGTTATGTGCTGTTACTCACCAGACATATTTAAACCTAGAATAAGTAAACCAACAATAGATATAACCATAACAGCTATGCTATATTAATGTAGGGGAAAGTGAATTACAGGCTTTTTTTAACCAAACCTGAACCTAGTAGAGTAACTAGATGAGTCTGTAGATAAGCATTGTGCTCATGTCGTAACACTATACTAAAAGTAGGAGTTAGAGAGTATAACCATACGTTTTATAGAATCAGCCACAGGGAAAAAGGGGTAATTCAAATATCAACTACAGCCTATACAACTATGCGAGGCATAGTAAAAAAAAAATGCCACAACTTGCAGTCTAGAAGAAGCAAGAAATGACACACTTGAATAATATGCTAACAAGAATGAAGAACACTGCAGAGCCAATGTTGAACACCTCCCTGGACAAACCTCGAGTGATTCCATATGTCTAACAAGAATTGAAGAATACCCTGCAGACGTTTAGTAGCAGAAACTTGTAGCTGTGATGCAAGACAAAGCATCAATAAAAGAATGAAATATGCAAAATTCATTGACAGCATGAATACATATCACCTTGACTTACTCTTGCAAGTTCCAGCCTTTCCAACCCAAATACCATTAGAATCACAGAACATTGTTGGATCTCCAATTAAATCATACCCCTGGTTGCAAGAGTATCGAAGCACACTACTATACAATGTTCCATTTCCAAAAGTTATGTTTAGACTTCCATTAGGATCAGCTGAGGGTGCCATATTACACATAGATGCTGAAAAAAAAAAGAATTTACCTGTAACTCAATAGAAGCCACCTTGGTATCATGCTTTGAGCAACAAAATGTATACAATTCAACCTAAGTAACAAAACCTATGAAAGAACTACATCATAAATTGGTTTGGTTTTAACAACCATCTTCATTGCACACGCACAACTCCCTCAATGCTCCGACCTCCCCCTTAGATCACACAGGGAGATCTCAGCACAGTGCATGAACTACGTAGCCCTGGCAAGGATCCCAATGTGTGTATACTGAAATCATACATTCTATAAATATTTTTTGTGGTGGGTAGATTTTCCTAATTTTTGTAAATTTTGTCATAGCAGCTGCCGTTTAGCCAACTCTTTATGATTTCTAACTGCCAAGGGATTTTTAACGTGCGCAACTCGCACATTGGACCTCCTATTTTCTTGCCCTTATCCGAGAAGGCTAGGCATCTGATCTCACTACCCATGATATCAAGGGGGAGTATGACATCAATAGGACCCATTGGTTCTGAAAATATATTCCTTGTCCTAGGAAGCAAACCTGGTATCTTTAGAATTAGAGGTGGATTCTATACCTCTTAGCCACTCTGACCCCCACACATAATAAATAAAACAAGCCACAAAACAAGAAATACAAACAAACAAAATACCAAAGACTTATTTCAAATATGAGCAAATATTCTGCTTATACATAATTAAGATTAAGACAAGAAAATATGCAAAATAATTAAGCTTCAAAACATAACATATCTCTGACAAATTATATTTTTAAGCCTAATTTTAAGAACTGATTGTTGATTGTTTATTGTTGATCAGAATCGACCTCATTGCACTCCAGGCAAACCCGTAGGGGCTCAGTGTCCCCCAGCAAATGTCAAAGGGTATGAATGCTAATTGTTCCTGTTGCACGCTAATTGTATATATGCCGGATGCAACCACTCAAACATCCATTCCTGCTAGTCTTGCATTTTATGTCAAATTCCAGCAATCTTAGCCTTGATGATTCATCAATTGCAGTGTTGTTTTCTAAGAGACTGTTATGAGTAAAATTCATAACATTCTGCCGATGTTATTAAATGGTTGGACAAGGATTCTTACTTACTTAGTCATTCCCCTTCTACCATGAGGTGTAGAGGTTTGGAAGAGAGAGCGCCAGACTATCCTATCGGTTGTCTTCCTCCTGGCCTGGTTCCATTCTAGTCCTCGGTCCTTCAAAGATTGTCTAATGTTGGCCTCCCAGCGGACTCTGGGTTGTCCTGGGGGTCTGGATCCTTGGCTCTTTGTTTCCCATGCTTGTCGTGGTAGCCGATCTTCTCCCATTCTGCAGACATGGCCAAACCATCTTAGTTGGGACTGTTCTACTTGCGTCTGCAGGGGGTGGGATTTAAGGCCTTGATGTATCATCTGGTTGCGTACCATGTCTCTTCTTGTTACTTCAACCACCTTCCTCAGATACCTCATTTCTGAGGTTTGGATCTGGCTTTTGTGGGTTGTAGTCATTGCCCATGACTCGCATCCATATGTCAAGACTGGGACATAGGTGGAGCGGTATACAGCCATCTTCATTTTCTTACCAACCTCTCTCTTGCTGAGAAATCCTCGATTTATGGCCTGAAAAAGTCTCCCAGCTGCTGCTTTTCGAGTGGCCAACTCTTCTTTGATGCCTCCCTTTCGGTCAATAATAGCTCCGAGGTATTTAAAGTGGTCGACCTGCTCCAGGACCTGTTCTCCCAGCTTAATCTGATGTCTTCTTTCTTCTCGTGATATCACCATGGATTTTGTTTTAGAGCTGCTTATGACCATCCCTCTCTTCTCCAGCTCTTCCTTCCAGACTTGCAGGTTGAATTGGAGATGTGCCTCTGATTTAGCAATCAGGGCAACATCATCAGCGAATGCCAGCTCCGAAATACAGACCTGTCTCATCTTCCAGTACCCCATTGAATACTTTCTTGTTCTCTCCTTACATGTAAGGACAAGGATTCATGTTTGTTTATTATCGGTAGTCCTTGGTAACAGGAAGTTACGTCATTGCCTCGGGGCTCAGTTTGCAGACGTTAAAGTTGGTATCGGCAAAAATTAGCGATCGTCTGCTTGTGTCTTCTGTGTGTTTCATTGTGGCAGGTAGACGTGTGTCTCTGAGCTCCTGAGACTTATATTATTTCGTGACATATTCCTAAGTATTCCATCACTAGATCATCCATATACCTCCGTGAGATGATGCTAGTATATTTGTAAAAGGAATTATGTATGCTGTGGAGGATGTAAGTCTGAATTAAATAAATATGTGTAAAACTTTCGAGGACAGTGTTCTAGCTACAGAGATATACTGAGGACTGTATATGTGATGCCATAAGATATAATGGCTTTCAAGATTAGGCATGTGGAGCAGCGTGTATTGCATTAAACATTGTGTATATTGTCCACTGTGCCTTTGTGGTGACATTACTATGTTGAGGTGAAATGCTGTGTGCATGGTCTACTAGTTCTACCCCTGTGTGATCTTGGCCAGAGTAACAAGACATTTACTCTGACTATACTAATAATAATATAAAGACACGCTACAGAGACAATCATTAATTGTCTTTAGTATCTCTCCCTATCCAAATCCAATGTGCCCACTATGGGTGCTCATGAAGCTGGTCTGTCAGCTCTTTCATTGCCACGTACCCCTGCATGATCAGGACAGTGGATCCAAACATGTTCCTGGAGATCTGAGGCTTCTATAGTGGTTATCCATTCATGACAAAGCTAGTTTACACAATGGCATCATCATCTCCAGCTTGATCATTTATCAGCTCATTAATTTCCAGCTCTGCTGTCCCATTGCCCCAAGTTCTGCACTCTCTGCCAAGGCTGATAATGACTGGCAGTTAGTCCAGTTTAAGAACTTAAGTGTCATGAAATTCTCTTGTCTTCACTGTACAGGCTATAGACTGGATTATGAAACAGCAGCGTCAGCCAACAGGAATGGAATTTAGTGAACAAAACAGCTCGAAAATCTAGATTTTGCCATTTATATGGCCCATAACTTACTTAGTCGTTCCCCTTTTACCGTGAGGTGTAGAGGTTTGGAAGAGAGAGCGCCAGACCATCCTATCGGCTGTCTTCCTCCTGGCCTGGTTCCATTCTAGTCCTCGGTCCTTCAAAGATTGTCTAATGTTGTCCTCCCAGCGGACTCTGGGTCGTCCTGGGGGTCTGGATCCCTGGCTCTTTGTTTCCCATGCTTGTCGTGGTAGCCGATCTTCTCCCATTCTGCAGACATGGCCAAACCATCTTAGTTGGGACTGTTCTACTTGGGTCTGCATGGGGTGGGATTTAAGGCCTTTACGTATCGTCTGGTTGCGTACCATGTCTCTTCTTGTTAATTCAACCACCTTCCTCAGATATATGGCCCATAATCAGACGCCAAACATAACAAGAATACTTGATGAAAAGTCACAGCAATTGGGTCTGAAAATACTGAGAAAAGACAAAATTATGGGTATAAATGCAGCAAATGAAAGCCAGATTGGACTTTGAGGAACATGCCTCCAAGACGTGGACATGTGTGGTAGGGTAGTATTACTAATCTTTATTCCTCTTTCGGGCCTCGTACATGGGGGGTGTTTCAGTGACCTGTACACATAAAAATACCTACCCTGACATGAAGGGAGATTCACCCATTGCCCATTTGCATCACAAGTAATAGTGTCTGATCCTATTAATCTAAAACCTTGGTAGCATTTATAAGTGACTGTTCCATTGTATGCGAGGTTTCCTGCTGATCTTTCCACGTAACCATTCTGCAAACCTGGAGCTTTTGGGCAACGAATACCTGAAGAGGTAAAGAAAGGAAAAGGATTGACACTTTTAAAAGAAAGATGTTCCAATAACATGTTTTAAAAGGAAACGACAAACCAACTAGAATAACCGAATACTGTCACGGTAATGTTTAGAAAATAAAGATGATGAATCCTACTGTTACAGCCAGTTTTCATGTCTTCTTATATATTACTCCCTGTGGAGCATGGGGCATCATTGCCATCAACCCCCCCCCCTTACAGGGAGCCTGCAGCAAAACACTTTATACACTCTTCCAGTGCTGGTTTCTTAGCAATATATTTGACAAGATGAGGCTGCTAGCTCTATGCACAACATAACATTAATTGCCTAATGGAGTAGTGGTCCTAATCTTTTTTAAGGTCTCTTCTGAGATCCCTGCAAACCAAACAATGTCTTTTTCATGTGTTATATTTATTATTCTTGGCATTCAAATGCATATTATCCTGTCAAAAACACAAACAACTGTACCAACCACACTGCTCATTTCTAATGAATGTCTCACTACTTATGCTGAAAAGTGTGAAGCCAAAGAGTACCCAAATATGTTAGTTATCATCACCATCACTTTCTTTTGTGCTTCCTTTGGAGCACAGCGTCACCACTGCAGCTGGTCCCCGTTCAGAAAGCCTGCACCAAGCAGTCACATGCTCTAGCCCTGGTGGCTTCTGTGATAATTTGTATTACATAATGAAGTTGCCAGCCCTATACACAACTTCATATCAGTTGCTTTGTATGACTATTCTTTCTTTATCTCTTTAGAGACACCCAGGAACGGCACAGGACACATTTGTTATCTTCTTCTTCTTTGATCCTTAGCTGCCGACCATCAAAGCAGTCAGTGGCCATCACGCCAGGTGGCGTCTTGTAGGGCAACAACAAAATGATTCCACTTTGCTTGGTCGGTGGCCAGCCTTCGTACAGTGCCCCAACTCTGGTTCATTCTTTGCATCTCAGCCTCCACAGCCAAGTTGTTTTTGGTCGGCCTCTCTTTCATTTTCCTTCAGGGGTCCATAGCATAGCTGTTCTTGTGATGGCATCAGGGTCTCTTCTGAGGACATGGCCAACCCAGCTCCAGCGTCTGCAAGCTATGATGGTGTGTATGTCCTCTTGCTTGCTCAGAGTAAGCAGATCTTGGTTGGTGATGGTATTCGGCCAAAAGATTGTGAATTTTTCTTAGGCATGTTGTGTGAAAAGATGACAATTTCGACATTTCCTTCTCTGTAACTCTCTAGCATTCCGCACCATAGAGAAGCACAGAAAGCACACAGCTCTGATATAATCTTAATTTTGTCCTTGTGCTGTACTGAGAAGACTTCCAGATGTCGTTTAGACTAAAAAAAGGCTGTTCTTGCTTTGTTCATTCTGTTGTTTATGTCTTTGCTTGCCCCGCCGTCTGGTGTTACTATGCATCCTAGGTATGTGAAGGTATCTGTCTGCTCCAGTTGCTGATTTCTTACTGATATGGGCTCAGGGTTACTCACATTGAGCGTCATGACCTCTGACTTCTTTAGATTGATGTTCAAGCCCACCTGCTGGCTATACTTATTAAGTCTATCCATTTTTTTCCTGGGTTGTGTTGATATGAATGTGCTAGTAGTGCAATGTCATCTGCATATTCCAGATCTTCTAATGTAGAAAATGTAGCCCATCTTATTCCTCTTGGACTGCCCTCTGCTGTCTGGCGCATCACCCAGTCTATGACTGTTAAAAATAGAGTGGTTGATAAGGGGCATCCTTGTCGTACTCCTGTCTTCACCTCAAAGGTTAGGTTGCTCTGCCCAATGCTAAACGTAAAGTTGGCATAGAGGCTTTTTATGATTGACACTATACAGCTTAGAATTCCATAAGCCCTCAGTATTTTCCATAAACTGTCCCTATGTATACTGTCAAAAGCCTTTTCAAAATCAACGAAATTAATGTACAGCTGTCTTTGCCATTCTGAGCACTGCTCTATAATGTTCCTGAGGGTAAATATACGATCTACACATCTTCTGTTTTTTCTAAATCCTGCTTGTTCTTTCCTCAGTTTGTGGTCTACAGCTTTTGAAATTTTCTGTATAATTATCCTGCCTAGTATTTTGCTGGGAACTGAGAGAAGAGTGATTCCTCTCCAATTATTGCAGTCTGCAAGATCTCCCCTCTTGGGCAATTTGACAATTATTCCTTTGTTCCACTCTGTTGGTGTTGTCCCTGTTTTCCAGACTTGTGCAAATAGTGGTTCTAATAGTTCTGCTGCTAGCTCAGGGTCTGTCTTAAATAGCTCTGCATTTAAGTTATCATGGCCAGGAGCTTTTCCATTCTTTAACCCTTTGATTGCTGTGATGATTTCTTCTTTTCGTGGAATGTCTGTACTAACATCTAGATCGTATTCAGCCTCAAGAACATTCAATTGTGTCTCTGGTGGTTCCTTGTTCAGAGTTACTCTGAAATGTTCTGCCAATCTTGTTTCCTGTCCCTCTGCTGTTGCGATGAGATTTCCTTGCTTATCTCTTACTAATGTAATATTGTTTGCACCTCGTTTTCCACTGATGATTTTAGTTATTTTGTATACTGTGCTTTGTTCATTTCTCAGTGCTGCCTCTTCTGCCTGTCTTGCAAGATCGTCTATGAAATTCCTTTTGTTGGCTCGGGTTTGGTGTTTAACTTCCTTGTCCAGCTGACTGTACTGTTCGCTATATAGTTGCTTTAACCTGGGGGACTTCACTTCTGTTTTCTTTCTTTTCATTTCCTTTCTCATCATTAATGTTTCTGGTGTTATCCAGTCTTGCTTCTTCCTTTCCTTGAATCCCAAGCATGATTTGCTGCTTTCCTTATATACTGTTGAAATGGTGTTGAATTTCTTGTCTATATCATCAGTCAATGTCTTTTCCTGACTTTTGGCAAATCGATATCACTTCTTTATATCAGCCACAAATGCTTTTCTGGTAAGGGGGTCCTTCAATTTGCTGATATCAAACCTTTTCTGTGTAGTTACAGTTGGTCCAGCTGTTCTGAGTTTCACTTTGAGTTTTGCTACTACTAAATGGTGATCACTTCCCACATCTGCACCTCTTCTTACCTTCACATCTTGTAATGAATGTCTCCATCTACCATTAATCATGATGTGGTCTATCTGGTTTCTGTCCTGACCATTTGGTGATTCCCATGTTAATTTGTGAATTTCTTTGTGTGGGAAAAGTGTTCCTCCAATGACCATGTTGTTAATGCTACAGAAACTTATTAATTTTTCTCCATTTTCGTTTGCTGTTCCGCTGCCGCATTTCCCCATTACTCTTTCATTATATGTATTGTGTGTTCCAACTTTCACATTGAGGTCTCCCATTACTAAGATAAGATCATATCTAGGTGTGTCTTCCATTTCTTTCTGCAGTTGTTGATAGAATTCATCCTTGACCTCTTCATCGCTGTCATTCGTTGGTGCGTAGCATTGTATTATTGTAGTGTTGGTAAATCTCCCTCTCAATCTTATCAGTCTGTTGTTGATGGGTTTCCATTCCAGTAATGTCCTTTCTATTCCTTCCTGTAGAATAATGGCTACACCTTCATTGTGCTGTCCATCCTCTCTTCCAGAGTAAAGTACTGTTTCTTCTATTGCTGTTTTAACTTTTCCTGCCCCTGTCCATCTGCTCTCGCTTATCCCTAGAATGTGTAATCTATAGTTTCTCATTTCTGCCGTGACCTGTTTTTAGTTTACCCGTCTCGTTCATTGTCCTGACATTCCAAAATCCTATTCTTGTTTCGCGTTTTGCGGTCAGGACGTCCGTTTTCGTGTCAGTGGCTTCCTTTCGGCTTTCACCACTGACAGTCATACCAGCCTCAGACTCCGTATGTCCATCCCGCAGCAAAGTTTGTTCATTTGTTGTCATTTCCGTAACTTCATTTCTTTTTACATAGACAGGGGTGTCAGCCCTATGCTAAAACCCCCAGCCTGGAGGACCAGGGTGTCTGCTTTAGTCTGACCGCTGCCCGCACAAACCTGTCCAGCTTGGTAGAACCTTCCAGGAGTAAAACTCCCACTGGCATAGCTCTGGGGGTAATCAGGGTACGCAAGCCGCCATACCTCGACAAGGTATTGACACCAGTGATGCCAGACATTTGTTATATTTTGCATGAAATGAGCCAGAAGTGGGCATTTTGGGGGGATGAGAAAATTAAGCATGGAGTGTATTATTTTCATGCACTGATTACTCTACTCGTGTATTAAATGTTTGTTCCAGCATTTCTCAAGCTTGTGATCTACTATAGTGAATATATTGTAAACTAATGTACTGTGGTGGGTACAATGTAAACTGAGTACTTTCAACATCTGAGTATTGGTGCATTCTCCAAATACATTCTTTTTTCATAATGTTCTAAGTTTTATGACAAATAACAACTGACTGAATCTGAAACTGCTAGTTACATTAATTTCCTGCAGCAGCTAGTTTTAGCACATATACAACATGTAGTTCTTGTCTCTTGCTCCTGCAATAAGTTTTACATACACAAAACAAGCACCAGCTGATAATGCTCCAGTTCTGAAATAAAATTGGTAACTATTTATTTAAAAAACTTACGTTCACATTTTGGGGAAGTGTTTACATTCCACATCCCATAAGCCATGCAGATCATTCTTACACTGGTCTTGCCCATATGTTCTGCCTGGGAAAACTGACTGCCCTGCTTACATGAAACTGTGAAGTCACTCCCATAAGACTCACTCAGTGTCCCCGTGATGTCTGATAAGCTAAGGTCAATCATAGGTTTGGGGCAATCTAGAAGAAATATAAATAAACCTTTGAATTAATAATCAACTGCTTTTCAATCACAAATGTCATATAAAGCTAGAGGAAACCATTAGCCATCTTTAACTCTTTTGAGACACTTCTGAATTTGATGGAAGGTTTATGATAATCCTTTTGGGAGAGATATGGTTTTCAAGATACTTTCTCCAGTTTTCTCTATTAGCGGTTTTTTTGGTTTGTTCTTGTGAAAATTAGTTGGTTTTTCTTGCATATTTTAAATGATGGCTTCTACATGTCTTTTTAAAGTGCTTTATTTTCCTCTAGCCCTTTTCAGGGCCTGTTGAAGTAAATTCTTTGCTGGTATATACATCATATCAAAATTCACTTTTTTCCTGCACTTTATGTCTGAACTTATCAGTTTACTTTGTGCCACATTCCTTGCCTTCACTATTTGTCCTGAACAGCGTGATGCTAAATTTTACCCAAATAAATGTGTTATATTATGCAATAAAATTAGCCAGATGCAGGCTTTTTTTGAGTTATGAGAAAATTAAGCATAAAGTGTGCTGTTTTCCTGCACTGCCTACTCAACTCATGGATTAAATGTTTGTTTCAGCATCTCTCAGGTTTGTGGTCTACTGTAGTGAAGAAAATGTAAACTATAATCTATTGGAGTGGCTAGAATGTATCCCAAATATTTTCAACAGTATTGGTACACTCAACAAATACATGCTTTTTCATGGTCATCTGAACTTCATAGTGCACATGAGGCCTTTTATTAGACATGTCTGCAGTATGAAGCTAGTTATATTTTCCACTATCACGTTACTGATCCATCAATCAATACCCTTTAGCTTCCCAAGAAGCATAGGCCTTCAACAAATCCATGACAAGTCCTCCTGACACGTGCCATCAGCTCAAGCTCTTTCCAAGTTTTCCTATCAATTTAACTTGTGTTTCTAGTTCTGTTCTCCATGTGTTACTTGGTCTACCTCTGCCTCTCTTATCCTGGGGTTCCATAATCCGGACTGCCTTGTAAGGCTATCCACAGGTTTCCTCAATGTGTGTCCTATCCATTGCTAGCATCTTCTTCTCATTTTTTGTTCCACTGGCACTAATCCTTACAGTTATAAACTTTGACTCTGCTGTCGGAAATACTAAGTTTATTTTCCCAGAAAAATGCTGTTTCTACACCTATTGGCAAGTGCTACCCTACTGAATCTAGCGTGTTTTCAATGAAGACAAACTATTCCACATAACTCTAGATGCATATTTCATGTCTATAAAATTGAAAAATACATAATTTTTATAACATTAGATACATTTGTGCGAACATATGACTTACCCTGTGAATATGTCAGGTTAAACCCCTGACTGTTAAGGGTTGGACTTGAGGTAAAGATAACAGAGAATTGTCCACCAGTTATTTTCAAGGGGTTTTGTATACTGCTTCCACTGTAGTTACCAATGACAGAATTTCCTTGCATTATCTGTAAAGAAATTTTAAACAAAAAGATTTAGAAAATTTTAACTGAATCACAAGAAAAATATACTAAATGTATCCTCCAATAATGTTTTCCATAAAAAAAAAACATGATATAAGACAGAAAACAGTCAAATTAATTCTACTCATATCTTGTACATATATGATTCATTGGCACATCTCTTCAGAAAAGTAAAATAAAACAATATCTATGAGATGTTCATTATCTAAGTTACTTCGGTTTGTATCATGAGGAGTTAAACAATACACACACATATATATATATACATATATAATATGTTTCATGAAGTCAAATGCTGCATTAAAGAAAAAACCTTAAGCTTTTATAAAAAGATCACTTCTTAATACAATTACGAACTATCTTACCAAAATTCTGTCTGATATATGAACATCCATTCTGTTAAACAGGATAGTCACATTTTTTGCCTCAGGCACAGTTACTTCCCATTTACACGTTACACCATTCGGGTAAAAAGATACTGGGAAACCAGGTGAACTGATGTATCCGGCAGACTGGCTTGTACTTGCTTGACAACCTGCAGGGGAACTCTTTTAAGTGATTATTATGGTAATGAAATTCTATCGCATGTATTTGCGAACAGCACATAAGCTTCAATATGTGTTCAGTTATAAGATATGTATAAATATATATATCTTTTTCCTGCAGCCATTAGTAAAATGTGAACAAATTACATTTTAACATTCTTATCTGTCGCCTTGAATTTTTACATCACATTTTTCTCTGCTTACAAAAGAAGAGAAATACTGTCTTGGTTTGCGTTTTCATATTTCATTCTTGCTCCCTCTACACCTCACAAAAAATATCAGCATTATGAAATGATGGATAGCCCCTTTACAGAAGAAAAGCAGAATATGATGATATTTTAGCCAATTGAACTATTTCAACATATGAGCACAGCTGGATTCAGAAAGCTTTTACTGCATGTGCGTATATGCATAAACACACACGCACCGTTGTGCATGCATGCATACACACGTACACAGATCTTCAGAAAGCTATGCAATTTATTGAACAAAAGAAAATCATTTACTAATTAAAGTTTTTAACACAATAACAATAATAAGCTGTCACAGAAAACAACAGCAGGATTTTTTCAAAACTATTCCACACCTTGCATGTAACGGATCTTTAAGCCTCGATTTGGGCTTCCTCTCACAGTGTGTAATGCAATGTACAAATATCTGCCAGTTGAAAAAGCGATACCATTGCCTTTGAATGTCCCTGTGAGAACTGCTAGTACACTGTCAGACACTGTTTTCCCATCTCTAACCATAACTGTGGCATCTCCTGGTAAATCAATGTCCAATACCTGTTACATAAATTATTCAGGATAAATAACAGAACAATTTCAAATCATTCTTAAGCAAAAAAAAGAAACAAAAAAAACAGGGAAGCAAGTTTGCAAATAATTCGACCAGCTAAAGGAATGGGTTATTGCTAAATTAAAAATATAATGGAAATGACAAGTCATTTTTTCATTAACATGAAGACATGTGACAGTTATATTTATAAAATATATTTGCTCATCCACTTTCTTGCTGAGCATAAAATGAAAGATTAAAAAAGAACTAGATGCTTTCAAGATGTAATTTTTAACAGATTACTTAAAATTTCATAGATATATTTTACTTCTAATGAACAATGTTGAAAATGAAAATTAACTTTCAAGGTTATATGGAAAGCTGTTTTGTCAGAGTCCAGTGAATTATTGGTTGATGCCACTGTTTTCATAACCCACTCTAAAGTCAATATGAAGAGAAATGGTGATAAGAAGAGAATCAGACAACACTAATTTTTTTTAAATGTTTGTAAAAAAGCTCAAAAGAGACAGAAGCGGTTGCCAGTCTATAGTACAAGAAACACGGCAATGATGATTGTCTCACCAACTTTCAAAGTTTTTAAAATCTTGATATTGCTTGAATTAGCAAAATGCTACAGAACTTACAATATGTAGCGTCATAATGAGCTAAGCACCTCAGTGATTCTAATTACAGCAGAAGAAAACTTCAACAGAAACCACGGGGAAGAACACTTTAAAAAGTAAGAAATTGCCAAACCTTTGAGATCTAGTACAAGAAAATAAAATGGAACAATTTGTCAAGGAAGGAAAGAAAACATCTCACAACATAAATAATCTGTAAGACTAACATATTAATAATAGTTAGAAAAGGTTCAAATATTTAAAAAAGATTAAAGAAAACTTAAGCTGGGAACCTTCTGGATTAAATGAGCAAATAATTAATCTAAATAACACAAAAATAATCTTTCGATACAAGTAGACTTACTTCTATCGATACTGTCTGTTTTGGGTCCTGAGCCTCTATCACAAAAGATAAATCTTGGTTCCCCAATAAAAAACTGTTATAATAGGGAAATTCCTGCTCTTGCCAAACGTTTGTTGCAGTCAGCATGCTCTGTGATGGCCGACCAGTGTTCACTGTTGAAAAACACAATTTGTATGAACAAAATGGGGTAAGGTAGAAAAAGTAACTTAAAATAAAGAAGAATTCTGAGGTCATTTTATTTGCATTTTTCTTTTCATAGTCAAAAATGGTAAAGGTAGTCCCATAGCAGAAACTGCCATAAGGGATTGAAGTGTTCATACAACTCAGAAGCATGACCTAATTCTCATAATAATGGCACCTAGAAGTTTATTTTGTGTATATATATTTAAAATAAATTTTATTAAGTGAAAAGTCAATACCTTGAGTATAGGAAAGTGAAAATCCAGTGCTGGTGACGCTTCCATCAGATACGAAATTTATGAGCATCTTATTATCGGAGCTATAGAAATACCTGGGAAGTGTCGGTTGACCGGTCAAGCGTGCTATTTCCACAGAGCTACTCTCAGTAAGTCCACTGTCCATCACTATTAGCTCATCATTTTTATTTTCCAGTGAAAAAGATGTCACCTATTTTGCAGAAATAAGAAAGATGATTCTTTAAATTATAATTTTACTGAGCACAAGAAACAGAAGCCCACCTCAATTTTTGTTTCTTCAAATACTCAAAACAGTGTATACTTGAAGGGCTGCTACATAAAGAAGTTAACTTCTAAGACAATACATAAAATGAAATTTACTGGTATATTTCAGAATGAAGCCTGTTCTGACATGGAGTTTTAAGTAATAAAGTGCAACTGTTAAATCTGTCTGACTGAAGTCAATAATGAAACTCTCTTGGGCATATAGTTTTCCAACAATGTATTGTTAGGATGATCTAAATGAGAAATAAAACCATCAGCTTCCACAAATCAATCACAGACAGAACATTATTATGTAAGGGGTGTTCATGTAATACCTAAGCAGATACTTACCAGCAGCTGAACATTATAGCCAAAATCTGCCTCAATCAGCCATGAGCAGTCAGCATTGTTGGAATAGTTGGTCCCTGACATAGGGTACCTTATTGTACCTGGCCCTGAAGTTCTTATATACCAGGAACAATACCCGGCTGAAATTTTTAAAAAGAAAATTTTGCCTCTGTTACTATAACAATGTGCAATTATTAAAATTCATTGTGGAGTGTGATTCAACAACTTTCCATTCAAAATTCAAGTGCTGTCCAAAGTTTTAAAGTCTTACAATTTTATAAGCATTCAAGCAGTCTACATTGTCAATGATTACTTTTCCCTTTTCCACATCTTGAATGTTTCATACATTGACTATTCCTGAATCAGTGTTATAAGTAGAGTGAGAATGACTATAATCAAACTCAAAATCATCTCAAAAATGGCTCAAAGTATTTTCAATTAAATATGTTCTTCAGCAACGCTTCAGGTCATACTGATTGAACTGACTGTGCCATTTGAATCCAGATTAGACGAGCAACATTTGTTCAAAGCGGCCAAGTATAGTGATCTGGCCGCGGATCTGAGACACGATGGGTTCACTGCAAGGGTCATGGCTGTTGAAGTGGGTGCAAGAGGGCTTGTGGCTGCATCAGTGTATGATCTATTGAAACTGTTGGGGCTGAGGGGACAGTCGAGAACAAGGTCACTGAAGAGGCTTAGTGAAACTGCCGAAAAGGCATCAGGCTGGATGTGGAACAACCGCAATGGGCAATGGAAATCGTGACAATAAACGCTGCGGTACAGAAAACATCAGGAAGTTTTCTAAGTCCACAATACGCTGAGTTTTTGGTGTACTAGTGAAAGGGCTGTGGCTGAGAGGCGACAGGCGGTGTATATTATAGAGGTGTCAGTGTCAGAATTTTAGTGGCGAACGCGCAGTGGCATCAGCTTCGCGATGGTGTCTCAGTGTGTGCGACGGAACGAATGGAATAATTTGTCTTCTCTTTGTTACTTTCACAAAAGTTGCTACCATAAGTGAAATGGGTTCATTTTCGATACAAGACAACAGGAGGCTGAGAGGCTTGGGAGTCATGACCCAAGTGGGCCTGCTCCCCTTAGAGTGTAAAGGAGTATATCGGGCCGAAACACTTGTCGGACGGGGGGACTTCTTCTGATGATCAGATTGCTTCCTGTTGTATCGCTCTGTAAAGAGTTTCCTATCATGTTGTTTCTATTTTTAAATTGGACGAGATATCATTAGCAAACGGCTGATAACTATTTTAATTAATTAAGCCTACATGGAACTTTAAGCCACAAAATCTATAACAACAATATGAGAAACTCAACTAAAGAAAATAATTTAACTCAGCCTCAAGGAGGCTCATGATGCAACCCAGAGAAGGTGAAAGGAATCGGGGTTGCTGTTTCACTTGTTTTTTCTTCCAGGAAGATCTCCAGATGTTGCACCTGGAACAGAAGCCAGCTGGAAACAGTAATAAAAGATAAGTGGAAGACAAAGTAAGACTGAGATTATGACATGAAACAGGAGGACTTGGCATGAGTTTGCTGAAGGCTTATGTTATTTGAGGAGCTGCTTGGTAATGGTAATGATACAGATGAATAGCAGAGAACTGTCTCATTGGCAAACAACCAGAAAACTCAGAAGGAAAGAGCTTGATACCAAGAATATTTTGTGTGTGAACAGTGCTGGATGTGTAATTCCCATGGCAGGTAAGGGTCACACTTGCTAGTAAGTTATTAACTAATTAGTTTTTACACTTGACAAAAATATTCAGATGTTTGTAAATAAATTAATCTTTATGACAGTTCTAGTAAGGACTTTAAGTACCTCAATATTTCAGTGTTGCCAGAAATTTATCTGCTACATTTATCAAAGTTATCAATTTCCAGTATTAATTGGAAGTACTGTATTTTCTGGATAACTCATAATTTTTTGACACCAACCAAGATGATATTTGGAGGTGAATTTATGAACACCTGAAACACTAAATGCAGCAGAACAAAGTATTACAATAACATGAAATTAACAAAACATATGCGCACATTATGGGCTGAAGAACTACAGGAAATAATTAAAGTAAAAGAATAAAGAAATAGGTACAGTCAGTTTTATGATTTAATGATACACCAAAAACACAGGATATTTTGGGGTTTACCTTTCATCAGTCACAGTCACAAACAAGACACAAAGTTAGGAAATACAGATAATAGAAAAATACAGACAATGCAAACTTGTGGAAATAATAGATGACAAAATAAGATGAGCTACCCAGAAAGATGACAAAAAATTGGGGGGGGGGGGGGTTATGTGTGTGTATTTTAAGACCAAAGACAAAAAGAGCAGACAAAATTCAGAAATGGGCATGAAAGATCTTTGCAGACGCACAGATAATTGAACAGGACACATAAGCATAGAACTGTATAATAAAATATTGAACAGAAGCGTTGCCCAAACCATACTGTAATTTAGGAAATGAAGAACAAGGAACACATGAAAAAATTAAAAACTACTTCAACATATGAGACTATTTATAAAGTATGTTTGGTACTTACGGCAGTCAACTTCATCAGATCTATCACCACAGTCATCGTTCCCATCACACTTTCCCTTCTGGCTGACACAGTTGCCATTTATGCAATGGAAGCTTCCTAATAAAAAAGCAGGTTATCACATGAATGCATTATAGTTTTACCATACATGCCACATGCTATGGTTTACCCATAATCTGTACAAGGTGTTTGCGTTTTCAGATGTGTACACCCTGTACATAATGTCTGTACAGGTTTTCTAACCCATTCCCCTTATTACTGTGTCTCAGAGTTCTTTTATAAGTTCCTATTGAACACAGGATTTCCCAGTCTGTTAGTGATAATTAAGCACAGAAATAGACTAAATAATGACACCATCACATTATTTTTACAGTGTAAAATAAACTCAGACATTTATTGTTTGGGTTTTAAAATAAGTGAAGACCTCCTTTAAAAGGCAAAGTCCCTGTGCCTCTTTTATAATGCAGCCCACATTTACACAAATTAACTCTTTTGATATGTTTTTTCCAGTCTTTGTACTGGTTTTGTGGGTCTTTGTACAGGGTTTTGGATTTTTTGTACAGGTTTTTCATCTCCGAGGTGTGGCATGTATGGTTTTACTAATGGACTGTTTTACTAATATAGATGAGCTGATGGAACTTTTTACTATTACAGATGTACTGAAATCACTTTTTCACTACAATGATGGAACTGTTTATTATTATAGGTGTTCTGAAGGAGATATTTACTATTATGGATGTACAGATGGAACTATTCACCTATTATAGTTGCAGTGATGGAAATGTTTACCATTGTGGATGTAATGAAATATTTACTTTTGTGAAGGTAGCAATTGTACTTTTTTTTTACTACTGTTGGTGTACTGAAGTGTACAATTCAGCATAAGGGATGCTGCTGTAACTGTTTTATGGTTATGCCGATGGATGTCTACTGTGAGGAGTCAAACGCAGGAACTAATTATTAAAACAGGAGTGATGGTGGAACTTATTGAAAACCAGAATAGAAGATACTGAAGGCAAGTGTAAGCAAGCAAAGGACAAAACTAGAAGCAGGAATATAACATGAGATGGACAGGAAAGAGACTTTCAGAGCGTACAATAAAGGCAAGAGACAAAAGATGTTGGAGATCCAATGAAGCCAAACTTTGACATAGAGATGTCAGCTGATCTCAATGAAGGAGCTAATTACTATTATGACTATACTGATGGAATTTATTCCTTTCATAGTTGTAGGCTACTGATGAGGAACTGTTTGTCATTATGGGTATACTAAGAAGACTGTGCAAAATAAAAGAGCAAATAAAGAGATGCACATAACATTTTGAGGAACTTCTAAATAGATGAGCTCTATAGAAGTCTGGCAACAAAACAGGAATTAGAAATAAACAGAGGTGTCATAAAGTCTTTCCTAACAAATTTCAAATCGAGTCTTAAGTCTCTTAGTACAAGTCTAATAAGTCAAGTCTCCTCAAGTCCCTAACAGTAGCTTTCAAACTGAATCCAAAGACGAGTCTCATTTTTTAATTAAAATTGTTTATAGTCGCTATCGATGTAAACAATTATATTAATCACTACAATTAATGACGAAAACAAAAACATCTCTTACTGCAGTATTTTGAAAGAGATTAGAAAGGTATGGAAGGATCTTGAGTGAACAGAACAGGGCAGCAGGACATAGCATAAATTTTTGTTAAGGTCTATGCTGAAAGAGAGGGAGTTGAAAGGTACTGAATTGAATGAAATCTCTTGGTTATAATTTCACTAACAGCAGCAGAGAAAAGGGCCCTGGTTTATAAGTCATGTAGGAAGAAGATGGTTTCCGGATCAATAATGTAGGCCTACACTATTTTCGCCAATTATTTATGTAATGCAGAATCAAACAAATCTATGTTTTGGGCTGTACGCATGATACCCCCATTGTGACAATGAGATACATGCTTGGATTGCTGTCGATTAGATCCAGATATGTGATTGCCCAGGCAAAAGCATATAAGCGGGTAACCACCGACAAAAGACACCCCCTACATGAAAATGTAGCTGACATCAAAGGAGCAAGAATCAAGAGGGGGATGTCATGGATGGCACAGGCAGAGGCTACGATTGGTCAGGTGACCAGGGTTGAAAATGTATCCAAACGGGAAGAGTGGAGTAAATCAGGGGAAAACTGGATAAACTACCAGCAGGTCATCATTAGCCTTGGCAGAGAGTGCAGATCTTGGGGCAATGGAAAAGCAGAGCTGGAGAATAATCAGCTGATAAGTGATCATGCTGGGGATGATGACACCATTGTGCACACTGACGGGTCTGTTGTGCATGGTGAGAAATCAGGATGGGGTTTCTCTGCGAGAATAAAGGGCAGGGTCATCATTGAACAGAGTGCAGCCTACATGACAACAACCTCCAGCATGAGAATGGAGGTAGAGGCAGTTACTGCAGCACTAAGGTGGCTGTCTGAAACTCCATCAACCAGGGCATATTGTCAGACTCTCAAGCCATGCTTCAGAAAGTTCAGAACGGATGGCTGTGGCAGGAATGGAAAACATCAATAGAATCCTCAAGTCTTCAAGAACTGGTGTGGATCTACTGTCCTGGTCATGCAGGGGTACGTGGCAATGAGAGAGCTGACAGACTGGCCTCGAGAGCACCCATAGTGGAGACACTGGACACGGATAAGGGAGAGATACTAAGGGCTATTAATGATCGCCTGCTAGATAATGACACTGCAATGGATGAATCAACAAGTCTGAGGCTGTTGGAGTTTGGCATAAAACGTGGGACAAGCAGGAATAGACGTGAGAGAGGATGCATCCGTCGTATGTACAACCAGCATGCTACAGGTACAATTAGCATTCATACTCTTCGACGTTTGCTGAGGGAGACTGGGCACTTAAGGGTTTGCCCTGAGGGCAGTGAGGTCGATTCTGAATAACAATAACAAAACAAATCTCTTATATAATTTGATCAGTGGCGTACTAAGGGAGTGCGAGGGGGCGGTCCGCCTCGGGTGACCGCTAGGAAAAGGGGTGCCATCGGACATCGTTAAGATGTTGTTTTTTTTTAAATAAAGTTTTGGCGAGGCGCGTCCCGTTCAACCTAGTCGGTTATATTAGGGCGCATGTCCAAACATAAAAGACCCTTAGGTCTGGGGTTTATCATTAAGATCATACTTAGTGTAAAAAATATACTTGCCAGTGTGTTTCTTTATTTGGGGTAGGGTGTGCCAAAGGTAAGATCCGCCCCGGTGCCGAGTACTTTAGGGACGCCTCTGCTTTGAATGTTTGTTTTACCACTTTTTAAAAAAATTACTATATTCGTGTGCGCGTCCCCCCCCCCTTTCTTCTTTCATGAGTTAAATCTTAGTAAACAATAGACTAATTCTTCGTTGTGGTCCTTAGTAAACAATCGTCTGCCGGAAGTCTGTTGCCTGCATATACATCTTCTAAATTAAAGAGTTGTAAAGTTTTATTGCGGTCTACATCTTAAATGTGGCAATTAAAAAAATATTAAAAAGTGATGTATTGCTCGAAATAATCGTAATCATGCAAGATTATACCGTTAGCGCAGACTGGTCTCTGACACAAGAAGGCAGCATTCATTTCACATGGGCCGAAACTCCACTTGTGGTTTAGCTTTTTATCCTTTGTGACATAAACACAATCCCCATCGGAGAACTTCGGTTGGTAAATAGACCAGTAGCCGACCCACATCTGCGTCTCAAGCCCACCACTATATAAAAGAACTCGATTGTCATTAGGAGGGGCACCCATTCGGTTTGCACCTGAAAAATAAGACAGAAAAAGTTACACACAATCAGATGGTGGTTTAAGACATTTAGAGGATCTTCCTCCCTGCAAAACATCTAGGGCAATATGTATACAGTATAATAAAGCGGTCCAGGCCATACAAATTATAGTGACGAAATTAGACAAGGTCAGATCAAACTTTTCGGTTTTTACGTTGCCTTTTAAGGACGGTGGAACTTTCGGATGTTTTCATGCTCTAACTATATTACAGCACTTCGATAACTTATGGACAGTCAGCTTTTTATCTAATATTTTTCAATGACTGCTGTATCGTCTTGGGGCCTGAACTGGCCGATCCCGCCGCGTTTGCTTTGTTCGCGGTAGTCTCAAACCGGCAGTGCATTTGAAACTGTAAAATTGTAATTAATATTTTGCATAACTGTATTTCAGTCAGTCAGTGCCTCTGACTGCTTGGTCGGTCTTTGGCTAAGGACGGAAGAAGAAGAAGAAGAAAGATAACTGTATTTAGTAACATTGTTTTAAACTGAAAGAATCACAGAAAACTCAAAGTTACTGAAGTTTGAAATAACTTTAAAACACTGTAGCTACTCTAGGCTTACTTTATAGCGTTAAATACAATTAACAGGTGCTATAAAATGTAAATGTCCCGTGTAGTTCCCGGGAGTCTGATGAGACAAAGGAAGAATAGGTTTACCACTCCCACATGCATGTCGTAAGAGGCGACTGAAGTGAGGTAGTGTTTGGGGCTGGCAACTTTATCACATAAAACATTTTGCTACAGAAACCACCTCTGCACGAGCGCAGCAAAGTTTTGGTGCAGGCTTCCTGCAAGGAGACCAGTTGTAATGGTGGCTCCATCCTCCTTAGGGATCGAACAGATGATCATGAAACTAAAATCTGATACATGCACTGAGATGTCGTGATCAGCAATACGCGACCATAGGGTATTTTCTAAATCTGTGCCAGAAGCCACAAGAAAATGATAAAGCAAAAGGTTTTCTCTTTAAAATGTAATTTTATGGGGAAAATGCAAAGGGGGCGTTATTATACGATATAACCAATGAAAACAGCATGTGTATCCATTTTAAAACTCGAGAAGTTACATATATTTGTCAACCGATTACACGCACAGAGAGACACACACACACACAACCAGACTTATGATGATTAAGATTTATTTCTTACGAGTGCCTGAAAACATACCTTTATGTTTGTCTAATATTAATGATTAGGATTTCCGTTTTTTTTTTCCCTTCACTGTCACTTCTCTTTGTCCTATTGATGAATGTAAAGCGTTTCGTTATTTTTTATTTTAATTAATCCCCAGTCTTCCATAAATTTGAAGCATTGTTACTTCAATCCCTAATAGTTACTTAAAGTTAAAAAAAAAAAAAAAAAAAAAGATATTTGGCTTTAGTCTAAAGAGCTTTATAGCAAAGAAAACTCTCGTCTAGAGCAGAACACCAAATTAAGCGGCACAAATTTGAAGCACGTACATTGACTTAAGAATGCTTATATGGCACAATACTAACGTGGCAGAAGATGCAACTCCTAAATTTAAAAAATATATATATTTAGAAAAAAATACATAAAAGCCCAAGAAAATGCATCGTTTACAAAAATTTTAAGCACCATGTACTAGAAATATTTGTCATCGGTAGTAAAGGCAAATCATATGTGTTACACAGAGTCAATCTCAAAATATGAAAGCAAATAATAGACACATATTCGACTTTAAAAAAAAAAAACTTTCACTAGACCTTCAGAGATGTGGTTTTACAGTAGAGTGTTCATGTTTCCATTTCTATTGGCAGGTGTCATTTTCATGACCCAATCTATAGCCAGTACCAAGAGAAATGATACCAAGAGTCATCCCTATCGCACTCCATTTCTTGTCTCAAATGGTTCTGTAATTATCCTTCGTGAAAAATACTGCCTATATTTCGTATGTGTTTTTTTTTTAAAGTAAGTTTATTATCTTCAGGGAGACTCATAAAGCCTCATCAGTTTCCAATGTGATTCTCTGTCAACACTGTCTGATGCCTTTTCATAGATCACAAATTCAATAAAAAGAGGTGAGTTCAATTCAAAATTTACAGATATAGTACCAAGGCATTGATGCTGTCGTTTAAAAATTCTTGAGACTCAGCTGCATATAACCGAAAAGTTTCATATGGCAGGTTTTTAATTAAATGTCGGTATAAAACTTCATGTACTTGTAATTGAAAAAAGCATACTCTGTTAAAACACTACTGTTGATGCATCAGGCATTATACACGTCTTCTACTGTCTGTAAAAATGTGTAATTATGAACAACGTGAAGACGCTGAAAATGTAGTGTCTTCTTGTATATATGCATGCATGTGTTATATGTGTGCTGCCATAAAGATGCATTCTTACAGCCTAACTAATGTTAGTTTTTCCAAAGTGGAAGCTTTAAAAAAATAAATAAAAACTGCCAGATGACAACTTTAGGCTGTAAATGAAATTTACGAGTAAGAAAAGAGGTACAAGTGAAATAAAATATTTTTAAAATTATATAATTTAAATGTAGGGTTCGCTGTATATTATGATTATGAAAGCTACGCCATCAAACACTAGAAACGTAAATCAATGGACACTAACGGAACAGTTAATTGATTGGGACTTTGCTAAGGACCTTGCCCTTCTACTTCAAAACCTAAACCTGATGCAGGACACAATTAAAATACTATATGCGAGGTCACAACAGCTGGGTCTGAAAATTCATAAAGAAAAGAAAATGATCAAGAGAGCAAATGCGACAAATGATAATCAAAAACACCCCTACAAGATCATATCATGTACATAGCTGGAGTTCGAAAAAATTTAAAACAGCGACATATATCAAAATAATAATGCAGAAGGCAAGCTGACTTTCATGGTGTTGGAAAATGTATGCAATGCAAAGCTGATAAAGTCCAGCACAAACAAATGAGAACGCTCGAGTCATTTATTAAGACGAAATGTATGGCTCTGAAATATTCAGGACAACAGAATGAAAAAAAAAATGCATTATGTCAAGATGACTATAGCGTAAGGTTTTATGTCAGTAGTAGATACTGACAGGGCAAAAATAGTATTCTGTCTTGAAATGAGTGAAGTCCCAGTGTTGGAGAAGAACATTGGTATCACAGGCTGTGAAGGTATCTGCTTCAAAAAAGTATTCAAAGTAAAGTCAGACCATAAAGTGCCACCTTAGCTATGTGCCACCAAATACCTATGATAATTAAACAATTCAATAAAACTCAACCTTGAACAATATAAAATTAATAAGTCAGACGAGTATAATTATTGAATTTATTATATACATCTATTTTTTCTTTGTGCTGAATTGTGAAGGTTGGATGATGGAACTCAATGAATCAGTATATTACAAAATTTGGATGGTGGTGAATTTCTATTCTAAGTATCTAACTTAAAAAAGTTCTGTCTTGTGTCTTCCAAGTAATTATGAAAAGTTCAGCAAAAAGTTCCTTTCACTTTAATCTCTTAGCTATGCTAATAACCACTGTATTCATCATTAAATAACGCTGTCATTGACTGGTCTCACAGTTTAGTGCAGGAATTGGCAACAGAAAATACTTAACATTCAAAGCTGTGCCTGTCCTCAATATGATTTCACACACTATTGATTTGAAGTCCTGCTCTGGGCCACCAAACACTGATGGGGACCAGGACTGAAATCCAGAAGCCAATATCTGATGCTCCTGGGTTTCTTCAGGATGCAAGGATTGATCTGGATTCTTAGACCTCTGAGGTGTGATGACACATATGAACCCTCTTAGGATAGATGTTAAGCACAGAACAGACTTGATTTGGTGAAGTGGAACTGCACGGCAAAACAGATGGCAAAGTTATAGCCTTGGCAAGCTTCCTTCTTTAGTTTATCTCTGGCTTCTGCTGTGTGAGTGTGCATTTTGAAAAATCCGCTGCCTTTTTTTATAGGCCAGTCACGACCGTATCGGAAAGCATTGTTTGGTAGCTAAGTTGCAGCTCCTAGTTTTAGTATTTCCGAGTGAAAATGTGTGAGCTGTATTCCAAACATCTGCTTCGTGCATCCTAACTGGGCTATCTATGATCTTTTGAGTTATATCCTTCCATTCCCGAGAATTTCTGCTTTCTTTCTACATATCGTTTTCCATAATTGGTTCTGCTATTGATTTTAAACCAATTTCTAAACATGAACGACACAGCAGCATTCGTTATAATGACACCGTTACTTGCACATTTATCCAAAAGTACTTCTTCCATCCATTATTCCTTTGGCCAGAATATATTTGGAGTTATCCCCTGAAAAATGAACTAACCTTCATCACTTTCTGACACTGCATTCACTTATACGATGCCTAAATACATCTTCAAATTCTTACACCTTTCCTCCAAAATAAAACGCCAAAGCATTATCGATCGACTTTCCGCGAGCTTGTGGATTCTAATTGGCTGACCCCTTTACCTTTTCCAAGAATAGACAAAGCATGCGTTTACCCGTGCAATCACCCGTGTGGAACCTATAATAAGAGCTGTACAAATACCAGTGAGACATGAGCTGAGAAGAAAGACATCGGTGATAGAAGTGACAGGTATTGAGAAAGTCAGCTAATAGCATCCTTATTCTGAATTCCCCAGGGTTAGAAAATAAAACAAACTATTAAAGCACATGGAGGACAGATATGGAGACACAAAATAAAAGGAATAAAGAAATCATCGAAATAACATTGAAACAGGAAAGTTTGGCATGAAGTTGAAATGTAAGCTAGTTCTAAAGCTGTAATAAGTTAAAGAAAATCGCATGTTTGGCGAAATTATTATAAAATGTGTGACCAGTTTCTGACAGATACATCCAAAATTAGATATATGCAAAACTTTCATGATGGCGCCAGAGTATGTCTGTTATGGGTGAGCGTGGGAGGGATGTTATACGGATATAATTACACAAATTGCGCCATGTTAAAAATCCCTCAGCTGTTGGAAATCGTAAAGAGTAGGCCATACGGCCGCTGCCATGGCAAAACTTAAAAATTAGGAAACCTACCCACCACAGAAGTATTTATCGAACGTGTGATTCATATATACACACAATGGGATTCTCGCCGGGGCTACAGAGTTCGTGCACTGTGCTGAGATCCTCCCTGTGTGATCTAAAGGGAGGAGATCGGAGCACTGATGGTGTTGTCCATGTACAATGAAGATGGTCCTTAAAACCAAACCAAACACAATTCAGTCCTATTGTATGGCTCTGAGACATGGAGAACAACAAAAACAACAACCAAAAAGCTACAGACTTTTATAAACGGGTGCTTGCATAGAATAGACGGACTGAAATGGTATGACAAAGTCACAAATGTGGAATTGATGACAAGAGCCAGACAAGTGCCAGTGGAACAAGAGTTGAGAAGGAGACGCTGGCGATGGATAGGACACACATTGAGGAAACCTGTTGATAGCATTACAAGGCAGTCCTTGTTCTGGAATCCACAGGGAAAGAGAGGCAGAGGTAGACCAAAAAAAAACACATGGAGAAGAGAACTGGAAACAGAGGTGAAATGATGAGGAAAACATGGAAAGAGCTTGAGCGGATGGCACATTACAGGAAGACTTGGCATGTGTTTGTTGATGGCCTATGCTCCTTGGGGAGCTAAAGGGTATTGATTGAAACACAATTCATGGAATTAAAACGCCAACAGAACAGACACACAAATATCAAGATTAAAGTGAGAACATATCTCTTTTACCAAAATAAGAGTTTGAAACAAGTAGAGACATTCAGAAAGTTATCATTAGATTTACTGTCAGACTTCCACCCTCCCAACTGTTATCTTAACCTTTACCTACTTGTATATCTATGACTTGCTAAGTCTCAAAACTGGAAATGGGTCTCTGTTCAAACACGGTGTTAGTACAATATCAAATGACTGGGTGTCCTCAGGAAAAAAAAACTAGAGTATTTCGGGATACATCGAACAAGCAGTTTGTTTTTAGCATAAATGGTTTAGTTTGCTCATATCTGAGAAAAAAAAAGATTAGTCAAAAGCCACCCACGTTACTACTTACCACCAGAGCAGAATTTGCATTGAGTTAGTACACTTACCTTGGAATCCTAGAGATAGGATGAAAGACGGCTTTGATTAAAGTGGAGAATGCAGGGACTGTGCAGTGTTCAGTCAAAATAATACGATGTCCAGATAAATGCAAATTATTATTCTGAAACTAGAATTTATATATAAAAGTAATTTAGGGAGGTCAGATGTCAAAAGCAGACACTTTAACCACCATGACAATTAAAAGTGTGTAAAAATATTCCCTTTTTAAAGAATTGCCTTATCCCTCCATTGTTGTCTAATCTTTTCCCACCAAAGTAGCAATCTTTTTCATGATGCGTTCTGGCTGGGGAACTAAATTGAACATTGTTGAAATAACGCGCATTTCTTGCCCCATTACTGTACTTCATGTGCGGATTTTTTAAAATTTTTTTTATATTCATGCATCTGTTGTGTTTCGGTGACAACATTTCTGGAATTTTCTCCCATTTATATTAGACAGTTCGTGTAGGTATGAACATAAATGTGTCTCCACCATGTATTTACATATATTTAGTCATGGATGAATGTCACGAAGTGTATTCGCCTTCTTTTCTCTCTGTCAGTCTTTTCTCATACCAAAACATTCCTTCTCTCTAAATTCTCTAGAATATCTACCACTCGTCAAAACACATCAGGAGATCTCCCATTTTCTTCTGAAATTCCTTTTCCTTAAATCTAGGTTACCAGCAAACCGCTGTGAACTTTTAAACCGCTCCCTGAATAATTACAGTTTAGCCAATGGATAGGCAGCGCGGTATATTGTCTTTTGACCTCAGCAACCACCATGGAGTATCGCCTGGTATCAAAATGCCACGTACCGGCCAGTTTGTGTGTGTTTGGGGGGATGGAACGTAATGTCAAAAATAGGTCAGGCGCCCCACCCCTCACGTATGCAAATTAAAGCCACCAAACAGAAACCTGGAGGAAATTAGGCGCGATTCTCAAAGCGGGATTCTGGTAAGCGGCATTCTCTCACTAGCCGGCAGACCGACCAGCCTGGACAAAAATGGTTTTGTCTAGGCAATTGCAGAGGGGAACGGTCCAATTTTAACACAGCAAAGGTGCTTGGCTGAGCGATCCTACCGGGTTGTCATACAAGAAGACCTAAGCATAAGCAGTGTTCTCAAGGGCAGACATACTCCATCCCAGTTGGTGATGAGCCCTGTGTCAAGACGGAGAAGAAGCAACTTGCCATCCTCTGAAACCCTAAAAAGTTGTACATTTGAATATACAGTATGTGAGATTCTATCTTCATTTTTTGTAAACTTTACATAACAGAGTCTGTTGTTATTTTCTTTGTAATATTTAATTGGGTTGTATAGTTTTAGTAACATAAATCTACACCCTGGGGGCAGAGCCATAATTAAATAACATTATTGGGTCGGGATATTTTTAATGTGGCTGGGCGCCAAATCTCTTATCCATTTATATGTACTATACATAGTCCTTTGTAGGATATCGGATAAAGAATTTATCGCCTAGAGAATATTGTTGCTGAGTTATTTGCCGGTTGAAGATCATGCACTGAGTATGGTTACTTTAGTGATCTCTTGTTAATCGTGCTTTGTTTAGTATTACGCGAATTAGGGTGAAGGTGTTCATACAACTCAGTAGCATGGTATGAAGAAGTAGTTCATGTAACTTGAACTCAGCAACATTAATGAAGTAATTAATTCCTTCAGATTGAGTCCGTAATATTTAATCACATGTACACACAGGATGATCATTTCAAATAGGAACAGAACATAAGTCCTTATAAGTCATGCATAAATTAATCAATAACGTAGACTGCTGGTTTACGTGTCAATGTCCGTTTAAGGATACAATGCAGTATTGTCGTCAGAACATCACAGCTATATGCACGCGCGGCTAGACATGGCTACCTGCCGACAGTGAGACTGCGAGTCTGAATATTTCATATGAATTTGACGATTATTCTTCTCCTTCTGAGAATTCTAGTTAAATACTAACCTCCATAAATTTCCCTCTCAGATAGAGTTCTAGGACTGACCCTGGTCCATCAAAAAAATGCATATATAAATGGCTATATCATGCCATTGAATTGGAAGGTTAGAAAAACGCAGCTATTCAGCTTGGCGGTCAAGTAACAAAGGGTAGCGTTTCTTAGTTACCGACTGTGACCCAAACAACGCTATACACGTCATAATCGATCGTGTATGGAGCGTTCAATAATTGAAACATCTATCGCAATATATTAAATGCCTTAACCTTTACAATTGCACGTCTGATAACCTTTAGCAGACGGCGTTAATATCATATACCGTAACAATTCCCTGTACACCGGGGAAAAAAAAATCGATAGATTTTTTTTCAAGATCTATCCGACTTAACAATTTTTCAAAAAATTTAACACAATTGTGACATATGGCCGACGATGTTCTGAGTAGAACCGTGTCGCGGTCATGTCAACTAACTATTTGTCATAGTCATCTAACATTAATCACATTATATATCAATATTATACATATTATTATATCAACTAAATAAAATGTCCAATGTTAACAGTGAATGATAGAATTAAATTAAAGTAAGGTCTGTCGTATTAGTATGTCATATAGGAATTAATTTGACTAATTAAAATTAAATTAATTAATTAAATTAAGAGATAAATTATTAAGATTCTAATGTAACGCGATGTTATGAGAGAACGTCAATAGGATTACGTGACAACGCATCCGCCACAATGTTTTCAGTGCCAGGAATATGTTTAATGGAGAATTCAAATGGCTGTAGGATGATTGCATATCTGGCGAGTTTTTGGCTCTTATGGTTAGATCGACGCAAAGATGCTACAGCACGTTGGTCCGTCTGTATGGTGAAGGGAGCACCAAGCAAAAACTTTTCAAGTTTAGTTATTGCCCATATCACGGATAAAGTTATTTCCTATTGTCGGACTGTGGAATACTTTATGTTTCTGCCTGGCAGGCTTTAGCTTTCTTGATATAATAGTAAAGGTATATGGTTAGTAAAGTTGCCATCATGGTTCTGGAGAGCAGGCATGCACCAATGCCGTGGGTATAAGTTACTAACTAAGCATCTGTTTTCGTCAAAGAAAAAGGTATCTGTGTTTATTGGAAGCATCGGGAAGTCTTAAAATTGGTTCATGCGAGAACAAATTTATAATTTTGTTGAAAGTTTTATGGCATGTACCAGTCCATGTCACCTTCACCGGCATGTCTGTTTTTATTTAACAATTGAAAGACAATACAGGCGAAGGGGACGCGTGATGGATAGACGCGGAGTTTGTTATGCAGGCATTACACGGTACATGTAATCATTGAACTAGGTCCAACAAACTGTTCACTAATGTAACAAGTTGCCTAACACAAATGACACCTTGACCCTTTTTTACTACTGTTTTTCTGTCGATCTGATGAACCCCCCCTGCAGAATATGGTTAGAAACTTCTGTGGTAGATCATGTACTTTAGGTAACTGATATCTCGGATAATATGCCCTAATACCAATATGATATAGTCGTCCCACAATAAGTTATCTGATGCCTCATTACAAGCACGCTGATTTGTCGACACCGTTTGTACGGTATGATTAGTAAAAGAGCATTTTAGATTAGATAATTTTCCTTAGAAAGTTTGTCCGTTACAAAAAAAACGAAATTAGTAAAACCATAAACGAAGTCCACCCGAAAACATGGTGTGTTACATCCCCTCAACAATAACTAAGAGCAATTGTACTAGATATGCAACGTGAACGATACACTACGACGGAGACATAGTCCTACATCCAACAGCAACAAGATTACTGTCGTTATAATGCGGTCCGTCCAATATATGATAAATTGGGTAATAAACCGCGATCTTGTAAACACGAACAAAGATCTATCGAGACGTCTGGAGGTGTGTGGACTTTCCCGTTATAACGTTTCGACGACTGGTGGAAGTATTATACGATATACTTCTGGATTGAGAGGAACGACCTATAAGTACGATCTGGTCTAATCATCTATATATATACTGTGTCTCATGAACGAGCGGAGGGCCCCTCCACGGTTGCTATTGGTACACCTGTTCCTTATTGCGTCGATTTGCTTGGGGGTGGGGGGCGGATGCATGCTGCTAGTTGGCTACGGATGTGGGTGGGTACTAAAGTCCATGGGGGGGGGAAACATTGCGAGTGTGGAACCGCCGGTGTGCACCGCCGAACCGGGACACGCACCCCTAACCGCTGGGGAGCGCTTGTTTACTAGACACCCTCACCGGCCTAAGGGGACGCGGGTGTGTGGATGCGTGTGCGGTGGTCCTTGGTGAGGATTATTTAGAATGTAAAGGAGTCGCGAGTCAAGCAGGGTGGTGGCGGGGTGGGTGTATTACGGGGCTGCTGGGATGTTGTTTGTATGCGTTATGTTCGCGTACAATAGGGTGCAATTTTTTATTCATACTGAATGCTGATTTGTGTATCTGTTATATGCATATCCTATATAGGTGGGGAGTTGCAGAGAGGTTTCTCGGTGTTTTGGGCGGAGTCAATTGGATAGAAGATTATAAAAATTTGGTGAGTTTGGCCATGTCTAATAAGTTACATCGGAAATGTACACAGAAATGAAGTTAAGCTGCTTTGAAAGCGAGTACGTGTTGATGCAAGCGATCAGACATCCTTCGAAAGCAGCAAGGATTTGTAGAGTTCTGATGAGCTTGATGATTATCTGTGTGAAAGTGGTAGAGAGAGGGTACTGGAGCCTAGAGGCTAAATATAAGGGGAATTAATAGCTCTTGGACTCGACTGAGACTGGCTTATGTTCTATTGGAAGGCCGTAGCATGCTGACTAGCTAATGGGCACTGTACGTCCTGCTGTGCACACTGTCTTGTGCATCTAAACGAGTTGCCACAAACAAGACAAGAGTACACTAAGTCCCACCTCTACAAACAACATAATTACACGCGGCTTCGCATTTTCCCACTCCTAACAATAGTCTATACCATGGAATGTGAGATCGCCTTTTATACGCGTCTGGTGGAGTGGAAAAAATTTACTGCTAGTCCAGCGTACTTCTCTCAGCCTTCGAATACCGCGTCTCGCGATGGCTAGACAGTCTGCCAATTTAACTTACAGGTTTAGCGTTTCGACTATCATTCAGACCTAGATTATAATATAGTTGCGATATAGAGATACATTTGACGGAGACTATTTAGTAGGCGCGCGGTCTGTTGGTGACGGTCCACTCGTCATGTACTTCGTAGGAACATGTGGTGTTCAGATCTGTCTGTCGCAGCGTACTATTGAGTCCTTTTTGTTAGATTCCAGACTATACTCAACATACGGTGTTTTTGCTATAAATACATAACCAGAGCGACATACCTACTATAGGGATCAAACCTGCGCCATGGTTAGTATGACAGAACTAAGTCCCTTTTGGCACTTCCCATATGGTGCCGAGAGTACTCATCTCTAATGTGCAGGCGAGTACAGTAGATCGCGACAGACAGTTCTCCTATGTTATTAAGTCATCATATGGGTGATCAAATGCTAGACCTCACTGATAAGCACACGTGTGTATAGCAGTAAACGATGCTGTTGTCGACTAGGTTCATCTTATATAGTTTTATCTGAGGGTGTCAAGATGAATTACAATGGGAGAGTCTATGGAACAGAAACTCACATGGAGGATGATGTACGACGTGACTATAACGCGTCTGGATTGTACGGGCTGTAATGTGCCGTCTCAATCGATTAGAGAAGTAAAAGTACATGACTGATATGCCCGAATGGCCGCGTTCAGCGGACATCGGGACGTCGTGTTCTCAACGACACTATCGTGTACTTAGGATATACACTCTGTCAGATGGGTAGATAATTATATCTAGCTATAGACTTACTTGTAGATGGTGTCTATGCTTGTGTGCTGGCTGAGGACATGAACCCAGTCTGTAGTGAGACAGGATAGACTGTGCCGTTGATGAAAAAATAGCCTTGGCGTCCTACACTAGACTATTCACTTAGTAGAGTTAGCGATTTGGACAGTATAATCTAATGGACAACATTCTGCCGAGGTAACGTCGAGTATCACGCCTGCTCCTCCAGAGACTCACCTGTGAGCGAGGGCAAGACATAGATTTCTCTATCTCTCCACAGGACCTGTTCACAGAGTATGAAGATCAATGAGTTATAGAACTTCCAGCAGCGGCACTAGTTGAACACTATAGTTCTGGTAATCCAGTGGAGAGAGAGTTCGTCAATTCGTCTCTGTTTTCACTTTTAGAAATACGCATTCTGACGCGTGAGTCTAATGTGGATGCAGGACGAGTAGTGTAGTAGTATATTGAGCTGGTTGGTGATGACGGCGAGAGTATCAAGGAGAGGTGGGGAAGACAAAGATAGATAGACTACTAGGGCAGGTCAATTATTACAAGAGTCCTGTATGATGTTATAGGTCATGGGATCTGTGGTTATAGCTAATTGTGTGCCGTGCTCGGCATTTATAATATCTATCAAGAATGTCTGAGTGACATACTTACATCGATGTTAATTATAGACAACTTGCGTGTCAGGAGATATTAGTCACACTCAGATCGATATTCTTTCGTCAACGAGCAACCAATTCCAAGAGAGCACGGAGCAAACATATGATGGTCGTGGTCACACTTGTAGTCCATTCTACGTAGTGACAATGAATGGTGAAGTAGAACATCATTGAAAAAGAATCGCTAGCTGGAGTGCTGCGTTACATTGTGAGAGAACATATAGTGAAAGTTGGCCGTAAGTGCGGGAGAGAGTGTTCTCGACACTGAAGCGCTTGCAGTTTAAGATAGTGCATGTCATTGAGGCAGATCTAGGATGTTCACTTATTAGATAGCATTACATTAGAGAGTCTGTGGGGGCGTCTCTAGTATATAATGGAGTCTATTGACTGATGAGTTATCGGGGTAATGTGCACACAGTTATGGACACTCCAGCATAGGCATTGTATCTCGTCATTTTTGGTTTTTGGTACTAGTGCTCGCGAAGATACTACAATAGATGCTACTTCATTATACAGGTAGTATTTGCGCAGTACGATGACTGAGTGTCCCTGATTACAGGTGTTCTTTGAATTCGGTCGATTGGTTTTGTACAGGGGGGATTGAATGGTCTTTTCTATATCTAATTGCGCGGACAGGGGACACTTAGTTATATACATTCAAGTTCATCAGTCGAGAGGATAGTAATGCTCTCTTATGTCTTATAGGGACTGATGACTATAAACTTACATATTTCAGCGAGAATCGAATGGGTAACGGTAGGTAGCTTTGTCCAGTTTTTTGGTTCATGCGTGTACCTCTAGTTCTCGCGGATAGGGTATATCGTTCTCAGAGGATTGACGATGTACTTGTGGAGAGTGCATGTTATTAGTCTCCTCAGTGGGTCGCTGTAGTGGAGTATTGTCTTTGGTATTGTTCGAGGTAACAATTTTCTCATTTTGATATGTTTGTAAGTTATTTAGATTTATTGATTGTATGTTTTAAGTGTACGGTTGTTTTGAGGATGTTTGTGGTTTTGAATATCATTGTCTACATGGGACGCGTGCTTCCTTTTGTCTCGTGTGGCGGGGACGTCGGCGGTCTGATCTCTTCTTGAGTAATATCTACTAATTTATGCGCTGAGTCAGATGTTGTACTGGCGCTTTTGGTTTTCCATGACTTCCTTATCATGGTGTCCAGATATAAACGTGTATATGCGGCGTCATGTGAGTCGGCGCGTAATTAAAGTCTATGTCTTGTGCTCTGGTGTCATATATTACAGTCGTCGGGCGTGGCATAGGTTTCTAGGGGGGAATTGACGATGTGAAGGGTCAGGATGTGTGAGATCATCACATCAGCAGGGGGAGATGAGCGAGTAGGGTGTTGTAGCAAGTGTGGTGGTTAGTTAACATTTAAGTATGTGGGGATATTTGCGGTGTGGTATCTGGGCACTGACGGTTATGAGGTTCGTTGAGTGGGTGGTGGTTCACTAGATGGATATCAGAGTATGGGTATTGGCCTCTGTACGTAGGACGGGCGGCAGTTATGCGGAACATTATGTTATCGTCACGTTGTCGGGGAGCCTGTAGTGTTAGGTAATGGCTAGACAATAGTGGACAGGCGCTACACAATAGTTCCAGTGCATTACGTGCACTATTCTATAGGGTTATAGTTCGGAGGGAGGGGTAATGGGGTAAGGGTGAGGGGGCTATAGTCCTTCTGCTGATTGTAGTGAGTATTGTTGTGGAGCTGTCCTAGGTTCCTGGGAAGTTTATGATAGTGGCTGGCGTGTCGGAGCGTTTGGGATAGAGTACTACATATAGTGGGGCGATATTACACGTCTAGTGGCGTTTTCAGACAGTATCAGGTTGCACAAGTATCGGTCTATTGAGTAGAGATGAAAGTGGGAACTTACTGTAGATGGCGGCTGTGACCTGATGCTCTGGGTGTATTTGCTGTGGTCACGACTTATAGTTTCTTCAATCGCGGGTTTTCTATTTTGACATGTGAGAGTGGGGGGGAGCGGAGCGACAGAACACACAGGGGGGACTAATAAGAATGAAGACAGTACTGTCGAGGGATAGTCGTTGTGTGTGTTTTAGTCGAGTATATTATGAACGCACAGTAAGATTTTGTCGCGAGTGGATCTGTCAAGATTTGTGTGATGAGGTTCATAGGAGTTGCATAGTTTGATACGTGTGTGAGACATATCTGTGATGGGGGCGAATAGGTGGGGTTCACGACAGAACTATATAGAGTAAGAAGTCTAGTGAGCTCGGAGTACTCGAAAATAAGGAGCTGGTATGGATTGATGTGTAATATCGAAGTTTATGATAGAGTAGGGTATTTTGTCACTATTTTGAAAAGGGGGGGGTAGGGGTAAAAAAACAGTTCTATCTACGAAGTAGGGGGATGGGAGTTACACAGGAGAACACATGTTACTTGGGAGGACATAGTATTCAAGAGTGAAACATGAGTATGAGTTTCAGAGAGAGTTTATTTCAGGGTTACCAATGGGTCACGGATAGAATTGGTCAACTTCTACCTCAAGCACAGCGCTTCCACATAATAACACTGTGAGTGGGATTCATCTTTATCAGTAGCATCATATTATTCCTACACTATGAATTCTGTCACTCAATTAAGTGAGAGAGTATTTGACATACGTAATTACTTTATTCTGGCACTAATCTCTCACTAGTCAATAGGTGAAATTGAGACGTCAAATTCTCCCAATCTTGGTTTTGTCTGCATCCATTTTATTATCATACAACAATATTTCACATCCATGAGTCACTGAGGATTGTCTAGTCAATAGCGTGAAGAGAGGGCTACGGGCAGTTTTGCACGTGGAACGGGTGTGGCGGACTGGTAAGGTAATCGCATTTGATCGAAATTTTTAGTATTATGTGGATCTTATAGTGTATGACAAGGGAAGTCATCTACGCCGAGGTGCTATGGTTTGATTGTCTTACGACTTTTGTCGATTCATTTGTAGCATACTTGTGAGCGGTGATGGTGCGAAGTTTGGTCTCTGTACCTATCATGAAAGTTCGTATGAAGCGGTGTTGCTCTTATCTGATTGGGGCTTTTAGTGCTAATCTATATGGAGTTGGGTTGGTATGTTTATGTTTTATTAAGGTTGGGTGAGGTGTTGAATGGGTTCAGGGTTAAGTAGGAGCATACATACTTGTATATACTGGAGAGTGGAGCTCGCTTGAGTGTAGTACTAGATAATAATTGTACTTGTCTTCAACATGCGACATAGGAGTGAGATGTAGATATATTATTGACATCTAAGGGATCTATAAATTGTGATAGTAGTGGATTGTGCAATGTTATAAACACATTCATGTGATGAATGTTTGAGCACATTACAAGAATTTGCGTTACACTTCACAGTCATAATCTTGGGGGATGTATCTAGATGACATAGTCTTCCGTGAAACTGATTGTGTGCCTTAACAAAGGGTAGCTAGCGGCGGATAGACTAACCATCGTGAGCCGTGTACTGGGGGACAGACCTCATTTCGATATATTATTTGATTTGGTGAGTCTATGTAATAAATACCGCTGTGTCGATCGTAGGACAGCTTGCGGACTAGAAAACGATTCCCTTATCTCTCTTTCATCTATACGCTGAGTATAAAAATACAGAAAGGATGGGGGAGGTGTATTCTGTATTCTCAGGGTTGGTTTGACTGCAAGACCTACCTCTGGTGAAATATGTTCCGCAGTTGAAGCACTGTTTTTCTGACGATAAAAAAATGGTCGTAAATTATCAAAGGTTAACTACAAGAGACATTTTGCGCAACTCCAAATTAAATTATGTAGAGATTAAAACTATGATACTAAAAGACTGCGACGCTTATGATATAAATTAGTTTATCAACAGCAATAACTGAAGATAGAATCTCATAATATAGTGGCGTGATTGAGCTCGAATAACTGGGTGATCTTAGACTCTATCTTCGGGGACAACAATTTAGATAAGATTCGTTGGGCGAGAGAGGGGGTTGACATTAGCGTGTATAGATGTGCTTATGCTTGTCTTCAAATAGGACGGATTAGATCTATCATTCTGAGTTATAGACGTGATGGGAAGGAACTTGTCGGCACTCCCTTAGTCTAAATTTCACAATCTTTTGACGTAGTGTAATTTGAATGTATGAGCATCCCGCTGAGTATAGAGATGAGGGGCAAGTCTGGCTGATGAAACAGACATATGGAACACCAGACTATATGCAATGGATTAGAATCATCAATCGTTCAGGCGGTAGGAGGCGGATGTTGTGGGGATTGTAGTGCCGTCTATGGTGAAGGTCACAGCTACTATAAGCGCGGGTATTATAGGGTTGAGATCAATCGTCACAACTAATAGGTGAGTTGCTGTGCGGGCACACGAGACACACAAGTAGAGTCTTATTAAGGCGCAATTGATTGCACTTCAGTTAGGCTAATATTATCTTGTATGTCTAAAAAGGGGTGTTAGAGTTAATTGATAAGGTGGGAGGGGGGGGGGGTTTTTTTGGGAAAGGGAAAAGAGGATATTTTAGAGACGCGTGCACTTACGTGTTTTGGCAACGACGCTGAGAGTTACTTGGTATAACAGATGAAAGAGATGGTACTAGGCGTATGAGCCGGATCATCTGAGAGTATTGTGTATGAAGATTTAATGATTAAAGAGGTGGGGAGTTGTAGGGAGAATATAACGCTCTGACTAGGAATATGGGTGGTTCATATAGTGTGTAGAGTGGGACAGAGGGAGTAGTATGGGAAGATCTAATGTAGGGAAGGTGGGTGGCTAGGGAAAGGTCTATATTCTATGGCGAGCTTTCGTATGTTAGGTGAAATGATAACAATAAATTATACATCATAATAATCGGCTTCAGTTCGTGGACAGACATCATGGACTCATTTTTATTGTTGAAATCATTGATGTTTAACATGTGAGTTCCGCTTATCTCTATGGCGTGAAGGACAGGGATGATACAGAGCTCTTTGGGTGTGGGAACACACTATACATCGTGCTTTAATGGAACAGGCTAGTGACTGGGTGGTTAGGTTTCTAGGGGGGAACTCTTGTGTGCACTTGGGTGATATCTGTGCTATTCTCACGTGGTCATGATCTAGGGGTATGAGATGATTTAAGTGTGTGTTTGGTTTTGGTTGTGGATGGTTCGTTTTTGGGGGGGGGTTGGGAAGTTGGGGTGTAGTATGTGTATGGGGTCTCTGAGGTAGGAGTTGTATGTGTGGCGCATAGTAGCTCATGCACATAGTTAGGATTGGTGGACAAGAGCGGGCGCGGGGAGAGCGGAGGTGTAGGTATGTTGTGTATTCGGACTATGTAGTATTTAGAGGAGGAGGTTGTCACTTTCGATAATGGTACATTGTCATTTTCGCATGTATATGTGCCGAACATCTATATTAATGAGTATACAATATATTTCTTTGTTGTAGTCTAACGTTCATATTTTATATGCCTGCACTCTTGAGAATCTACCTGTAGGGTACAGTTTGAGTAATGTATTTTGTTAAACTGGGGAGTCTTCCTGCCACATGTATGGTATGGAACACAACAACTACAAAAAATGGTGGCTATTACACAACTACAACGTTCGAATGATGATCGTATATACATAAATTCCTAAATAATCTAACGCACATGCTGATGAGGCTTATGGTATTAACGGGGGTGCTTCTTTCTTCGGAACATCGTCTATTTCATAAAATGATTATATAGTCTTTCTATATTTCACCAACATACAATTGAACAAGTTCAAAGCATCAATGCGCAAATACACAAGACATTGATGCACTAATTTGGGAGGGGTGGACTGTAATAGGGGAGACTACTCTCATGCTTATGAACAGACAATCCGGAGTGATCAAAATCGTTTTATCATAGTAGAGTGCAGACATTATCTCCATGTGGATAATCACAGGTTGTTCACACTAGTAGGATCATAATCTTGGAGGGAATTGGTGTTAAAGTGTTGCTTTTTGACAATCTGACCCTTACCTAAATTACTTTTAATAATATAAATTCAGTTTTCAGAATAATAATTGAATTCGTATCTGGGAACCATGTCGTATTATTTTGGACTGATAACTGCACAGTACCCTGCATTCTCCACCTTATACATCTACAACAGGCCTGTTTCCTCTCTCTATGGCTGACACTACCATACCTTCGTAAACCATGCCCGAGGACCTTAAGTAGCAACCGTACTGACACTCCCTTAGGTTATCTATGTGCTAACTCTATCTGCAATAGGGTTTCACTGCTCTCTGTGTGCACGTATTAGGTCGCTAGTTCAGGTGAGTCTGTTCCCTTTTCATCAACTCAAAGGTATCTTTCTTATTAGAAACATGTGGAGTCATACAAACATGTCTATGACTTCTTCAGTCCAAATGAGTTGTGTTTTTGCAAGAAACATTATAGCTGATAGTGGCATACTCTAACTATGACAGTGAAAGGACTACTAGGAAGATGAAAGTCCGTCCACGTATTTAGTAGGGAGTGTTTGGAGGCGTACACATCAAGGTGGGTATAGAGATAAACATGGTTAAAGATCACTTGGATAGGCTGCTGCGTATCTTTATATTATCTCAGTGTGGGGAGGGGGGTGGTTGAGAGTTATAGAATATGTGGACACTTCATATGTAGGGCTCATGGATAGGTATACACGTGAGCGGGATAGGACTAGGTTATTCTGGTTTGCATCAATCATCATTGCTATTGAGATCTTTATATAGTCAGGCGTGTCCTTTGGCATGAGTCTGTCTTTCACAGCTGTGATACGACTTGGGATTCGTGATCTCTGCGGGACACAATATTTTTATACATATTGAGTATACAACTTGATCACACAGCAAGCGCGACGTAATGTATAATACATATCTGGTCTATGTGTCATCTTTACATCACGACTCATGATATAGGATCTTTTTGGAGTGTTGTGCTACTGTACCGGATAATTACACTGCAAGTAGTACTATCCTCGTAGGGGGGGAGGGGAGAGGGTGGGGAGGGGGTGGCACTTTGCTACATCTAGGTTTGGTCGCGCTGGTGGTCGGACTTGACATTTGTTATCTCCACTGGTATTGGAGATCTACTATGATACACTTACGCAACTCTGGAATCTATACAACATAATTGTCGGTTTTGAAATTTCTTTAAGGCTATAAGGTGCCATCTTTTGTTCCTCATTCAAGATCTCTATCTCCATTGTATACATTACTGGCAGGCTCTTTTCTATCATTTCCCTGTGTTCTCCATTTCTTCTTCTCCATGTCAATAGTTTTTTTTTTCGAGAGGTTCTACCTCTCGACGCTACTCTCTTCCCGTGTCATGCGTATTACGCTTAGAACTACGTAGAGCACGTATTATATGACCTGTATATTCCGCGCGCTATACAACAGGTCTTCCTCAATGTTAGTCCTATCACATCGACCATACTGTCGTCTACTTATCATCTAAGCACATCTTAGTTTCCTAAGACTGGGCACTATCTGTAACTGCTGGCTCTTGTCATCATTTTTTCCACATTTGTAGGACCTTGTCATACCATGTTTCATTCGCGTCCTATTCTATGCAACACCGATCTATATAATACGATTCATAGAGTTTAGCTTATTCTGGATTAAAAGTTGTTTTATTGTTGTTCTCGAATCAATGTCTACTGAGCCTTCAGGAATACAGATACAGTATGGATGACTTGACACAGAATTGATGTCCTCGAATGGATTTTGGCTTAGATATATAGTGGACTCGACATATATCATACAATTATATCACTAACTATAAGTAGAACTAAGACACTCTACTGATGTCATTCAAGTTCTAACCATAAAATAGAACAATATTTTAGTAACAAATATTGTTTAATGCTAACATAATACTGATCTCCTCATCATTTAGATCACACAGGGAGATCGTCAGCACAGTGCAATCGAGACTACTGATAGCTCCCTGTTAACTATGTTATGTACATGAATCACCTATCTGAGCTGTAAATGTAATCACGATATGATACACTACATACAACGGATGTTGGAGGCATTTAATGATTACACTAAGTAATCTATATCTGTGGTGGCTCTAAGTGTGTTAATCCATGATGATCTTCTTCTCTCATTAGACACTTATTGCACCATCGGCAGCGAGGCCGTATGGCGCAAGTAAAACAGTCATTATATACGATATTCCAACAGCTGAAGGAGATTTTCATAACACATGAGCGTGCTAATTTCCTATGTACATTATGACTCGATATAGGATCAGTACCTATACTCGCGCCAAGCGACTCTACTTCTTATTTAGGTCACCATATACTAGACATATATATAATATCTACTGGTCTGCCATATCAGACGAAAAGTATTTGCCACCTATATGCATATATTTTGGATTCTATCTTCATTATGAAACTGGTCGTCTTGCTAGAGGAGATGTAGGGGGTGTGGATTAGAATCACGCTATAATTATGCAATGTCCACATATTAACCTTAAAATATCAGAAAAATTACTTATATATTATAATATACAAGTCTATGTCATTGCACTCACAAATCATAGTCTAACTTTCTCAGTACATACTTATATACGACTAGTATTATCAGCAATGTATGAGATACTAGACTAGTACATGCTATCGAAGCTGTACGAATACAAAAGCCTCAAATGCATGCGAACTCTAAGCCACTATAATACATATCTAATGTTATAAATGACTCGAATGCAATTTCTTTACATTAACGCATATTTAGATTTCATGTGTTCATCCAATATCTGAGAGTACCATCAATGCATGTGCCTCTTAATAGTAGTACAAGTTTTTGTGTTTTAACTTTTCATAATACCTGAGTAAATTCATGAATGCACATGTGCGGTGAAGTCTGATCACAAGCCTAGACTGAAGGTTTGTCAACTCAATACCTGTCACGTCTCGACTAACCGAGGCAACTACTCGGATAGATTCAAAGACAAAATCCTTAAATACTTCTCGAGTGTACTGGGGCACAGACACATATTCTCATCTGTGATGATCTATGCTAGCAGCACATCTTCATATACAAAGTGTTCACGAACCACGGTGTCTGATTGCCAATCGTATGGTAAAAATTAAATCTGAGCAGATGCAGTTAGTCTATATCTTGGAACAAAGGCATCATACAATAGTGTCTCATGGCGGGGGGGGGGGGGGGTAGAGGGGGGGGGGGGGGGGGGGGTGGGGGGGGGGGGCGGGGGGGGAGGGGGGGGGGGGGGGGGGGGGGTAGGGGGGGGGGAGGGGGGAGGGGGGGGGTGGGGGGGGGCGGGGGGGGGCGACCTTAGCCTCGCAGGAAATAGTCGATCTGATTCATATGCTTTGTGCTTTTATTTCTCTGGTTCCCGTGACACCTGGTGTACTATGTAATTTGTAAGATCTATTTAGCCAGCCTCCTTATGCCGAGTCGCATAAGTGACACGTGGCAAGTGTCAGAAAATCGCTAGATAAAGAGTGTGGCCGGTATATGCGCTGTTCATTTTCATGGGGATAACTCGCAAATCTATACATGAGCTGTAGCCTAAATAAGGGGACATACACAATGGAATGGTGAAGAAGTACTATTTAGGTGAGTACAATGTGTCTAAGTCACGCGAGTGTGTCATTCTCACACGAGATCGACTGGCGTCCGTAGTGGCGTCACTTCTATGATTTTAGGAAATTGCTATTAGAAAATCAATAGCACGAAAACACATACTTATCGTGTCATGTATATTCATCGATAACACTAGATAGGATAAGTAGAAGCTAGACAATTGCTAGGTGCGGTCAGGGCGAATCGCGAACGGTGATACTCAATCTCAGACTAGATGCATAGTAGATCATGCGACGCAGTTAATTCAGTGTCACGAAGCAGTGATGTACAAATCATTGACTAGAATCAGCTACAACACACATTTTTCACTCTGGGAGTAATAAACTAACTGACAAGTACGAACTAAAATTAGCTGCAACCTTAGATATTACATACCGAAACAAGTGCGATATCCGGAGAGGACGGGTCATAGCACTGGCTATAACAACAAAAAGGCCATCGGATTCTTTCTCTCAAAAATGCAACGACTAGCCAGCACGCAGATTAGCGCAGCAGATAGTAACAGCTAAATGAGAAGCGAAAGCAAGCTTCGCCAAATGCTGGGATAACATACTTTTGCCATCTAGATAAGTTAGCCAAGATAGCAGATTCTCAACTCATCACCCAAATCATGACGTCTGTTCATGAGTGCTTAACATCTATCCAATGAGGGGGGTTGCATATGTCTGTTATTCATCGACACCCCGCGAATAGTCTAAGAATCCAGAGATCAATGCCTTGCATTCGCTAGAGTGACCGCCAGCGCGAACGCATCAGATCATACACAGTTCCTTCTGAGTTCAGTCCTGTTCCCCATCATGGTGTTTGGGTAGGGCCCAGAGCAGGTGTTACATCAAAACATTACTGTGGCTGGGCAATCTAACTAACTTCTGCTGACCAGCGACAGTCTTCATAGCAATGTTCTTAAGCTAATTTTCATATTGGCCAATTCCCTCACCCGGCACTAAGACTGTACAAGCAGAACCAAGTCACAGTGACAGACATGTTATATTTAAATGAATGACAGTGCCTACATCTTGTGTATATTAGGCGAATAGGCATAATGCATTGATGACTAAAGTCGAGATCAATGTTAACTTTGACTTGCGACTGACTGATACTATGTCCATATACTGGAAGACAACCAGCACAAACAACACCAGTAACTTATTGATACTTATACAGATTTCAGACTACTTCGCAATATGAAATCTTCGACCTACCACAGTGCCTAAAGTTATGTTGAGTAATACGTACTTAGATAGTCATTGAGCTTCCATCATCCGAGACCTGCCTTGCCCATATTGACTATGTCACTGAAACGAAATAACCATAGATGGGATATACTAAGTGCAACGGTAATTTCAATAATATAGCCATGTGGGGGGGAGTACTATCCGTCAAGATCTGTATTAAATTTTGACATATTGTTCGAAGCGTTGGATGTTAATTCATGCGTGTGAATTATAGTATGATTGTCCTTTACTATGCGTACGGCGATTAAGTGCAACAGGTGTAGGAGCGTTCAATGTTGTTCTTAGACAATAGCATATAATCCGACAAGCATGCGATCATACGTCATGCTTCTCTCCCCACCATCATGCTCATCCAAAAACCGTACACTTCCGAAAACACGGGGTCTAGTACGAAAAATAAAACAAACATGGAAACCCTAGTAATCACAACAACATGTGAGCGCATTCAAATTGTACTTCAAGAGTCGTGAGAGTATGGGTTTGTTCATATGCTAACCCATAGATAACACAAATAAACTTTATATCTATCCATCGTCACTTAGCCAACCTATTCAGGACCTCCCCCCGCGGGCTTAACCGCCACATTTCAAATGATGTGATGATTGGTTTTGTAGTGATTTGCCGCATGGTTGACAATCAAACTCAGGGGGGGCGCACACGCGCCCCCTCCACTTGAAAGCAAAACCGCCACTTAGCTATCGGTTACATTTAGATGAATCTCCAGATAGTAACATTTCTCTAGTTTATTGAGGTCGCTGAATTTGGATGTGTGTAAGGTGTGTTCATGCCCCCCGCCCCACACCACTCACGTATGCGATGGTATAGCAAGGACAGAGTAGTTCCATCGCTCGTGACACGTTCGATCCGACGTCACCCCTCCCCCCACAGCCTCTCACCTTACCTTAACCACTGCAACCCACGCGCGTCTAATTATATTTCTGCGGGTGTGGAAGATAATCAAAGACCATTGCAGTTCCCCCTCCGTAATACTCGTTAACCACAACATAGTACACTTTACAGGATGAATCATTCAAATACGAAAGCACTGGTAAAGGAACATAGAGTTCCATAAAAAATGAAGTGCATAACAAAAGCATGACTACGAATTCCACAACAGGCCTCTCAAATAACTGTAGACTGGCCAGAATAACGTGACAATAGACCTTTATGTTAAGATTCGCAACAAGATCAGGAATTAATTCTCAGAAGCCTCGCAAGCCTCGGACCATCATCACAGCTTAAAAGCCACTGCGCGGGGCTAGACATGGCTACTGCCCCGCAACAGTATGGAGTGACTTGCGGGACTGATACGGAATAATTTTCACATACGAAGTTCTGACGACACATTATTCTCTTCCAACTTGAAGAAATCTAGATTTGTAAGGATACAAAACACTCCATAAATTTTTTTTCCTCTCATATAAAGTTCTCTAGGACTGACCCTGTGTCCATTTGCTGCAGAGAAATAAATGCATGATATGAAAATGGCTAATATCATCACACATATGAATCTGGATAGTGTTAGAAACAACGCAAGCGGCCGCCGTCGATGGTGGTTCATGGGAGGGGGCTTGGACGGTCAGGTTAAACAAAGGGTATTTGCGTATAATTCTTAGTTAACCCGGCACGGGCCCGCACGAACTGGTGACTCAACATACAAACGAGCTATATCACGGATCATAATCTATTCGAGTAATTGAGCGTTTCAATAATTGCGAAACAATCTATGCTTGCAAAATATTAGAGTAATAGCCTTAACCTTTTAACAAATTGTGCACAGTGTTTTTGAATCTGATAACCTATCAGCAATTTTTTTTTTTTTAACATTACAAATAAACATAATTCCAATTATCACTAATTTATATATATTTTCACCCAATAATTCTCTTAGAATGCGTTTTATTTTTGAGAGTGGACTAGATTCCCAGGAGAGACCTGTGCATTCAACTGCTCAAGTCTGGAAGAGTTTCCTCTAGAGATTATCTTTATATATTCTATCCTTCAAGATTCCTGTCATACTTACACTTTTCTCGCCCTCAAACCCAAAGATAACAAATTCGAGCTACACTGGACGCTCGTGTCTGGGGATTTACTTTTTTTGTCATAGTTTATGACACTTGTTCTGTAGAGGTGAGAGTGAAAAACACTTTATCTTTCCTAGACCACTACTGCTTTAGTGTACTTGTCACTTATTGGTGATCTCAAGTCTGATTTATTCTGTGGGTTAAAGAGGTACATATAAATTACCTTCGAGACTAAAAATTACAACACATACATTATATTAACAGAGAAAACAGATTTTAAGTTATGTATGTAAACTATTCTTGTGTGTACAGCTGGTGTGTATTAGTTAAGCCTTGTTTGTGTAACTAATAATTATGAAGTTTTGTTATTTTATGTATGTCTGGTGTTTTATAAAATAACATTAGGTTTGTGGTTTAAATACTTTCTACTGCTTTTTAGTCCCCCTTATAGCTACCTTCCAGTCAGAAGAAAGTAACTCGTCCATACACAAACATGCCTGTATTATATCTATGATGAGTCTGAAGCGCTTTTCCATGAGATACTACACAGCTCGCTGCCCCACAAAAACCACTGCAGGTATACAAGATTTGTGTTATTAGATAGAAGTACTGAAGAATGGACATAGCGCGAGCAATCATCTAGATATTGGTAGAACATATAGATGTGGCATTCAATTCGACGGACTCGCTTCACTAATTCCTCTTTGCACTGTAAAATTATGTCTCGGAACATGTGTAGGGATAGTTTTATAAAAATGATGAAGTCAAATAATGGGGTGGGCCCCATTACAGAACGGAAATGGAGATGCAAAAATTGCAAAGGCAAGCACAGACATCTGTGAAACATGGAGCACCAAAGACAACTAAAACATTCCCTGCCAGTCCGTAGGAAGATACCTGCAAGAAATGGTAAACTCAAGTTTTCTCAAACCAACAAAAAATGATAGACCAGTGATACAACTGGAATCTCGAGAATACTCACCAAGCCACTGCCTTTAGCCAGTTGCAATCACCATCATCAGGTGTGTACAGATAGATTGAGCTGGAGCAGTACCGACATGAAGAACCGACATGTCGATGTCTCGGAGAGGATTCAGGGGCATCAGAACACAGGGAGCGAGAGGCTGAGGATATCTAAACATATGACGCAGTCTTAGAACAAAGTCTGAAAAACAAGGATTAAGCGACATCGCTTGCTGATAATCCTTGGAAAGACACTTCCCATCCTGCCTCGAGCAAAAACCACCCTCACAACATGTACAGTACCAAAGAACAAACGCGCACCAACCAACGCTGGTAATAGGGGTTTGCGGCTCAAGGGTGAGAGGATATGATTGCTCAAGGACCAAGATGAGTGAGTCACTCAAACGGAACATGATATATGCAATGACCTCCTATGGTAAAGGGAAGGAGAGGATGCTGTGTTCTTGAACAAATTGACACCTGAGTCTTCGGTTGTGGCACCAACCGGTGGCCTACGAGACTTGTCATGGTTATTAGACCTGTAGGTCGCCGTGAGACCAAATCAACAGCCCGTTGAGAGAGGTTGAGAGCTTTTATACAAATCTAAGTGATCCGACCATGGAATGGTAAGAGAAGAACTTGACGCATTCCTGAGAGGGGGATCACCAGGAATTCAACAAAAATGTTGTGATGACTGCCACATGTAAATGGATTAAGAAATCGACCTGTTTGTATTTAATCAAGGTCGTCAGACAGTGTTGATTCCCTCTAGTTCGTGTTCAAGCCTCATGTTCACTCGACCATGATCAAGTCACCGGAAGAGGAGTTGAGTTGACCTCTCCACCAAGCACCCATGATAAACACCCAGACAGGAAGATTACTGTGCCACCTTACAGCTTCGAGTTTCCAGAAGTTAGTGGTTTCGAACTGTTTTGAATAGGCGTGCGAAAGTAAAGAGCCCGCAATATTAGGGATGAACGAATTTTAGCCCATACTCAAGGAGGGAATATAGTCAAGCTGTAGTGGATACTCAGCATCACGACCCATGAGACGAGCAATGACTGAAACAGGCTATGTGGGATAGAACACATCCCATTGCCTACTCATCTTCCAATATTATTCCACCGGGAAGAAGTTGGAAGAGTGCGAAATTGGGGGATGGGTGGACCCGAGCTCCAGTGCACTAAAAACTAAACAAGTTTTGATAGTCTCACCAACTATCTGCATTAGCGAGAAAAGGGAAGCGCTTGCCACAGTTACATGTGGGTAATAGCGCAGTGTGGGATGAAACAGGATCCGAAATATTCGTTCCGTTACACAGAAGAACGGCTGTCTGAACATGTAATCTGAAGCACTTAGTCATCACTCAGAATTCGCGAAAACCACACCCAGCGTCTCTTGGGATCAATAACGTGAAGCAGTGTCCAAACTTTCCTTTCCTAGGAACGCGGTGGTGGCATGAACAGAATGGTAGAACTTATCTTTCTATGTCACTGGAGAAAACATGCGATATAGTGGGTGGCGCAAGTACGACGCCTCTCGATGATGACCTGGGGAGAAGTTCTGGTGTCCGTTAGTGCAGGTCCAAGTAACATATGACTAAAATAAGGTTTGATGTAGGAGGTTGGCAACCTTCATTCTATTGCAAAACATATTTGCTCTAAAGACCTGTCAATGCAGGGGGTGAGTCGCAGAGTGTTAGGGCTTTAGATGGCAAGAGCCTCTTTAGTGCCAGGAGGGCAAGCTACAATGATAGGGGGGGTCCAACAAGGAGGACCATAAGAGAGTTCGATGTAGTCATTACTGCTGCTAGGGGAAGGTTTTTAGCTTTGACGTTACCGACAACTCCATGGACAATTGAAGAAACGGATATGATATGTGTTTGAGATACAGGCAGAGAGAAAGAGAGGAAACAATAGGATTTGAATTGAACAAGATATATGAAACATGTGAATGTAGTACGCAACAGAAAGAATTTAGTCGTCTCAACCTTAATGGATTAATAGAACCCGTAGGCATAACTTTTAGAAAGGTTGCCTATGTCCACGAATTGTATTCGGCCTTCTTTTGCTCTCTCTTTTCAATCTTTTCTATACGCAAAGGACGAGGTTCCTTCTCGTATCTACTAAATTCCTCAGTAAATAATATTATACTTCTAACTTATAAAATAATAATCTCAGACTCAAAAAACTACTATCCTAAAAAACAAATTTAGTATACCGCCATTGTTTCCCCCTTTCTGTCTTTCCGCTTCTTGAGAAATTCCTTTTTTTTGTTCTTAAGATCTAGGTTTACCAAAGGAGCAAAAACTCTGCTGTCTGAAATCTGTATCTAAAGTCAGTTTATTATTCGCTTGAGTGCTGCGCCTGTAATAATTTTTACCAGTTTTAAGCCATCATTATAAATAGGCTAGTGCGGCGGTTATAGTGATTTGTCTTTTGATCTGTTTCTGTCTAACCTGAGCGAACCACCATGCTATCGGGGTCCTGGTAATCATGACAAAGAGTTTCCACGTACCGCATTTGTGTGGTGTGTTTGGAGATGAAACGTAATGTCAAAAAATGAAGAGTCAGTTGGGCGGCACACCACGCCCCCCCCGGGTCACGTATGCAAATTAAAGACCACCAAACAAAAACCTGTGAGGAGAAAATATAAGTGGTCGCAGAAGTTACTCAAAGCGGGGAATTTTGGGGTTTTCTAGTTGTAAGTTCAGGACATATAACCATAGGGTTCTTCGTATTGATCAACTAAGCCGGTGCAGACCTGGACCTATGGCCTTTGAGCAAAAGATGTGTTTTTGCGTGCTAGGCAAAATTGTCAGAGGGGGAACGGGTGCCCAAATTTTAAAAATGACACAGCTGCAAAGTGGCTAAAGATCTGGCACTGATCGATCCTATACCGGTTGTCATAACAATGAAAGTAAGACCTAAGGCAGATTTGAAGCATGTTGGGGGACAAGGGCAGTAGCATACTTCACCCATTGTGTGTATTGACGCCTGTGTCAAGACGTGTAGAATGAAGCGAAACTTACTATTTCCATCCTTCTGAAACACTAAAAAGGAACTTGTGCTCTGTAACCCAGAGAGATATGTAATGTCCGGGATGATAAACAGTGCAGTGAATCCTCCTGGGCAGGAACAAGACGTAGCATAAATTCAGCATCTGCGATGAGTATCTCATGAAGCATTGCCACAGAAACCAAGCTACAAAAAATTTCCTATTGTAGCCAAATGATGACAAATTAAGACTTACCATAGGTATACAGAGACCATTCATAGAATTATGGAACATATCGAATGGTTTACATTTGAAATATATGATAATATTCTATCTGACATTGTGTATTTGTAAACTTTTACATGAACAGGGGGAGGTCTGGGTTGTCTTATTTTCGTATGTAATAATTTAATTGGGTGTATATTTATTAGTAACATAAAGTCTAACACCCTGGGGCAGAGCCATAATTAAATAGCCCTTATGTGGGCGTCCGGGAATATTTATTTAATGTGTGCGGGCACCAAATCTCTATATCCATCTATTAAATTCAATATCCTATGGTTAGATATCGTGGAGTAAAGAATTTTCGCCAAATGAGAATATGCCAGTGTTGTTAGTTTCATCATCACAGAGACAACCATGAATTCGTCTAGAAAGTTTTTTTGAAGTGGAACTGTGTATGTCCCGAGGAGAGGAGAACCTGTTGCATGTCAACTTGTCATTCTGTGAAGAGTATCCTCCCTCCTATAGATTATCTGTGTTAATTCATGCTTTGCCATCAAGTCTGAGCGGCAGTACTTTTCAAAACTTTCGCCTCACCGTCGATGACAAAGAATACATTTTTCGGTGCTCACATGAGCTTTCAATGTCTTTTTAGTGAGTGTGGCCTAACACACTGAGTTGTCCTACCACGTACTATCATGATATTTTGTGACAGTATAAAATTGGAAAAGAAATGAGTGGAAAAAAGAGCTTCTACCGGTGAAAAGCAGTTGCTGACAGGTTAACCAGGTAAGGGGTTAGCCCTACGTGCCGCACGATTATAATGGCCGACGACGTCTTTCAATTTTGGTGGAGGGGGTAGAAAATTACGTGGTCGCCTCAAATTTGTTTGTGAATTCCCTGTTTATGGTGTCCGTTTCCAGTGATTTTGAACTGTTTTATTGTTTTCTCTTTTAAACTCTGGCGGTACCCCTGCCCCAGGCCACACATTTTTTCGTAAAGATTTTATTAATTTAACTTTGCAATGTTACGCACTGTCCGTGTTGAGTCCCCTACAAGACCAGCAACTCCTTAACCACAGAAAAACACGGTGACTGTCTTTATTTCCAGCTGTTCAAAGACTTCTACAAATGTTTTCAGCTCTCAAGTCATTCTTTCTTTCACAGAACAAACCACCAGCTGTACTGAAAAAGTGTTTTGAGGATCCATTAAGTGAAATATATTTATAGCATGTTCAATCCCTAATTAGTGTATTTCATGCTCATATTAGCAAATTAGAAAAGGAAGATAACTCCCTTATTGATGTAATGAAAATCCTTTCATCCTTGTAAGACCTCATTCAAGAAAGAAAGGATACTAATTTCATGCCACTCAAAGTGAAGGACATGCTAAAGCAAATGGAAAGTGATGGTTACAAATCTGAGGTGCAACAGTTTCAGTGCAATGTAGAAGCACTGTATGAAGGATGTTTAGATTATTTAAAGATGTGGATGCAGCCTTTTCAGAAATTTTCTGGGTTTAAGTGTCTAGATCTTGAAGACATCTCATGGGAAGGTGTAGAAATATAAAAAATGTTTGATGGAAAAAGGTGTACAAACTGATGATGCTAAGTGTTTTGATCAGTTCGCCAATGTGAAGAAATTTCACTATAATGTCCGCAACTTCCTCCTTTTCGTGACTACAAATTGAGAATTGTCCTCCTTTTGGCGTTGAACGATATGTTAACCCTAGTCATCAGGGCATGCTGCAGAAAGTGCACAGCATACTTATGTACCGCCATGTTTTGGCGAGTGGACTTACTCGTTTGTTTATAAAAATGATATTTGCCGCTGACAAAGTATCGTACTGGAACTATTAATTTTCTTCTCAAGCCAGTACCATCACTTGCCCTCGCGCAAAGTTAACCAGGTTCAGTCTTTTAATCTGGAAGCGTCACATTTCAATCTATCGAGATGGGTACGTGACTGCTCTTGAGTTAGAGAATGAAAATGCAGCGCGCAAGGGAACTGGTCTTCCTCACGAAGCTGGACCTAGTATAATGGAAGTCTTCAATATTTCACTCTCCAGCGGCAGTATCTGCTATAGGCTACCTTTACGAGGGCCATGTCGACGGACGACCTACAATTCTTCTTCACTTCAAGTCCCGGGAGCTGTTTATTAAATAATTCCGTTGTGCAAACTGCACTTTACATGCAAGTTGTTAGATTACTTATATTATTCCCTTCGATGTCTATATTACTCAAATAGAATACCTAGGAGTTGAATCAGTGATAAAATGTATGCACGACATTTGTCATGGAAGTACTATTTTTTGAACGTGCTTGAGTATGGCATATGTCGAGTTAGTCCACGATTCACATCTCGCTCCCATAGCGAAGACGATGACCACCATATTTGATTTTGCATCATGGGTTCGGATTCAATCGGCAAGACCCTATCTCTATCATATAGAGTGAATCTTTACTCTGAGATTGAAATCTAAGATATACTATAATACTACGTACACAGGGACCTTTCTAATATTTTTTAACGAGTGCCCTGTCAACATGATACCCACCCTCCGGCCACCCGGCCCCCCCCCCCTAATTTACTTGTTATAATTATTTAGATGTTTATTACACTCTTTCTTCTGTCATGTCGTTCCTACAGCCAATCTCAGAGACTTAATTATAATCCAACTTGAAATATGTATATCAAGGATGAAGCATTCGTTCACCTTCAGATGCTGGCTGATAATTCTCCGTAGAAGAATCATTTTCGCCATGGATGATGTACTGTGAGATGGCCAATTTAGCTTTATTTTTAGTAGTTCTTCTTCATCATTCTGATCGTTTCTCCAATCCTTATGAGTTACTATATTTTTCGATCGTGGTTTCTACATGTTTCCGTTTATTCCCATAACGACAGCGCACACTAGATAAGAGCTCTGGCCTGTACCTACATAGCGCATCGGGTGATAATAAAAGAAACTTCCCGTGAACATTTGGTCCATCATTTTCCAGGACATCACCTACTGTTGTCTCCTGGGTAAATCCGTGAGATTTTTTAGCATTCTAATCTGTGAACAATATAATTTATTATCTTTGTTGCTCCATCATTTTTTTCGAGCTCTCCATCATTTAGAATTGAGTCAAGCTTTATATAAGAGCGCGCAAGAAGTTCTTATCTTATTACGTCCTCCTTGAGAGAGCAAAGTTGTTTATTTTGGCAATATTCTAGTGCTTTCATTCGAGTTCTTTTCTGTAATGTAGTTTTATTCTAAAGTTCACGTTCTCTTTCCTCATTTTACGTGGTAATAATATTTTGATACACGCTTGATATTAATATTTCGATAGTGTATAAGAATATTTCTGACAGGAACTTGTTTCCATATACAATGTTTGCTTAGTCAACATGCACTTTACTGTGTAGCGATGGGTGTAGCAAAGACTATACTTCGCTCCCGATTCACCGGTTGCCCTCTATCGAGAACATTTTGGAGGTGTGTTCGCTTAAATATAGCGAAATTGTTTTGTTTGTTTTATTTTCGAATACATTATTCTAAATATTATGGTTTTAAATTTACTCCTATTTTTTTTGAACCGCAATTTGAAGTAGGTAGGTGTCCTTGCAAAATCCATCATAACGATAAAGTCTCTGTTGTTGTATTACATCTTGTAACTCAAATATCTTACTATTACTCGAAATATTTATAATGCTTGGATTGAAATTATATTCTTATTAATGGATAATATATTTTGATTCTTGCACTATGTACAAAGTCGTTTTTTTATATTTTAGTATTTGTAACTTCATAATAAAATTAAAAAAACATGAGGTAATAAATTTCTTTATACAAAATTTATTTGTCTTCATTGTACGAGCATCGCATGTTGGTGGAGTTTATTTTGATTAATTATAATACTAGTATTTGATTTTAAACTATATTAAAAATAAGCTGACACATTAAAATATTTTTATTTTGGTATGAACCGCAGTCTTATTTTTTAAATAAGTGACTAAATTTTAGCATCCTAAAGTGCTGTCCCATGATTGGTGTCTAAGAGTGGAATTAGTTATGTTTCTTGTGCGAGATTGACCATTTACCTGTTATTACAGATTGTTAGATAAAATAATTATCTTATTTTCATTATTACTTTTTTGGGGGTGATACTAAGTGAGAGATGTATGCCAGAGTTAAGAGGTCTAAAATAAGATTGTCCAGTTTCAAATGTTCTCCAGTTTAGAAAAGATTGACAATGTTTTATGTGTTTGTTGTAAATATAGTAAATCAGTGACAGTGTTTAAGACGCGCTCAGTAACAAATTGGAATGGATCCTGTTGAAATAGAATGTACGTTGTAAGGTGGGTAAGCCCGAACCTAGGTTATTGCAATTGATTCTTGTCGTGAGTTTATTAACATGCATTGTAGTTTTTGACGAGTATCATTATCAATATCAGATACAAAAGATTTGTGCTTATCGCCATGTCGGAAATATTAAGTAAGCAGGGAAGAACATCGCATTTTTGCTTTCTTTTGTGCAATTTAGAAGAGCAACTACAACATGGTGTGTGACTGATTACAGTAGTATGCGATTCTTGAGTACAACTATCCTAATAATACCCAGCTCGTGCATTATATACAACTTCTCTTAATCGAGATATTATTCTTACTAACCAATACGACAGCTTAAAATGCGTAGTGAATGTCCAACCACTCAACGGGTTGTAGTACCTAGGACATGAGGAGCAACGTAGCAGATAATATAGTAGTACAATTTATATCCAACCCATGTCTGTGAAAAGGCGCAATCGTAGACATTAAATATATAGCATAGCTTTGCATAAACAAATAGACTTCCAGGACATGATGTGTGTCATGAGATAGATTAACAATGGGTCGACCCAAGAGCGAAAACCCCGTGCATAAGCAACTCTATAGAATTTCATCAACACTTACAGTTCTGAAGCAGACAATGGCGATTCTTTAATTCACCCATACCATGACGCAACTCGTCCTGATCCCATCGACTGCACCAAAAACCAAATTCAAAACATGTATAAGCGTTAATAACCCCATCACACACTGCTGCCAGCACGCAAGATGGGCATTATAACAAAAAATATAATGCACACCAATTACCCATCTGCCCTAGAAATCATGGGTTGGCTGTTAAGCGGAACGAGAAAAGAGAACAATAAGGCATGTAGAAATTCTCAGAACGAGCGGTATGAAGAAAGTTTCTTAATGAAATCAAATAATCCACTACATTTAACCATTTCTTCTTCTAACTCTTCTCTTCTTCTCTGAGCATCTCTATTAAGGCATAGTTGAAGCCACCACAGTGTCTAAGCCTCTGGTTGTCATCACGGAGTTGTGTTTGTTTGCCAGGGAACACCTATGTCATATCTACACGCTATGAGGTAGTTTTAGAGTGTGAAATATTGCGCACGAGCACTAATGGTAAGTATGAAGGACTAATGGTGAACTGATACGACAATTATTTATAACAAAAAGCGAGACTACAAATGACCCACAGCCCCTCCAACCAACCCCCCTCTAGTATACCCATCGGTAGTCGTCGCTGCCGAAAATAGAAAGGGAACAATCTTCCACCTTAAGCTCGAGTCTCCTGATTGGTCCAGTCGATCCTGACAATCCTTTCCTTGTAGATTTTCTCTCTACGCATACCGGCCGTAACCAACATAATGTCAAGACGCCACCACACCACCCACAGCACACTACACACAACTCACACAACTGGACTGCACGTGGATTACGGACCCACGGACACGAACACGCCGGCCGCACGGCCACGCGACGCACACGCCAAGTCCCACTGGACGAGGTTTCAAATTCAGAAAAGACTGAACATTGGTCACTGCCACAACAACGTATGAACACTACCAGTCCTACACAACAGACACAAGGACTAGCCATGAATTAAATGACGATAAGCAACTGTTCCACCGTGGCCATCCATACGGTATATAGATACCAGCGGTTCGAAAAAAGCTATTCAATGCTGCTGCCAAGACTCAAGTCAGTAATGGCTTCTCATTTCCACCAAAATCATCCGGTCAAGTACCACGTGACGGCTATTCATGCGGTAACTCGAGCGTCGTTCACCACGTAATCTTAGCTGGTGCTCCCGACCAAGCAGCTAAGTCACGGCAGCTATAAACATAAATGAGAGAATTATTCAAAACAAAATTGCTAAGTAAGCCATTACGACAAGTGCTTTGACGAGGTTTTTGGCAAGAGAACAGAATGCTTTAGTAGATGTGTGCTCCTTACGGGTTGAAGAAAAAGACAAGAAAATGGAGAAAAGCTGGCAGGACGTAGTGGTTAGATGGCAGAATCTGACACAGTACCTGCTCAAGTCCACATCTGGTGTGTACAGGCCCTGCATCCCTGGAAACCTGTAGAACTTCAGATTTCTGGAAGCGATACTGCTGAGTTGGCTGCCGACGGCCTTGCGGAAAGATATGAAAAAAAACAAAAACAATTTAGCAACATGAAGAATATTGGTGATGCCAGGGTTTCTTGGTGCTGGAATTAATTACGACTTAAAATATACCTGCCTGACGGTACCAGCTATTTCTGGCTAACTTAAGTCTGACTGATTGTAACATTTATATCTGGCGTATTGTAACATTTATATCTGACTGACTGTAATATTTATGTTGACTGGTTGTAACGTTTATATTTAACTGATTATAACAATTATGTTTGACTCATTGCAATATTGACGTACATTTATTTTTGACTGATTGTAAACTGTATATTTGACTGACTGTAACATTTATATTTGGACTTGATTATACCCTATTATTACATTTAGATCTAGCTAATTGTAAATTTATAATTGACTGTTTGTAACATGTATTTCAGACGGATTCTAATATTTATATTTGACTGATTCTAACTTTTATATCTGACTAACTGTAACATTTACATACGACTGAATGTAACATTTATATCTGACTGACTGTAACATTTATATCTGACTGACTGTAACATTTATATCTGACTGACTGTAACATTTATATCTGACTGACTGTAACATTTATATCTGACTGACTGTAACATTTATGTCTGACTGACTGTAACATTTATATCTGACTGACTGTAACATTTCTATCTAATTGGCTGTAACATTTACATCTAGCTGAATGTAACATTTATATCTGACTGAATGTAACTTTTATATCTGACTGAATTAACATATGTATCTGACTGTAACATTTACATCTGATTGAATAAAACATTTATATCTGACTGAATGTAACATTTGCATCTGACTGAATGTAACATTTATATCTGACGGACTGTAACAATTATGTCTGACTAGTGAATAGTTACTGTGGCAAAACGTCACCACAAAACCCACTTCTTCTAGGTTTTCGTAAAGAATTGAAATATTCTTGATTGGTTACCAACAACAACGTCACTAGACTAACCTCTATAATGATGAATAAGCTGCGCAATTCATCTGTTCATTCCCTTTCGGCTTCCTTGTAGCATGGGCCTTCGATCCGTTCATGACAAACTCTCCAGTTCTGTGCCATTCGTTCAAGCTCTTCCTATGTCGTCTCTGTCATGTTCATGTCTGTCTGCAACTCTGTTCTCAGTGTGTATTTTTTTTGCGTTGGGAATTTCAGAATAATAAAACTGCTTGACAAAGCTATCAGCTGATTTCGTAAATGCCTGTCCCCTTCAATGCTAATGTCTTCTGCACACATCGTTCCACCGGTATTTATCCAATTCAGAGCTTCTTAACAGTTTTGTGTGTGCCATGGACTCCTTTGATTGTCCGGTGAATGCTATAGGTCCCTTCTTAGACAAAAATGTACATAAACGCATATACAACAGTTTTATATGTTCATCTTTAGCTTATGCACATGGACCCCCTAGAATCCATTCACGGATCCCCAATTCATGGACCACAGGGTAAGAAGCCTTGGTCTAGTTTTTACCATCAGTTCCACATTGATGATCCTGTCATACCATTTTTATCCTTTAATTCTGCCCAAGTACCCATTTAATAACGTCTCTTATTTCTCGGGCGGGTTTCAATTTTGTTACCCATGTTTCACGACCGTTCAAATACAACTGCTTTGACATTTGCGATGACAATTACAATGTTTGTGTTGAGCTTGTGCTCTTTTGACTTCAGTTCATTCCTCAAAACAATGAAAGCCTCTCTCGTCATCTATACCTTTACTTTGATACCAGGGTTTGTACGTCCCATCTTTGTCTATGCTAATGCAAAGATATATGTAAGCCCATAGCTTGCATGGGTGTTTATCGTAAGTGTAATCTGGGTTATTTGCCGCATTTGTTTTCGTAATTTGTGTATTATCTATTTTGATTTTCATATCCAGTTGTGTCACAGAGAGTTTTATGATCAATACATTTTATATTCTCTTCTTTTTTTTTTCTACCCGTGTCCTCTATTTTATTATCACTCTTTACCCTTTTCCTGTATTTTTCGCATTCGTTCGTTTGCGAAAAATATTTTCTTTCCCATTCTCACTTTTCCGCTTTCTTTCTCATACTGGCATACGGATTTCTATTATGTAAGACGTCAGCCACTTAGGTAGACGAGAAATTGTGAATATGAATCTATCTCAGACATACGAGCAGACTTTTGTCTGCACATTCAGGTGACACGCGCGTTACTTCGGCTGAGCGCTCAGGTGAGGCGCGATAACCGACACCTCCACGGCGCAGTATGAGACATTTGTCTGGAAATTCCATCTGACACGGCACTCACTGTTGGCCCTGGTCAGCGTGAGGTGTGAAGACGAGAAGTGTCAGTTATGGCATGCGTCTAGTTAATGGGAGGTGTTAGAGAGAGAGAGAAGGGATGAGACCTGCGCTATTGCGTGGTTTTGGAAATAGTGGGAGCCTTTGTTTTTTTCATAGATATTAACCGGAGTTTGAAACTATATTTTCATTCATTCTCCTAAATTCGCAGTAGACAGGTTGTTCGTGAATAGAAGAGCTGAATAGCGAAGCTCTTAGTTCGCTCGGAAATTTGCCGAGTTTCTAGACTTCAAATATATATCAGCGTATAATTCTAGTTTGTGCGATCGCCTGTAGTTCTGTGCTGAGGTAATATATTAGATATCTAATATTTTGTGAAATGTTTAAAGTGATAATCGCTTATTTCATAATCCTACTAGTTTCTTTTGTGCAGAGTGATTAATTTATAAGTCTGTTATATTCTCTAGTCGACGAGTTACATTGGAAAAACAGAAGAAATTATAATTTCTAGCTTAAAATCATGTAGCTATAATGAATTTAATTTAACTGCTAAATAATCAGGCGAGAATAATTTTTCTAAACTAACTTATAAATGCTAGATGCCTCATGAGTGTTGACGGAATACGTATGTATTCCTACTTCATGTTGATTGATTTGTATATATAACTTATTTCACGGGAAAGTTTAAACGTCAAGTCAAGCTCTACGCTTGCAGTTCTAATGTAAGTTATATTGAGTACATAATATGTAAAATATTTCATGTGTTTTTTTCTATATTCAGTGAATATTGGGGTAACCAAAACTTTGCCGGTGTTTAGTACAGAGACAAACCTGTGAGAAACATAAACATTTTATATCTTTAACCACGTGGGTTTTTCAAGTAACACCTGTCTGACAGGGCGTGTGCCTTCAGAGATAGACAGAATACCAATCCCACTAACGGGTTTTTTTAAAAGAATAAATGCTTATACTGGGCCTTTGAGCCAGATCATATTTCTTCACAAACTCTAATGTACATGCTGCCTTGTGGCGAGAAATAATTACAGAAAAAACATTAACTTTTCCGACATTATTTGACCAAGTGTGTGGTGAACCACGATTATCTGTTGAGAGAAGTTGTCCACCGGTCATCTTCCTAATTAAGGGAAACCTCGTGTTCTGACACTGTGTGCCCGCTGAAACCCTAACTCTTACCTCGTGAATAAGTGACATTAACTTAAATCTGCAAAGAAAGAACGATCGCCTGAAGAGGACGCTTCCCGGACACGTTGAATGAAACCAATATCTGCAGAGCTGGGAATCCGCTTCATCCACAGATAGACAGATTAAACGAAGTGTACACTAAGGCTTGCGCCAGACGGCGAACCACAGCACGATTGTAGGTAAGGTTGTGTGAGTCAGGGCCCTGATGAAAGAACCGAGTGAAAGTAGACTGAAGGATGTTCTTCGTTTGATTCACTCACTTTGTAACTTTCCTCATGCAAGATTTTGTTGCTAAACTATATTTTTCCTTAGAATAGATCATCTCTCTCTCATCTCAACCCATAACCCGTCATGGGTCGTAGGGGTGCCATTGTGGAAGCATCAGCAGACATGGTCCTCCACTGCTCTCTATTCTCAGCAATGCGTACAAGTGTGGAAAAACCGTGTCCTGCCCATTCTTTGATGTTATCAGCCCAGGATTTTCTTTGCCTTCCTCTTCTCCGTTTACCTTCGACTGTTCCCTGGAGGATCGTTTTCGAAAGGGAGTCATGACGAGTTACATGCCCAAACCAGGCAAGCTTTCGACGTTTCACTATTGACAAAAGTGGTTCTTGATGGCCTGCATAGGTGTTTATCTTCTCTCTAACATAGACATTTGTTTTGTGCTCTTTATAGCAAATGCGCAAAATTCTTCTATAACATTTATGCTCGAAAGCCTGAATCCTTCGCTCCGTATCTGCAGTGAGTGTCCAGCCCTCACACCCATACAAGAGAATAGATAATACAAGTGATTTGTATAATTTGATCTTCACAGGAAAACTGATGTTACTTTTCCAGATCACATTCAACCTTGTCATGGCAGCTGAGGCCATCTCAAGTCTTGTCTTGATTTCTTTACTTCATCTTCCATCACTACATATAGTGGACCCGAGATATTTAAAGGTGTTAACTTCTTCTAACGTTTGCCCATTTAACGTAATATTGGTCGGAACATGTTTCTTATGGCTATTCACCAATATCTTGCTTTTTTCTATATTAATTTCCATCCCATACGTTCTTGTTACTTTCTCCAGTCTAGAGGTAAGGTCTTGAAGTTCTGATTCTGTTCCAGCTATCAGATCAATATCATCAGCAAAACGTAGATTACACAGAGGGCGGCCTCCAATCGATATGGTTGATTTATAATCGTAGAGAGCCTCCTGCATAATATGTTCTAGATATATATTAAAGAGCACTGGTGACAGATGCATCCCTGGCGAACTCCTACAGTTGTTTTGAAAAATTCTCCAATGTCGTTGCTTGCAAAAACAGCACTGCTTGCGTCCTTGTATAGTGCTTCAATGATATCTATAATGCTGGTATCAAAATTGAATTTTCTCATTATTTGCCATAAGCCTTCATGCCAGACTCGATCGAAGGCTTTTGTGAAATTATGGTATAAATCATGTTGATGCTGGAGATGTTTTTCGATCAGTAATCTAATATTGAAGATTTGTTCTGAGGTACTTCTTTTTGGTCTAAAGCCAGCCTGTTCCTCTGACAAGATTTCTTCTGATTTAGTTTTTATTCTGTTCAAAAGTATCCTTAACATCACTTTACTTGGATGACTAATAAGGCTAATGGTTCTGTAGTTCTTGCACATTTTTAGATTTCCTTTCTTTGGAAGCGGTATTACTAATGACTGCGTCCATTCTTTTGGCCATTTTTTTGTACTCCATATCTTCTGGCAAATTGTTGTCATGATTTTTACTATATCTGGTCCTCCATATTTCAAGAGCTCTGCTGGTATATTATCCACACCCGGTGACTTCCCTCCTTTCATCGAACATATAGCCTCTTCCACTTCTTCCCGTAGTATTGCTGCATTTCCGAGTTCCCTGTTTTCGCACTTAATGTTGTTTAATATGCCTAAGTCAGTGTCAAGTTTACAGTTATATAATTCTTTACAATATTCTGTCCACCTTCTCATTACATCTGTTTTTTCATTGAGCAGAGCCCCATTGCTATCTTCTATGACAGTTACCCTGGGCTGTTGGGGTTTTGATAGTCTTCTTAATGTGTTAAAAGCTGCCTTGCTGTTACCTTTTATTAGCTCCGTATTAATGGACTCACATTGATCAGCTACCCATTTTTCTTTGGCCTGTTTCATTTTCTTTCTAATATTTTTATTCACCATACTGTATTGCCATGCTGCTTCAGGAACCTCTTTCTTAACCTTTTTCATTTCCCGCCGTGTATCACATAACTTCAGAATGTCATCTGTAACCCATGGTTTGTTTATTTTCTTTCTTTTACCAAGTATTTCTGTTGCTGATTCAATGAGCACGTCTTTCATGTTCTCTGTGATTGAGTTGATATCATCCTCCAAAAAGTTGAGAGCTGCGAATTTTCCTCCAACAGTTGCCTCAAAGATTCCCGCGATTTCTGGATCTTTCAGTTTGTCTAAATTGAATCTTAACTGAGAAAATCTGTTTTGATTATAGTTCTTTTTGAGTTTAAGCTTGAGCGTCATCAATACCATGTCGTGATCACTACCAATGTCGGCGCCAGGAAAAGTCCTAGTCTTGGCTTTATTAATATAGAATAGATACTGCTAGCAAAGTCAGTTCATACCTTCAAAAGGGGAAATATTAGACCCAAATCATATGTATCTGTGACTCTTTGGGCTATCATCGTTCTCCTAACGGGATTGTGGGCTAAACATCGAGGGAAGATCATAACGGTGGGTCTATCATTTCTTGTAGAAATTCCTTGATTTTTATGACTATTTGTATATGCTTTGATGTAATTTTATGTGTTGTGATGGGATTTTAGATGATAATTAAAACTGCCCTTAAACTTAATCAGCGTGTTGGTTAGCTCGTTCTAGAATATCTATATAATCATTTGTTATAGTTTTCCCACGTCTGTACGTCTAACTGTCGTCTTGTATGTGCGTGCACGTGAGTGGATAGAACTATATATATATATGCAATATATATATGTGTGTTTAGACTGTCTGACTCCGCTAAATCTGTCGTAGAAGATAGGTGAAAGAGAGAAGATTTCTCGATTTCAGAGACAGCCTCTATCACAGTCTACCATCTCACTCGTGGAAAGCTATTGCTATTACTATCTCTCACTGTGACTATCACTTATTCAAATCTAATCAGAAGGGACCAATCCAAGTCTTAATTCTCCTATCAAAAATCTACGACAAGTTGCTGTCACCGCTCTCCCAGTATTATCATTTTGTCTTGCATCTAGGTTTGGTGATGCGACAGAGCGGCAAGGTTATCGGCAAAGTTCAGAGCATAGCGCCGATTGGTCAGTCACCAGAGTTACATTTCTTGCGCTTATCAAAGGAACTTACTAAAATATTAATTTTCAATCAAAAATATATATTTAAAATCATTTTAAATTCTATTTTTAATGCATTTAAAAGCATTATACTCCATATAAACACCAAATTAAGTAATATTTCTTGCACTGTATGAAACAGACAGTAGCATTTGCTGCAGGCACAAACGATTGTTAGTTGGATATTCGAGTATTTACCAATAACGCTTGGCATCTCAAGTTCCTATATGCAAGATACATGAAAATTTATTTTATTTACTAGATGATCCATGTTAGTAAAAGACAGCAATAGGCCCGAAGGGATTTACTTTAATGCATAAAGTGCCTCAATTTTCTGTTAATTACACATGTACAGAGTGTGAGAGCTCTTTCTTTGAATCAGTTAAATTAAACTTTACACTTTTTTTTGTGTGCAATTATTGCGAGCTGTGCCCGTAGACAAGGTTGGAATATGATGCATACTGCTTTCCCTTTTTCCCTCTTTGTTACATGGATATGGAGTTTGTCCGTTTAGGGCGCATATCTAAATGTTAAAGACCGTTGTTGATGGCAACAACCGTTTGGTTTGTGCTTTAATTCTATGGACCTGCGTCAGAAATTTTGCAAAATGTTTTACACCAGTTGTTTCGTGTAGAACCAACCAGTCTGTCTTACCTGACACACACACGCTCCGCTGACATCCATGGTAGAGGGTTAGAGAACAGTTTGTAGCAGTGATGTCCATTGATCTCCCAGCCTAAGATTGTAGGTTGATAACAAAAATAAAGATCAACAAATTATTCACTCATTAAGAGCCTGTGAACTAACGAATATCAGTAGCTGAACTATAGTCCTATCAACAGCAACTAAAGATTTTCGAACATCCTCAACTTAACAACCCCAACTAATGAGTGTCTTGTTGTTTTAACTGCCAGTAATAGCACTGTGTGTTTTTTTTCCAAGTAAGCTTAACGTTTGCTCCAGCCCATTCATACAATAATTAACACAAGGACGATGAGTCTAATGACAATGATTATAATGGTGATTTAGTGGATACGAAAGTTCACTTTGACTGACTTACCAGGCTGACAGTCCAGTTCAATTTGGTACTGCAGAAAAAGACAAAAGAGAATACGTTATTTTGTTTACTTATTACAACTTTTCCAACAACGCTTAATCTCACGCCATCAATTACGTATTATAGGTGGGGAAAAAAAGGCAGGACAAAAATATTATAAATATTCTGTATAACAGCAATATTATAGCCTAGAAAATTTTTTTCGATTTCTTTGTGTTTATGTTAGTTATAGTTATGCTTATCAGATGACAATTATGCTGTATGCATTCAATGAGCACATTCAGGAAAATCAGTGAAGCTATACCATATGACAAATCAATTTTACAAAATGTGTTAAATACTAGTTCATTCTGGCTTATTCATTACCTACATATAAAAAAAAAGGTAAAGGTAGTCCCATAGCAGATACTAACGTAGGAGAGTGAAGTGTTAGAGACTTCACTATACTAGGTCCAACATCGACAGATGGAGTGACCAGTTCCCTTCCTCGCTGCCTTTTCCCTCCCTAACTCAAGTGCAAAGTCAGGTACCCATTTACATCTGGGTAGACTGAAGCGTGTCGATAACGTGAAACGAACCCGGTACTTCTGCCGCGAGAGACCAGCTTAGATATACTGACATGTACACAACTATATAAACTTAACAATGAGTTATAAAATAGTTAGCCCCCCCCCCCCCCTGAACTTCCAGGCTGGTCTCTGTAGAGACAAACAAAGAATATGTCTACTGCCTCTTATGGCATGTTATAAAAGACAACTAATGTGAAGCTGTGCATGATACTGGTAACCTCATGTTGGAAAACGAAATGCTACGGAAACATCCCTGCAGTAGCATGTGATTTGGCATAGATTTCCTCAAGGGAATCATCTGAAATGGTGTATCCATTTTCCATAAGAAGCGAAGAAGATGACGATATGCTAATTAAGTTTTTTTTTCAAGTTGATATCAGTGCTTGTATATATGTTGCCATAGTTACTGTATTATTGCTAGAGTTAATTGCCCTTGAATATTACCACTTCCACCTAGTGCCCTAGGGCACTACTTCCACCCATTTCTAGTTATCAAAGGTGGCGTGAATAAAGATATGCTGGATCTAGTATGTTTCAGCTTATGATTATGCTTCATCACACAAGGTTGTTGTTTGACTGACAGCCACACTTCATCACATCTACCAACATTCACTTAATACAATAGTAATGGTCAACAGTTATGCTACGTTAAAAGGCTCTGTGTGTGTTTCAGTAAGTGCTAACTTATGTGGAGAGACTGTGTATGTGTCAGTGCTGTAATATGCATAGAGGCTCTGTGTGTTTAAATGATCAAGAATTGCAAGAACTTGTAAAGAAACTTAACAGCATACTTCATAAATATGGAATGGACATTACCGCTGAGTACACTAAACTTTTTTTTTTTTAATGGTTTATAAAAAATATCCCGTTCAACCCTTGATGGTTTATAATTAGGATATATAGTGTGGTTAATTAAATATAATAGTTCTGATTTCTGAAATCTAAATATGGCATCATCTTCCCACTTTTTTTTAATGATGAAAAATATCCCGTTCAACCTCTAATGGGTTATAATTAGGATATATAGGGTTTTCTAAAAATGTGAAGTGGCATCACATCTGTCAAATCCTTGTAAATATGGCAAATCAAAATTACCAGTTTTGCTTGTATGTTTAACCCCCCCCCCCCCCCCCCCCCCCCCCCCCCACAAAAAAAAAAAAAAACGAGACAAAACAAAACCTTCTACCCATTCCACTGTCAAAATAGAGTAAATCAAAAATGTTACATTAGATAAGAGAATGACATGGAGGCCCCCCACATCGAGAGAACAGAGGCCAAAGCGAGAAGAAAACTTGCCATACTGAGGAAAATAGCTGGATCAAGTTGGGGAGCTAACGAAACAACACTAAAGAAAGTTTATACAGGTGCAATTAGACCTATATTAGAGTACGGATCAGCAGCATGGTCTACAGCAGCCAAATCACACCTACAAGGCTTGGATAAGGTGCAAAATCAAGCGCTTCGGTTGATCACGGATGCCATGAAGACCACACCAATAAATGAAATGGAAAAAATCACAGGCATTCCCCCTTTATTATACAGACGAGACACTAAGACCCTGATTCAAGCAGAAAAGTACAAGAACATGCCCGCACATCCAATGAAAACTAGATTTAGAGATTTAGCCAGTGGGAGGTTGAAGAGAAGCAGTTTTGTGCATGGTCCAAAAAACTAATTAGAACATACAAGGATGAACTACCAGACATCACTAAGGAAATAATTCCCACACTTCTCCCAACCCCATGGGAACAACATCAAAGTTTCAGCATTAAGACCTCCATAACTACCACCTGCCCCATGGGAGAGCTAAATACTCTCCAAAGGAAAATAGCAGCATGTGACATGATTGAAGAACTTTACCCCAGAGAAGCATGGATCCAAGTATATACTGATGGATCTGCAACCAGAGCAGTGAAGAACGGAGGCGCAGGAGTTTGTGTGGTCTATCCAGACAAAGAAAACGAATCCACCTGTTCACCTACTGGAATATTCTGTTCAAACTACTCTGCTGAAGTACAGGCCTTAAGCATTGCTGCGGGAATAATAAATAACACAATAAGCCAATGTCAGCAGGCTGTATTCCTTACCGATGCAATGTCAGTTCTGCAAGCCCTCAACAGTGATAAACTGCCAGAGTTAAATAAAGCCCTATGCGAAGTAAATATCAAAAGAAGGGTAGTGCTACAGTGGATACCATCACACTGTGGCATACCAGGAAATGAGAGAGCAGATACGTTGGCAAAAGAGGGAACAACACAGGAACAAAAAGAACAAACAATCCCATTCCAGGAAAAGAAGACCCTTATCAAGGCCGTCAGGAAAATTGACCAACAAAGAGACAACTATCACTATCTTGATCGAGCAAAACAGGTGATCCTGTTCCGTATTAGAACAGGACATAACAGACTGAACAGTCACTTATACAGACTGAGATTGGTCCCATCACTCCTATGTACGTGTGGACAGGCAGCACAGACAGCCGAACACATCCTGCAAGACTGCCACATGCTTAGTCAATTGCGAACTGAACATTGGCCCACAGAGACGCACATCCACACAAAGCTGTTTGGGAGTCTTGACGAACTTTCAACCACAGCAACATACATCCAGAGAACCGGACTTCTTGTGTAGACATTACTAAACAACAGCGAACGAGAAGAAGAAGAAGATCAAAAATGTAAAATTGTGTGAATGTATGTGTGTATGCCTTCCTCTTTCCATAAAAACAAACAAACAAATACAAAGAGAAAAAAACGCTCACGATTGCCGCGTTGATAACAAGGGGTAGAAGGATGGGAAAAGCTGATGTGTTTGGGATGACACAGAATCCACCAATCATCTGCCATCGTTAACAAGCGTGATGGGGCCCCATCAGAGTCCAACTTTCCTATCACACCATCACTGATCCTTATATATTAATTGTTGTTCGTGTTATATACTGTACCTCTACACCTCACGGTAGAAGGGGAACGACTAAGTAAGTAAGTTATATACTGTGCAAACTCTAGGTGTGTGTATTATCAACGCCTGTTCTACAATTATGGGTGAATCGCATGCCCAAAAATAATCTAATATTGGTTTTCTCTGTTGTTCATACTCCTTACATGTTATTAAGAGATGCTCTATATTATTTTCCTTTAGACACTCTGCACAGTAAAGGTTTTTCTATTCTTAAATAGCCCATTCCTAGTTGCAGTCTTAGTAGTTTCTAGGTCTACCGAGAAGATGATTTACGTCACAGCTCTCTTTTAAACTTCCATCTAAAACTGTGCAGTTAACTACCTGACTTGTCCTGTGCCATCGATACCACTAGTTCACCAGTTCTATTCTCCATTTCTGGAAACTACGAGTATATCTAGAATTTTCTGTCCCCAACATCCATCTCGCCACAAAAAAGCATTAACAATTCTTGAAATGAATTATATCAAGCTAGACGGTAAGCATTAGCAGATCGTGACAGTGATTAATGCATGTCAATGCTTCTCAAGATCTTGACCAGGAGGTCGCTTGTTCTTGTATGGTCAAAGCGCCCCAATATAACTAAATAACTTTGCCTCTTGCTGAACTCTGCATACCTCGTCAAAATAATTTCAAACTTTAGTAAAACAAAAATGTTCTTTATATCAGCTTCGATGTTTCTCTCTCTTTGATCTTTACATAGTATTACTATTTATGTTTTCTCTGTGTTAGCCTGTCATGTCAGGGTCTACGCAGCTGGTGAAAAGACTATCTACATGTTCATGTAGCTGTTTCCTGTCTGTGTAAAATATGCACTTATTATCAGCAAATATCACTTTATTTAGATCGCTTTCATTTACATCAGTGCTGCACAAAGTGATGTTACACTTCTTCTTCTTCTTTGATCCATAACCACCAACCGTCAAAGCAGTCAGCGGCCATCTGTTCTTTCCTGGCTTTTTGGTAATCACATATCGTCTCTTTACGTCGACCACGAACGCTTTTCTGGTGAGGGGGTCCTTAAGTTTCGTGATGTTATATCTTTTCTGTTTGACTGCAACTGGTCCAGCAGCTCTGAGTTTCACCTTCAGTCTTGCTACTACTAGATGATGATCACTTCCCACATCTGCGTCTCTTCTTACTTTCACGTCTTGTAGTGCATGTCTCCATCTGCCATTGATCATTATGTGATCTATCTGGTTTTTGTCTCGTCCGTTTGGTGATTCCCGTGTTAACTTGTGCACTTCTTTGTGTTGAAAAAGTGTTCCTCCAATGACCAGGTTGTTAATACTGCAGAAGCTTATTAATTTGTCCCCATTCTCATTTACTGTTCCACTGCCGCATTTCCCCATTACTCTTTCGTTATAATTATTGTGTTCCAACTTTCGCATTTATGTCTCCCATTACTATAATAAGATCGTACCTGGGTACAGTTTCCATTTCCTTTTGTACCTGTTGATAGAACTCGTCCTTGATCTCTTCATCGCTGTCGTTTGTTGGTGCATAGCATTATATAATTGTGGTGTTGGTGAATCTCCCTCTCAGTCTTGCTCTTATTAGTCTGTTGTTAATGGGTTTCCATTCCAGTAAAGACCTTTCCATTCCTTTCTTCAGGATAATGGCTACATCTTCGTTGTGCTGACCATCCTCTCTACCAGAATAAAGTACTGTTTCCCCTGTAGCTGTTTTTATTCTCCCCATCCCTGTCCATCTGCTCTCGCTTATTCCCAGGATATGTAGTTTGTAATTCCTCATCTCTGCTGTGATCTGTCTCAGCTTTCCTGCCTCGTTCATAGTTCTGACATTCCAAAAACCAATTCTGGTTTCGTGTTTTGCCATAGGGTTTGGTTCTAAGAGTTTTCGTTGTTTTATCTCGTAATTATATGCACAGAGTTTGAAAACAAAAATCTGATTTAACCTAAGACAAAAACACAAGAACTCTAGCCTTAGCAACAAATTATGCAGATTGAAAAAAATAATTTGGACAGCAACAGGGTGTCAAGGATATAATAGTGAAAATATCACTCAAACCAGCGTACACTCATTCATTCCGCCATGGCCTCTCATACATGTACTCACGACTTTGCTCGCTGCCTCTTGGAACACACTGATTTTAGATCTTCACACAGACTCAAAAAAATGCAGTCTTCTGCCAAGAAGTCCCCAGTTCCAAAAGACGTATTTAACTTGGAGTCTCCGGGAACGACTACTTGGGTGTGCAAATTTGTTCAAATGTCTGATTAAGTCACCTAAAATTATTCCAGGCGCGGGAGTTAGCAGAGCACAGTGTCAATAGCGTAGGTTTCTAGAAATGATGAATGTCAGGTCGGTGCCTTCCCTCAGTATAGGATTCACTTTAGTCACACCACAGATTAGTCCACAAATATATATATATATATATAGTCGGGAAATGTTAGTTAATACTTGAAGTATTTCGCGCCACCAGGCAGAAAAATTACGTAGAGTTTTTTTTTTTCTAGAAGAAATTAAGATCTGGCTCCAAGGTCCAGTATTTATCATTACAGTCTTTGAAAACCCGTTATTGGGACATAGTATTTCTGGCTAACTCGGGTTGCATATGCACTGTTAGACCAGTGGTACTTAAGAAACCCACGTGGTTCAAAATAAGGACTGTCTATTTCTTCACAAGTATGGAAACTACTACTAGGTGCTGGTAAAGTTAGGGTCACCCCAAAACTTTCACTGTGTGGAGGAAAAATAACACATATAATATAATAAACAGAATATGTACTGGTTATAACTTACATTTAAACTTGCAAGCAGAGAGCTTTGCTTATCATTTAAACTTCTCGTGACGTAAGTTATATTTAAAAATCAGCAATCCTCATGAATTAGGAACACGTGCGTATTCCGTCACCATTCATGAGGCTCGATTCTAGAGTTTATACGTTAGTTTAGAAAAATACACTCGACTGAGTATTAGCGGTTAAATTAAATTCATAAATAGCTACAATTGCCGTTATAAGCTAGAAATTTTAATTTTTATTCTGCTTTCCACTGAATGCTTCCCTAGAAAATATAATAGCCTACCACTTTATTTCTCTTCTGCGCTAAAGAAATAGATTAAAATGAATTAAGCGATTTAACACTTTAACACTCACAAAATCTATATATCTATCATATTAATTACCTCAACCACAGAATTACAGGTAGTCGCACAACTTAAGAATAAAATGCTGAAAATATTTCTGGAAGTCTAGAAGTTCGACAAATTGCCGAAACAAACTGAGATCTTCGCTAACAGCTATTCTGTTTACGAGTAACCTATCTACTGTGAGTCTATGAGCGAGAATGAAATTAAAGTTTCAAACTTGGCCAATATCTTTAAAATCGGACACAGGATCCTAATCTTATTTCGCCAAGCGAAATAGTCTCCCCTGTCCGTATAACACCTTCGTCCGCTTATCGCGTGACGTAACAGCCATCAGTGGCCGAGGGCTTGCATGAGTTGCAAATCTCAGACCACCGTCTGCAGTGCGGAGTGGATTTTCACGCTAAGCCGGGTTTTTTTCTGACGAAAAACCTCATGCGTTTACTGAAATGCAGACTCTCTGTCTACTTTCCATGTCCCTCGCGTGAATTTTCACGCCCCAGGCCAGAGACCCTCAGACGAATGTCTAGCGAATGCTGTAAATTCACGCCTATCGTCCGACCAGCGCGACTGACATGTACGCAATACCACCCAGGTGCGATTCTCAGTTTTAGAGAAAGGAAAACAGGTAAAGTTTGCGAATTATATGAAAATAATATTCGCAAAACGAATGGATGAAAAATATACAGGAAAAAGGAAATACAGAGATAATAAAAGAGAGAATTCGGGTGAAAGAATAGGAAGAAGATGTAGGAAATTAAATGAATATAAACCCTACGTGACAATGGTTACACGAGGGTCGGTTTTTGCACAAGGGCGAAGAGATAAATTACTCGTCTGCGGACATATTACAGACATGCACCTGAAAGACTGAATGTTGTAATAACTTTCGCACAGAAGTGTTACTAGACATTATTTGTGATAATGTAGGGAGTTGTTTGTAGTGCAATCATTACCACGAATCGACGGATATAACAACTCCTTATACGGAAAATGTCTAACTATACGTGCAGTGTTGGATCGAGTAATGTAACTTTCGAAGTGAAAACAGGAGTACGACAGGGATGCCCCTTATCAACAACATTATTTTTGACAGTCATAGATTGGGTGGTGTGCCAGACAACGGAGGGCAGTCCAAGAGGAATTAGATGGACAACGTTTTCTACACTGGAAGACCTGGAATATGCAGATGACATTGCACTACTCGCGCATTCACATCAACACATTCAAGACAAAACCGATAGACTGAATAAGTATGGCCAGCAGGTTGGCCTGAACATCAATTTGAAGAAGACAGAGGTCATGACACTAAATGTGGGCAATCCTGAGCCAATAACAGTAAGGAACCAGAAGTTAGAACAGACAGACACATTTACTTACCTAGGATGCATAGTAACACCTGACGGCGGAACAAGCAAGAACATTAACAACAGAATGAATAAAGCGAGAACAGCCTTTGCTGTTCTCAACAACATTTGGAGGTCTTCCCAGTAAGGAAAACACCAAATTAAGACTGTATGAGAGATGTGTACTTTCTGTGCTTCTCTATGGTGCGGAATGTTGGAGAGTAACAGAGAAGGAAATGTCGAAACTGTCCTCCTTCCACACAATATGTCTAAGGAAAATTCTCCGAATCTTTTGGCCAAACACCATTAGCAACAAAGAACTACTTATTCGGAGTAACCAGGAGGACATGCACACCATCATAGCTGGCAGACGCTGGAATTGGGTTGGCCACGTCCTCAGAAGGGACCCTGATACAATCACAAGAACAGCTATGCTATGGACCACCGAGGGAAAGCGAAAGAGAGGCCGACCAAAAACAACTTGGCGGAGAACTGTGGAAGCTGAAATGCAAAGAATGAACCACAGTTGGGGCACTGTACGAAGGATGGCCACCGACCGAGCAAAGTGGAATCAATTTGTTGCTGCCCTACAAGACGCCACCAGGCGTGATGGCCGCTGACTGCTTTGATGGTTGGTGGTTTTGGATCAAAGAAGAAGAAGATACGGAAAATGACCTTTTAAATAACAATCAGAATTTTCCTATGAGGAAATTTTTTGAACAGACGCCATCAAACCACGCATGATTATAACTATTGGCCGGCATTCGAGATGTAAATATTATATCATTTCTTATTGGAGCCTGGTCTAATAGTAAACAACAACGTGCGTGGGACGAAATTTGCAAAATAACCTGACACTTTAGTCGGTTGAAAGCACTGTGAAATTCAACTCGTTAAGAGCCAGAGTAAATAATAGAATCATAATTTCATTTATCGGACCGGACTTTGTTTGAGCATCTTCAGGAATTATTTCCCAGGAAAACTCTACCTACATTAACACGGAAAACCGGAATCCAAAGGCTTCTGAACACGGAGTCAAAGTGGGAGCGTATTGCCAAGTAACATCACAGAACACGTGTAAGAGGCATCTTCAACAAGTTGCCGTAACTATTTCTCTGAGCCAGAAGTCAGTCAGTGATATCAAACACATTTAGGGGTAAGTTGTACATTTATAATTTTATATTTTGCATTATTAACACGTGAAATAATATGTATATATTGACACGTGAATATTAATATGTGAAAAGTGCTAGTGGATGTCCACGTAATACGTGGCTGGCAACCTCAGCATATAGAATGATGATTTCATGAACCACCACTGCAAGGGCTGGTGACTGCTTTACGCGAGTTTCTTATAGAGAACTAAAAGCAGAGGTAGTCCCAAGTTCCATATGGAGCAGGAAGTGAATGATAAAAGAAATGATGTACATACTTATTATTTTATTAACAATTTCAACCAGTGTAGATGTAATTGAGAACATATTCAATCTATATTATTAACCTTTTCAACCAATGTAAAGTTTAACATAAATCTATTCCATTTAAATGTAAAGAAAGTTTTCGCTCAGTGGGATTAAGGTTAATCGAGAGTAAAGTTCTGAGATAGATTGGATGGTGGAATAGGAAGAGGGGCGCACATAAGTATGTGTCGGGAACCTCAATACTCAGAGGGCATTTGTTTCTCTTCTTTTGTAATACTAGTTGGTGGTACCAACTAAGGGTACTATCTCTTGAACAAGTGAGGGTATAAGTGGCCTGAAGTCGACGCTAGACACCATCATCAGACGGGTCTTAGAGACGCGGGACCAGCTTGGTAGTTACTCCATGACACATCTTGGAATGTGCTACAACTTTCAAACTTGACCAGTCTCGAGTGTGAATCAGGCATCCATCTACAAAGAACCAACCATCAGCTGGAGCAGAATAGACAAACGCACTGGCAGTTAAGTAGAAACATAAAAGCTGCCAAGTGAAGTATCCAATTTTTAACGTCATAAAATCACCCAGTGATGATAATTTGTTCTTTAAGGAATTATTCATTTTTATAACTGTTAAAACATAATTGATTATTACATTTGTTACTTGTAGAAAGACAAATCTAAAGTTGATTTAATCATTTTGAATGTACTACAACGGTATGTCTCAGACAATTTCTTAAATACACTCAAACGGAATAATATGCAATTATGCAATAATAACACTGGCTAACAAAAAAAAATTTTTTTTCTTTCTCTAACATTTCTATGTTTTTCTGGTCAATTTTAATGCGCTGTTTTAAATCTGCAAACCGTTTTTCTCTATCAGGTCGGGATCTCTAGAAATACGCAATTGAAGTTTTTTCACAATGCATACAGTATTACAACATCATTCGTACAAGAAGTATAACAGTTATGTAAGCTTAAATTTCTTTACAGTCGACTTTCGTCGGTGAAAGGCATGTGGTACATCGCGATGAAGCATACAACAATAATCGGCAAGCTTGGTCACACTCCACCGTCCTTGATAACGTGACTCCATTACGGCGATATCTTGATGGAATCGTTCTCCATGTTCATCGCTGACTTCGCCAAGGTTGTCAGGGAAAAAGTCCAGATGCGAATCGAGCAAGTGGATTTTGAGGGACATGTTACAGCCCATAATTCTGTATGCATCTATGCACTGCTTAACAATATGCACATAGTCGACAGATTTGTGATTTCCCAGAAAGTTATCGACGATCGATTTGAATGCCATCCATGCGCGAAGTTCACTACCATGTAACAAGTTCTCGAATTGTTTGTCTGCAATAACTTTCCTAATCTGAGGTCCTACAAAGATACCTTCCTTTATCTTTGCATCGCTAACTTGCGGAAACTTTTCTCGAAGATAAGTGAAAGCTTTGCTCGTTTTATCTAACGCTTTTACAAAATTCTTCATGAGCCCCAACTTTTTATGTAACGGTGGTAAAATGATGCTGTCTTTGTTAACTAATGGCTCGTGTATTACATTTTTATGCCCGAGCTGCATACGATCCCTGATAGGCTACACCTTTCTTGCATAATGTTCCTGTCTGTTGCGGCTGTCCCATTCAATAGGAAGCAACAAAATTTAGTATACCCAGTCTGCATGCCCGTGATAATTGCAATGACCTTTAGGTCTCCACAAATCCACCATTTGTAGTCATTGTACTTTATTTTTGCCAAAAGTATAGCCATATTGTCATAAGTTTCTTTCATATGAACAGAGTAGGCGACTGGAATTGATGAAATTAAATTTCCGTTATGCAATAACACGGCTTTTAGACTAGTCTTAGAAGAGTCGATGAAAAGTCGCCATTTGTTGACTATGTGCTCATGACCGAGGTGCACCATTAGATCATTTACATCTTTGCAATAGCAAATGTCACCATCAATCTCAAAGTATTGAACAAGTTCTCTGAGTCTATGACGAAATTTAGATATCGGGTAAAAGATTCCATTCTTTGAGTCGCGAACCGAGTAATTCCGCTTGTCCTTTGGTAAGAGCAAGATCACGTATTAGATCTGAAAGTTCTGAATGGTTAATTAAGTGAACACCATTATTCACCGGTATATAATCCGAGTCAGAATTAGTTTCTAAAGCAGGTAAACTATTACTTTCTGATGGTTCATTCACGTCCAACGGATATTGTTCTGGTGGAACTGGGATCATGAGGCACTGGTTTCGAAACCGATTCAATATTTGGATAAACCACAGACTTTCTAGTTTTAAAAGTGAAACCATGGATATTTGTCAAGCAGAAGTAACAATCAGTAGCGTGATTTGTTTGTTCACGCCATATTACTGGCACTCCAAAAGGCATCAACTTATGCTTCGGCGATTTTCGTAACCAACCTGCCAATGTATTAGCACAAGTCGAACAAACTGCATTTGGCTTCCAAGATTTATTTGCATCATCAACTTTCGAATAGACATAAAGTTCATATGCTTTCTTTAGTAATGGTGTAAAGTTTTTTTGGTGAACACGATCGGTAAAATATCCGCACACGTAACAGAACCGATCAACCGAATTTCTACAACTTCTAGAAGCCATATTTCGCTCAGAATTATTTCAAAATACAGTAACTATTTGAAAAATAGCGTAACATATGTCATGCATCTTTTAGCAGTACAAAAAGTAGAATTATTTGGCATTTTATTAATTTTTAATAAGTTATATAGTAAAAATGAAACGGAGCAAATAACGGTTTCCCAAAAATATATTTATTCACAAATATCTTAAGAACCCGATGCGATGGAGATAAACGGATTTCAAATTTGAAATCAGCGCAAGAAACTGACCTAAGAACACTTATTCTTATATAAGAAAGAAAAATGTTGTTTGTCAGTGTAATAAGAGGAATTTCGCTGAATTAACTCAGCTGGGGGCTTGAACGAGCTAACAAATTATAAGAAAACCCAATCCTCCACAAACGTTGACAGCAGATACTAGAGTTAACTTTTGCTCAGCCTCATGCAGCATTGTTCTCGCTTTTCTGAATATCTTGTGAAAACTATGTGAGTTAGAAGCTTCATTATCCTTCTTCCTACAACTCTGCCAAGAGTAATCTTGTGCGAAGGATAGACACTTTTGAAGACCCACATTAGTTACTCTTGAGTTTTGCCCACTGTTAGACCACTACTGCAGAGCTAAGGGGAGGCAACCCGTGACACACAGATCGGCCACCTCTAGTTTCGAGGAACGAAAATAAACACTATCCTTATACTTTAACCAAAAAAAATCGAACAGATATTCCATCAAGAAAAATTACCCGTGGTTATAATCAGTACTATGAAAGTGTTTTTTTGTTTTTTCAGAAGCATAATCGGCTCTTAAAATTGTCTTTGAGTGTCCCTAACAACACTAAGGACACAATTCAACGTTGAATGTGGAAGGCAATCATTAATTTTATTTAAAAAACCACATGTACCGAGACGCGAAGGTGGTGTAGTGGTTGGTTTCCATTTCGTGCAGATTTTCTTCTAAAGCTAATTTTTTTTTTTTTAAATTCAGTCATCTCTTTTTTATAATCAATTTTTAAAATAAATGTTTCTGCTAATTATAGTTTTAAAGTGTATGTGTTTTTACATGTGTACTTGTTCGATGGAAGGTGAAAGGTGAATTAATTTGAAAAGGAAGGAACTGGATAAAGCAGGAATGATTCTGTTCTCAGGACCTGAGGCAGAAATCGCCCACCATAATTCTCTGCCGTCACTTCTTGATGGACAACTTGCTAGAATACGCTTAATTATGCCGCTGCGCTAGTGTGCGCACGTACCTAGCTACAAACATATTGTAGCGAACACACAAATAATATAATACAAACAAGGTATCCACACGTGGCACATTGAGAGAAAAAAAGATTGCCGGCCCACCCAAATCAGATGGTTTCACGAGCACATTATTGTATTAAATGGTTCGTTTTTATGACGTTAATGTTAGCATCCGCAATGGATGTTGTGTGTATAGATGACCTATTTAAAATAAATATATCCAACACTGTTGCCTTGTGTAACGAAAATGATCTATTTTTCGATAACTTCCTTGTCCTTTGTTTTCTTTCTAATTGTTGAATACTCTTTAAATATTCAAAAGTCGCGAATGGTGAAAATTACAAAATGTATTTGCTAGAGCGAAGCGAACACCTTTGCAATAACATTGCAACATTCACCTTGACATTTTTTTATTCCCTTTGAAGTAACCTTTACCATCACCGTCGGGAGTTTTTTTTTTCTTTTTTACAGTACTGACTCGGTCATCCATATCTTGCTGCAAATGATACGCACTTTTGCGTGTCAGTGCAATTTTCCACGCCCTGATGCGGTATGTCCTGATATAATACTGCAACAATGAGCTCCAGAGTTAGAAAACTACGTCACTGTGCAGGGCACACCCATTCTCGTCTGGTATTCGTATCTGCCATTGCCTAAGTATATAGGTAACAGTACCTAAAATTTGAAAGTTACTGTTGTTACGCACTGCAATATTATTTCTCTGTCGTGTCACATTTGCCTTGGAATAAAACATTTATTACTCTCAACTCAAAATAAAATTACAAAACAGGAAATCATTTACGTGGGACATTACATACGTGACAAACAGTTGTTCACAAATAGAATGGCGCATTTTAAGACATTCTTAACTTTTGAAAACTGACGGTACGATAGAAGTAACTTTGCTGTTGATTAAATAGCCTGATCAGTATGATACTCTAGAGCAGCGACAGGCAACTTAGAAACTATAATGATCTACTTTAGAAACACTCAGCTCTCAAAAGATCTGCCACTGATAAAGCCATATCGGGTTTTAGGTTTCGTAGTATTTGGAATGCGTGCAACATAAATGTAACTTTTATCTCTGGCGGAAGATCTGCCTCCTGCCAGTCCATCAACAGAACCGCTGAAAATTCAAACTTAATTATATTTTACTGAATGTTAACGTCAATTAAAAGACAAGATCGCGTTTCTATTTCATATAGTTCGCGATTTACAATAATTATTTTGTAAGCTAGCACGGGATTTTCACCGGGAATTCGGAAAAGTACTTTTAATCCTGAAGATAACACGCTTCTAAACGCCGGCGGGAGAGAGCTAGTTTAAATTTTCACTAGTACGAGTATTAAAATTCTTTCTCTTCACCTGAAAATCTACCAACTCATTCCTTCTGATCTACTGGTAGATTGGGATCTACCTTAAGCTGTCCCCTGCTCTATAGTTAAGAAAACTGACGATACCATAAAGTTCTCGTCACATAGCTGTTTATAAATAAATCGATCAATGAGATATTCTCCAGTTATGAAAACTGACGATACCATAAAGTTTGTTTGTTTGGTTTGAAGAACTATCTTCATTACACACGCACAACTCTATCAGTGCCCCGATCTCTTCCCTTAGATCACACAAGGAGGATCTTAACACAGTGCACGAAGTCTGTAGCACCGGCGACTATCCCAATGTGTGTATACAGGAATCACACATTCTATACATATTTTTACGGTGGGTAGGTTTCCTAATTGTTTAATTTTGCCATAAAGTACCATACAGTACTCATAACATAGGTATTAACTATAAATAAGTCGATGAATGCGATATTCACCCACTTATGAAACTGATGGTACAATAGAAGTTACTTTGCTGTTAGCATTTATCAAATGGGCAATACGGCTGACCGTAATTTGGCTAATAACAATAAATGTCACAAGGTGCTCTTGTTTTACTCCATGCATGCACCAGTGACTGCACACTTCTATCCACATCGTCTCTAATCCACTTTATCCAGATATGTTTTCCATGCTTCAGTTGTGTAAGCAGTTTATTCTTCGTGTTTTAAGAAGTAACCATATTTACTGTGGTACGGGCAATAGCGACCTCATTTTGTAAGGGTAAAGAATCTATACAGAGGTCGCTTATGAAATTGTAGTGATACGGGAAACAAGATACTGCTGTGAGGTGGGAAATCGAGAAGAGACTGTGATGTAACTGTCCCGAGAATGTCAGAGTATGTGACATCAGTTTACATGCCTCATGTGCACGTGTCAGCCAGGAACGCATTAAACAGCTCTCATTTTCTATTTGGACTAAACTGAATGCAATAAGTAACTCAATTTGAGGCTTGAACTTGCAGAAGAGTCGTTATGTAATCACTGGCAAAGCAGATGAGGCTAAATTCTTCAAATACACTAATTATTCAGTTTAGTTTGAACTCCTACGAATGCTACTTTTATGAATACTGCTGTCGCCAATGCTACAATAGTTATTGTTACAGTATCTCCTACTAATTGTACAACTACAATTTATAAATAATCGTGCGGCCAGTGCTCGAACGTGTGTTGAAGGTGATTAACAAAGATAAATTTAAAAAAACAAACAGTGGCTGATCGGAATTTGCAATCGATCTAGATTATCAGAGTTTTATGTTAAGTGATGTAGATTTAGTAAGTGCTCACCAGATGCAAATAAGACTATATGAGAGTTGTGTACTTTCTGTGCTTCTCTATGGTGCAGAATGCTGGAGAGTAACAGAGAAGGAAATGTCGAAATAGTCCTCTTTCCACACAACCTGCCTTAGAAAAATTTTCCGAATCTTTTGGCCGAATACCATCACAAACCAAGAACTGCTTATTCGGAGCAAGCAAGATGACATGCACACCATCATAACTGGCAGACGCTGGAATTGGGTTGGCCATGTCCTCAGAAGAGACCCTGATGCCATCACAAGAACAGCTATGCTATGGACCCCGGAAGGAAAACGAAAGAGAGGGCGATCGAAAAAAAAAACTTGGCGTAGGACTGTGGAAGCTGAGATGCAAAGAATGAACAAGAGTTGGGGCGCTGTACGAAGGATGGCCACCGACCGAGCAAAGTGGAATCAATTTGTTACTGCCCTACAAGACGCCACCAGGCGTAATTGCCACTGACTGCTTTGACGGTCGGCGGCTAAGGATATAAGAAGAAGATGCAAATAATAATTAAACTGTGGTTCCCATTGAAGAATAATTGCGGAAATATGACCCAAACTTATCGAGAATACATCCGTCAATAAAACGCTACAGAATGTAAGACGAAAGTAAAGCACCACCATGAAAACTTCCCTGTTTTGATATTCATGTTCACATTTACCACATGCTTTCTCCATTATTATATGAACAAACAGAACAAACCATGCAAATCTCTACAAGCATAATCATATCAGAACGTTTGGAAAGATAAGAAAGTTCAATGAGATGGATTTGGTCCAGTGAGAAGAAGGAAGAGTCCCACTTAAAAGAAGAAAAATGTCCAGGGAAAATAAGTGAGAGGAGAATATCCAGTGAGTAGAGGGAGGTATTTAAGTGATGAGAAGGAGTGAGTCCAGTGAATAAAAATTCCAATAAAAAGAAGATCCGGTGAGAAGGGTCCGCGAATGGATACTTGGGGGTCCGTGTACGTAACCTAAAAATTAAAAAGTAAAATTTATTATTATGCTTTTATGTACATTTTTCTCTAAGAAGGGGTCCGTGGCCTTCATTGGACAATGAAAGGGGTCCATAGCCATCGTCAAAGAATGAGAGGGGTTCATGGCACAACAAAGGTTGAGAAACATTGATCTAACATAACTGTCACGTAGACATTTATGATCTTTAAATTGCCTATATCCTCTTTTTGTTCTTTCACCCGTATCCTCTGTTTTATTATCACTTTTATCCTTTTTCCTGTTTTTTTCGCATTGGTACGTTTGCGACTATATACATTACTATTTTCCCATTCTAACTTTCGCCGGGTTTAGTTTCTCATTTAGAAACGCGCTAGTGAGGTTATTACGTAGATGCCAGGCTCGGGAGGTTATTGCGTTGTGGACGTAAACTGTGAATATTCGTTTTCGCCAGACTTATAGGCGAGATAACGTCTGCATTTTTCACCTGTCACAGCGTTTCTCGCACTTGCCATGAGCGCTCATGGTCCGATAGCTGGACGGACGTGTGAATCGCGCCAGATGCATTCGCTCAGAGCAGACAGTGTCTGGGATATTCCACCTGACACGTAGTTTCTCGGTTACTTTTCTCAGCGAAAAGTGTGATCTGCCACTCACTCCTCGCTCAGTAATGAGGATAGGCGGTATCATAGACGCACTGATGGCAGTTACGGCATGCATCTATGTACAGGAGGTGTTGAGAGAAGGGGAGGCTATTGCGTAGTGTCGTGGTTGAGTTAGAGTGTAGAGTATTTGTCGAGTTGGACAACAGTAGTGAAATCGACAAGGGATAGTGGACTGACAGAGTTATAGCTTACACACACAGAAAGGTGTAAATAGGAGATGGACTTGAGACAACCTGGAAGAAGATTTACCAAAATGATCTCTCTCTCCAAGCCTCAACTCACTTATGTCTGTCTAAGCACCTCTTGCTCTCTCTCTTTTCTCTTATCATACATAGAGATTATAGTAAAGAGCTAAAAATACAAATATGGATGGAAAGGTCGTGAACAGCGTATTAATAAATGTGTAAAATTTATTAAAGAAGAAAAGCATGAAAATAATGCATATCATCACAACAACATAAAATTACCTCAATAATCAAATATTCATCAAATAATCATATACACCAACAACCACACACACAGATCACCATTCATAAAACCTGTAGAACACAAAGAGATAAATAATCGAGTGACAGTCCTTCGGTTTTCGGGGACCAGCTGAAGTAACTCCAGTAAGTGGTGTTTTCGTATATATCCTCCATCGGTGATGGAATTAACCTGAATAACATCACTGTATAGGCGCTATCGTTGGTGACCCCCCCCCCCCCCCTACTGGCGCGAGTTGGGCCGGGGGACGCTGTTTATCTCCTGCTGACGTGCGAGGTTTTAAGTATCCAGGAAATACACCAGAAGCAGTCACTTGAGGACAAAGAGACCCAGGCGCGCTTATCCGGCGCAAGGCTCCGCTTGGCTGTAAATCCTGTTTAAACTGGTTTGGCTGTGGTTTGCTGAGTGCCCCGTTTAGGCACGAAAAAGGCGGGTGAGATGGAATTCTGCTATAGGCATGCTGGGCGGGTTTGATATTCTGGAAGCCGCAATGCTCTGGCTGGTAATCCAATAGGCGAGTAGAGAACTACTCCTGCGTTTGGCGATTCCAGATTTAGCGTTGGCTCCGTTGCACTGCGTGAGCTTAACTTGGCGTTGACAAAAAGGGGTTTTGATTCAGGAACGGGGTTGACGATTCGTTGCTAGATGTATACAGAAACCCTCTAGATCGAAGAGTATACGACTTTCTTCGTCTGACTGAAGTCTGCTCTAGCGATTCGGTCTTCCTGAAACTGAGACCCAAAAGAGACACCTTTTAACTTCAAGCAACGCTAAAATCACACTAACTTTATACAGAAAGTTTCGCTCCACTATGGGATTAGATTTATTGTAGTTATTGCTATGATAGTTTAGGGCTGTCTTTAACCATGTCTCCTGTTCCTTAAAAATATCAATTATCCACACGCGCCCGCATAAGCTTAATATCTTTTGCACACCCAGGTACCTGTCAGTAACTGTTCTGACATAAAAAAAACTACTCCTCTTCTCCCAATCTCAACATACAGGAAACCTAACCTGTAGTTACAGTTAAATGAATATGCTTATTCATCTTACAACATTAAATGAATTTACATAAACAGATTACAACATTTGACATTACACAAATAAATCGTATGTCCCCTTTGGGAAATATATTAGCATTTCCACAAAATGAGTACAAAGAAAATGCAATGTTCTTGCTATAAAAATACAGTTGTGGCTAGATCATAAGATATAATTATATCTATGCCTGGTGACTGCTTTCTGAGAAAGTTATAGACTAGTGCCTAGCCACCCAATTAAGCATAAAATGATCCTCCCTTGCCACTAGAAATATCTATCAAAAAGGAATAAGTGATTATCTCCTATAATCCAGAGTTATTACCTGCATCTCACTATTCAGTTTTAAAGTGAACAATCCACACCTGACATTATCTTACAGAAATGACAGTTAATTTTGCTGACTCTTAACCCAATGGTAAGCATTCGTGGACTGATTCTACGCCTAATATCTGTTATTGTAAGTTTGACGTTTAACCCATGATAAACCGTAACAGTTTAAGCACCCTTACTAGGCCGTAGACAGCGCTACCTTATCACTGAATAAAATTACTAGGAGAAGTCCTCAGAAATGAATTCACTTTCCTAGCAGATATATATAAAAGCTAACATGAATATATCATATAATAAGATATGTCAACTCACCCCGAAAAATGCCAAGAAATAGGCGAAAAACATTTAGTTCTGTGTTAATGTTTGCCTTATTTCCATAATGGTCTATCTCGGGCCAGGAATTTCACGAATGTCTTTGTCTATTAAAACCAGTCTACTCTTATAGATCACAAGGGACGCTCCCCCGAACACTTGGCGTGCGTATTTCTACAGAAGTTCGGCGAAAGACGTAATCTAGAGTAAGACAAAAGAAATCGTGCGAAAGTTCCCCAGGCCTCAAAGGGTACCAGCCGCTCGTCATCAAACGTTTTAAAGCGACCAGAGAAATTCCCCTGTTGAGACCACAAAGGGTACCCGCCGCTAACGAACCGTTTCTGAACCGACTTTGGCTCGTTCTAACACTTAAAGCGGACCCGAGAAATGTTTCTCTGGTCGAACAGGTGCGTTTAGATAACATTACGTCTAGCGTTAGCTGACCGCAGCTGGCCAGCGTAAACAACCTCGGGTGGGGTTGAGAAGGTGAAAAAATGTAGGTAGAATATGAAAGAAACGAAAATACAAAATGTCTCGGAAAACAGAACATTAAAAGAGTAATAACATTATGGACAAGATGGTAAAATAAATTATCTTTCATGTGACAAGTCCCCACCCACCCCCCCCCCCCCCCCCCCCCCCCTTTTTTTTAAAGTTCGAGGAATACGGACAAAAATGACAGTAATTTATCTTTTCCATCGTCTTTTGTTACCTGTCATTGGAACATCCTATACTCATAAACCAAATACGTTTCCAATTTCTGTCTGTCTGTATGACTAGCTCCGAGTTCATTTCTTTTCTTTCCTCTGTCTAATAGACGTTCAGCGAATGGGATTTTGCGAGGCCACTGAACACTGACATAATCTGTTTCCGTGTGAACATGACCTTGCTTCCGCAATTCGCTGTGCCTGTTTATGGTCCAGAAAATTATCCGCACCTGTTGTGAGTTTCGGCCCCGCCTGAACTCACTGGCCACTGCATAGGTAATCCGCCTGTTATGTGCAGTGTAATCGTTGCTGGACTCGGGCTGTTTAATTTCCGTTATGGGTTTACCTGTCGCGGACTTGAATAACCATCTATAGCTGCAATCTATAGGGACTTTTCGCGCGCGTGTAACCCTAGTTGGCAAATACAGCCGGTCGTTGGCCGAAGAAATGCTAGCATTTTCCTTCTGCCTCTCCACACCTACTCCGCTGTTTCGGCGGGAGCATTGATCAATCTTCAGACCTGTGCCGTCTAAAGGCGGGTCTGGAGCTTTCCTTGCCTTGCCAGTCACAACTCTGGCTTGGTCAACGGAAATGATCAAGCTGTTCTGTAATGGCCTGGCGGAGGCGACTACTTTGCTGTCCATCAGTGGGGTTGAGACCACTGGAATAATGCGATTTGAATGAGAAAACTCTGCTGCCTGAAGCAAAGAGTAATCGATCGCATTCTGGGGTTCTACTAAATCATAACAGATCTCCGTAGCTTCTATCCGTGAAGACAGATAGGTAATATCTGCGAGTTGCAGAGTTTGTTGAGTCGCTTTCCCATTACTAGCATGACGTGAGCCAAGGCTCTCAGCAATGGCTCCTTGTACAGTAGTAAGGCAGCTTTTCTCACTGTCTTCTGCCCTGAGAAGTGTGAGAGACTCAAATGGAATACCAGGGATCCCTTCGCCTGGAACCCTGTGTCCCTCATAAACGTCAACTTTGCCCTCCCCTGAGGAAGTTACTGGCGTCAGTTGAACTTTGTCCTGCAATGCGAGATCCACTTCCTGGTTGACAGGCCCCGCAGACTGCATGCAAAAGACTGGACGGTTTGAGATCCCGTTTGATCGCGAAGTGCCCGAGAGAAAACTCTCGGTGTGTTTTTCCAAAGTTCCTTGGAACGGTTTGGAAAGTTTAACCCTTTTAACAGGCGACTTATTCTTGCACCTTTTAAGCTCAGGGTGATAAGAGGAGCGGCGCCTCCTTTCTACGATCGCTGAGTTGGAGGGATACGCCTCTGCATATGGTTTTTCGCTGTCCGGCCGGGAATCTTGCGAAATATAACGTGATAGGGTGTGGCTCCCTTTTCTCGACGTCACGTGTCGGTTAGGTGCTGCTCGGTCTGGAGCGTGAGAGGCTCGGGGTTCGCCGCTTGCCAGACGGGAACAATCCGTATTACAATGCTTGTTAGCACCTCTCTCACCTTTGAGCAGTTTCCATGCCTGGGAACGTTGCGTAATTTTCCCCGTGGTCTTAGGTCTGCTGTCCCGACGTAAATTCTTTCCTTGTTTGGGCTTCGGATCCAAGTCCAAAGGAAAGTCAATTTTCTGGAGTTGGAGTTCGGTTTTAGCAGGCAAGTTTTCTTTCATGGGCGCAAGGTTTGCAGGGGCGTTGACCGTTAAGGGCACAGTAGAAGGGGAATTAGAGTGACTACATTTAGTATCTGTTTTCATCCTCCAAATTTGGCTATCCAGTTCATTCATTCTGATTTGGTGTAGCCTGCTCCTTTCTTGGCTTTCTCTGTCCCTTTCTTGGCGCTCTATTTCCCATTGCTTGTCCCGTTCTTGTTGCTCCATTTCCAATTTCTTGTCCCGTTCTTGTCTTTGCTTTTCCCTTTGCTTCTCATCTTCTATCACTTCTTCTACATACTGTCGGGTGAATGCTTCACTCTCCCCAGTTTGTTTACAGGACCATGCCAAGATTAAACGGCTGTCAAACCAATTGTCTACTTTGTATTGATCCTGCAGGCTTACTGCAAATTCTAGAAAGGGCTGGATTTCGCTATCCTTGTACTCCATGTACTTAGCTACCTCGAGGGCAATCCTATGCACTTTATCTAGATCGGCCATTATATCAGGGTGAGCAAACACTATAGAAGAATAGAACCTAGAGATCTTAGTTACCTAGTGCACTAGGTGCTGATTAACTTAATAATCAATAAAATCTAGGCTAGCCTGGGAACTTTAAAAAACAAGAAATTCTTGTGGCTACTCTGATTGCGACAAGCAAAACCCCAAAAAACTCCAAAAAATGTAAGTGATGTAAAACTTACTATCACTTCACCCCAGTTCTGTCAGTACTAAGCTATTGAGAGGATTGGTTACTATCCTCCGAATGAACACCCTCCCTTGGTACAAATGCAAGCTAGTAACTGACTATCTGTAGCTTCTTATCTCAGATTAAAGAGCTACTCCTGAAAAAATATTAACCCTTAAAAAAAAAATTTTCTGACTTTTTCACCAATAATCGTCAGATTTGTCAACCAAAATCTCAGCAGTGATACCATCAACCTTTACCAGCTGTCTCATGTGTAGCATGAACAATAAATGTAACTTAATATTTATGATTGCTGTGGAGAAAAAACACTGTTCCGACTTCCACCCAAAAGAAATAGTTCGATATGTCTAGGGGAAAGAAATTCCTATAATCTGCCGAACACTAAACTCTAAGAATCAGAATAGAATCTTGTGAGAGATTCCTACCAGACTCGAGCACATATTAAATGACGTACTAGATGGGTTCTAGAATCTCGGACGGGCTCCCATTTGTCGTGGTTGAGTTAGAGTGTAGAGTATTTGTCGAGTTGGACAACAGTAGTGAAATCGACAAGGGATAGTGGACTGACAGAGTTATAGCTTACACACACAGAAAGGTGTAAATAGGAGATGGACTTGAGACAACCTGGAAGAAGATTTACCAAAATGATCTCTCTCTCCAAGCCTCAACTCACTTATGTCTGTCTAAGCACCTCTTGCTCTCTCTCTTTTCTCTTATCATACATAGAGATTATAGTAAAGAGCTAAAAATACAAATATGGATGGAAAGGTCGTGAACAGCGTATTAATAAATGTGTAAAATTTATTAAAGAAGAAAAGCATGAAAATAATGCATATCATCACAACAACATAAAATTACCTCAATAATCAAATATTCATCAAATAATCATATACACCAACAACCACACACACAGATCACCATTCATAAAACCTGTAGAACACAAAGAGATAAATAATCGAGTGACAGTCCTTCGGTTTTCGGGGACCAGCTGAAGTAACTCCAGTAAGTGGTGTTTTCGTATATATCCTCCATCGGTGATGGAATTAACCTGAATAACATCACTGTATAGGCGCTATCGTTGGTGACCCCCCCTACTGGCGCGAGTTGGGCCGGGGGACGCTGTTTATCTCCTGCTGACGTGCGAGGTTTTAAGTATCCAGGAAATACACCAGAAGCAGTCACTTGAGGACAAAGAGACCCAGGCGCGCTTATCCGGCGCAAGGCTCCGCTTGGCTGTAAATCCTGTTTAAACTGGTTTGGCTGTGGTTTGCTGAGTGCCCCGTTTAGGCACGAAAAAGGCGGGTGAGATGGAATTCTGCTATAGGCATGCTGGGCGGGTTTGATATTCTGGAAGCCGCAATGCTCTGGCTGGTAATCCAATAGGCGAGTAGAGAACTACTCCTGCGTTTGGCGATTCCAAATTTAGCGTTGGCTCCGTTGCACTGCGTGAGCTTAACTTGGCGTTGACAAAAAGGGGTTTTGATTCAGGAACGGGGTTGACGATTCGTTGCTAGATGTATACAGAAACCCTCTAGATCGAAGAGTATACGACTTTCTTCGTCTGACTGAAGTCTGCTCTAGCGATTCGGTCTTCCTGAAACTGAGACCCAAAAGAGACACCTTTTAACTTCAAGCAACGCTAAAATCACACTAACTTTATACAGAAAGTTTCGCTCCACTATGGGATTAGATTTATTGTAGTTATTGCTATGATAGTTTAGGGCTGTCTTTAACCATGTCTCCTGTTCCTTAAAAATATCAATTATCCACACGCGCCCGCATAAGCTTAATATCTTTTGCACACCCAGGTACCTGTCAGTAACTGTTCTGACATAAAAAACTACTCCTCTTCTCCCAATCTCAACATACAGGAAACCTAACCTGTAGTTACAGTTAAATGAATATGCTTATTCATCTTACAACATTAAATGAATTTACATAAACAGATTACAACATTTGACATTACACAAATAAATCGTATGTCCCCTTTGGGAAATATATTAGCATTTCCACAAAATGAGTACAAAGAAAATGCAATGTTCTTGCTATAAAAATACAGTTGTGGCTAGATCATAAGATATAATTATATCTATGCCTGGTGACTGCTTTCTGAGAAAGTTATAGACTAGTGCCTAGCCACCCAATTAAGCATAAAATGATCCTCCCTTGCCACTAGAAATATCTATCAAAAAGGAATAAGTGATTATCTCCTATAATCCAGAGTTATTACCTGCATCTCACTATTCAGTTTTAAAGTGAACAATCCACACCTGACATTATCTTACAGAAATGACAGTTAATTTTGCTGACTCTTAACCCAATGGTAAGCATTCGTGGACTGATTCTACGCCTAATATCTGTTATTGTAAGTTTGACGTTTAACCCATGATAAACCGTAACAGTTTAAGCACCCTTACTAGGCCGTAGACAGCGCTACCTTATCACTGAATAAAATTACTAGGAGAAGTCCTCAGAAATGAATTCACTTTCCTAGCAGATATATATAAAAGCTAACATGAATATATCATATAATAAGATATGTCAACTCACCCCGAAAAATGCCAAGAAATAGGCGAAAAACATTTAGTTCTGTGTTAATGTTTGCCTTATTTCCATAATGGTCTATCTCGGGCCAGGAATTTCACGAATGTCTTTGTCTATTAAAACCAGTCTACTCTTATAGATCACAAGGGACGCTCCCCCCGAACACCTGGCGTGCGTATTTCTACAGAAGTTCGGCGAAAGACGTAATCTAGAGTAAGACAAAAGAAATCGTGCGAAAGTTCCCCAGGCCTCAAAGGGTACCAGCCGCTCGTCATCAAACGTTTTAAAGCGACCAGAGAAATTCCCCTGTTGGGACCACAAAGGGTACCCGCCGCTAACGAACCGTTTCTGAACCGACTTTGGCTCGTTCTAACACTTAAAGCGGACCCGAGAAATGTTTCTCTGGTCGAACAGGTGCGTTTAGATAACATTACGTCTAGCGTTAGCTGACCGCAGCTGGCCAGCATAAACAACCTCGGGTGGGGTTGAGAAGGTGAAAAAATGTAGGTAGAATATGAAAGAAACGAAAATACAAAATGTCTCGGAAAACAGAACATTAAAAGAGTAATAACATTATGGACAAGATGGTAAAATAAATTATCTTTCATGTGACACGTAGTTTATAGAAATAGTGGACATCTTTGTCTGGTGTTTCATATATACTGGACAGAGTTAGATTTTATTTTCATTCAGTCCTCTAAATTCGCAGTAGACAATCTGCTCGGAACAGAATAAGCTGTATAGCGAAGTTTCTCAGTTTGTTTCGACAATTTGTCGAACTTCTAGACTTCCATAAACATTCAGCGTATGATTCTAAGTTGTGCGACTACCTGTAGTTATGTTTGAGGTAAAAATAGATATAGCTAGTATTTTGTGAGTGTTAAAGTGTTAAATCGCTTATTTCATTTTGCTAGTTAGATTTGTGCAGGGAGTTAAATTATTAAGTCTGTTATATTCTCTAGTCGACGAGTTACAGTGGAAAGCGGAATAAATTATAATTTCTAGCTTAAAATCATGTAGCCATAATGGATTTAATTTAACTGCTAATATGCAGTCGATATTTTAAAACTAACTTATTAAATGACTGCTACATCTTGAGTATTGACGGAATGCGTAGGTATTCCTAATTCAGGATGTTTGATTTTTAAATATAACTTATTTCACGGGAAGTTAAGCTATAAGACAAGCTACGCTTGCAGTTTAATCTATCACTTATAGTCTGTATAATTATTTGATATGTGTTTTTTCCATTTATATATAGTGAAACTGTGGTACCCAATCTTTGCCAGCGTTCTAGCTCGTGAACATTATCTGTGAAGAACTTAAGCACTTTCATTACATGAACTGTAACAGTTAAATGAAGTAAAAGGCCTATCGCGCCAGAATTAATTCTTCCAGAATAACACTTAAGTACAGATCAGCCCGCTGTGGCAAGCAAAATATCAGTAACATTCCGACAGAGTTTTTGACTAGTTTGACTAGTAGCGTGGTGACCAATTAGTCATATACGGAGATAAGGCACCCGACCTGACATTCCTCATTTCTAGAAACCTACGCTAGTGACACTGTGCTCTGCTAACTTTCTTGCCTGGACAAATTTTATGTGACTTAAACAGACATCCGAAAATTCAGAACACCCAAGGAATCGTTCCCTGAGACAGCGAATTCAGTACGTCTTTTTTGGAACTGGGGATTTCTTGGTCAAGACTGCATTTACGGGTCTGTGTGAAGGTCCTAGAGAAAAATTATGTTCCCAGAGGCAGCGATCAAAGCTGTAAGTATAAATGTGCGCACGTGGCCACAGCTGAATGAATAGAGTGAACGCAGGTCTGAGTGTTATTTTACCGTTGTATTTTGGCACCTATTTGCTGTCATAACTTTCTTCATGCGAGTTTGTTTTGCTAACAATATTTTCCCTTAAACTAGATTATAGTATCAGGTCTGTTCATACCTTAAACGGGGAAAACTCTCAGACTCACTCATATGTATCTGGGACTCTTTGTGCTATCATCTTTCTCCTAACGGGACTGTGGGCTATCCATCGAGGGAAGATCATAACTGTGGGTCTACCAGTTCTTGTAGCATTCCTTGATTTGTTTATGACTTTGTGTATATGCCTTTTTGATGTAATTTTACATGTTGTGACGTAAGTTTACAATGATAAATAAACTTAACAATAAATTAATCAGCATGTTGGTCAGCTCGTTCTAAATATCTATATAATCATTTGTTATAGTTTCCCACGTCTGTGTGTCTACCTGTCGTCACTTGAATGTGCGTGCACGTGAGTGGATAAATATATATATATTTAATGTATATGTGTTAGACTGTCTGACTACTCTGGATCTGTCGTAGAAGATAGGTGAGAGAGAGAGAGAGAAGATTTCTCGCTCTCAGAGACAGCCTCTATCACAATTCTACCACCTCACTCGTGGAAATCTATTTGGTATTTCTATCTCACACTGTGACTATCACTCATTCCAATCTATTCAGAAGGGACCAACCCAAGTCTTAATTCTCCTATCAAAAATCTACGACAATAACATAATTTGATTTAAAGTCGTTACAAAGAGTACTGAAAGATATAGCGTGTACACAGTAGCTCCACTACAAGTACTCGAATATTAATTCATTAATCTCGTCTTTCGCTCCTTGTGGAGCATGGAGCTCTCACTGTCGTTGACCCTGTTTTATGAAGACTGCATCAAAGCACATACTCCTGCAGCAGGCAATCTGTGTCACGTGATGAGGTTCATCATTTTCATTTTCGCTCATTGGTAGGGGGTCGGTGTGGCTAAGATAGGTATAGCGTTCGAGTCCCAGTAGAAGGAATATCATTTATGGACATTTTGTTTTCAGAACCAGTGGTCCTAATGATGTCATACTCCCCCCTGGTCTCCTGGGTAGTCAGATCGGATACTTAGCCTTCTCGGGTACGGGCGAAAAAAAGCAGGAGGTCGCGATTGCAAGTTGCGCAAATTAAAATTCCCACTGCAGTTGGAAATTGTAAAGAGTAGGCCATACGGCCGCTGCCCTGACAAAATTTAAAAATTAGAGACTTACCCACCACAAAAATATTTATAGAATATGTGATTCCTATATACACACATTGGAAGACGCAGCAATAGAAACCGCAGTCAGCGACTCATAGCTTGACTGCCTGCGTCAGGACCAGCGAACCAGAGCTGGTCAAGACCGCACTCCACCTCCACGTGGTGGTCCTGGAAACAGTCTGCAGCTGTGCAGTCTGGCTGAGCGAGTGTGGATCGAAATGGGAAGGCAAACCCGGTCCTAAAAAATGCCGTGCAGAAGTCGGATGTGTCGACCGAAAGGTGCAGATATCACAGCTTAGGCGTAAACAGACACAACGCAACCACCGTCCTTTTCAGGACGAACGAGGAAGAAGAAGAAGATATACACACATTGGGATTCTCGCCGGTGCTGCACAGTTCGTTCACTGTGGTGAGATCCTCCTTGTGTATCTAAAGGAGGAGATCAGAGCACTGATGGAGTTGCCTGTGTGCAATGAAGATTGTCCTTAAAACCAAACCTTTCCGCTCTTTATGGGGCTTGGAGCCACCACTGTAGCTGCTCCTCCTTGCAGGAAACCTGCACCAAGCATTCACAAGCCCTTGTAGTGGTGGTTTCTGTAGCAATTAGTTTAACATGATGAACTTGCCATCCTGATGCATAACCTCATATTAGTCGCCTTGTACTACATGCCTGAGGGAGCTGTATTTCTATTCTTTCTTTGCCCCCACAGAGACCTCAGGGAACAACCCGGGGGCACAGTTGAGATTGCCGGCCCCCATAAGTTACCTTCTACTACGATATATGACCCCATAAGTTACCTTCTACTACGATATATGAATATATAATTGAAGTATTACTATAAAACCCCAGAGATTTATAACACATAAAGAAAGGCTTACTTTTAATTGAATCAAAATAATTGTATGAGACACAAGCGCAACTTTTCTTTGTGATATGATCGCGTTCAAGCTGAGCTTGTCTTTTGACTTATTTAATCATTGGCTGTTCTTATCTGTTATTAGTGTGCTTGTTGCGTCCTGATTAAGATAAACTAAATACATTGACATTCATTGTGTGCCATACAGACCAGCGGTAGCGACTATGGCTTTCCATTTTCTACAGTATTTGATGTCCTGAGCCTGCTGTGTCAAATTATTTTTATGTGCCACGGGTTAAGTTTGTCCATCTCTCTCTCTCTCTCTCTCTCTCTCTCTCTCTCTCTCTCTCTCTCTCTCTCTCTCTCTCTCTCTCTCTCTCTCTCTCTCTCTCTCTCTCTCTCTCTCTCTCTCTCTCTCTCTCTCTCTCTCTCTCTCTCTCTCTCTTTCTCTCTCTCTCTCTCTCTCCCCTCTCTCTTTCTCTCTCTCAATTTTCCTCTTTTTCCATATTATTTGAATTTACCTGTTTTTACCGAACTCTCTATTTTCACTTTTCTTTTGACAAGTTGAAGAACTTTGTCTGTGCATTATCGTGTTAATTAATTTACAACTTTCTTCTCTTTTTTCCAAAAATCTAGTCATTTGTTTTTTTTGGCTGACCAAGGTCTGAGTTGTGTCCTTACAGGAATCACGTCTCTGATCCCTTCAGTTTTCATTCCTCCTGTTTGTTCATAGTTCTCACCTCATATGCTTTAAATAATAGTAGGTGTATGGTGATACAGGAGACTTCATTGCCATTGATAGATTTTAGTTGTTACGGATGCCTTTCTTGCTGTGCAAAGCTGCGTTTTCCTTTGCAATTTTTACCTTGACTTTAGTTAGGCATCAGCGATCTGATGTTGTAATAAATCGGAGATTGTTATTGTTATTCTGGTTCAGAATCGACCACTTTGCACTCTGGTCAAACCCCTAGGTGCTCAGTTTCCCTCGGCTAATGTCAAAGGGCGTGAATGCTGATGGTTCCCGTAGCGCGCTGATTATACACACACCTAACACATCCACTCATTGACCATCTCTGATAGTTCTACGCTTGATGCTCAATTTCAGCAGTCTGAGACGTGCTGATTATACACACACCTAACACATCCACTCATTGACCATCTCTGATAGTTCTACGCTTGATGCTCAATTTCAGCTCTCTGAGACGTGCTGATTATACACACACCTAACACATCCACTCATTGACCATCTCTGATAGTTCTACGCTTGATGCTCAATTTCAGCAGTCTGAGACGTGCTGATTATACACATACCTAACACATCCACTCATTGACTATCTCTGATAGTTCTACGCTTGATGCTCAATTTCAGCAGTCTGAGACGTGCTGATTTCTCGATTGCAGTGTCGGTCTCAAACAAGCGATCATTCATTGTCCCTATGATCTGAGGTAGTTAAATTATTTCACTTAACTTTGAGCTTTAGCTTCTACAAAAAAATCACACTCTGATATTATATCTTATCTTGATATAATAATAATTTCTGTTTTCTTGCTGTTTAATTTTAAACCTTTGGTGATAACTGTCCTTCAGACGCCGGAAATCTCTTTCGCTTTCTGCTGTTGAGATTGTTGAGTATACAATGGCAGAAGGGTTAGAGTGATTGCTTTTAGAAGAAAATGTAGCGGGTTTGAAATCAGGTCCAATCTCGCTCCATTTCATCCAGCTGTAAAATGAGTTCCTGATTGCGTGTAAGTTAAGGAAGGAAAATAAAACGAGGAAGGAAACTGGACCAACTTCCCCCCCCCCCCTCCCCTCCCCTCCCGCACCCCGTAAAGCTGTTACATAGTGTAGGTGAAGTTTCTAACACTTTACTCCCCTTAGGCTGCATTTGTTGTGGGGCTACTCTTATTTTTTTTTACCATATGCATATCTGATGTTATGTTCTCCCACTGTGATTCACGCCATCAATACCTCTCATGATGTTATGTTCTCCCACTGTGATTCACGCCATCAATACCTCTCATGATGTTATGTTCTCCCACTGTGATTCACGCCATCAATACTTCTCATGATGTGATTTTCTGCCACTGTGATTCACGGCATCAATACCTCTCATGATGTTATGTTCTCCCACTGTGATTCACGCCATCAAAACCTCTCATGATGTTATGTTCTCCCACTGTGATTCACGCCATCAATACCTCTCATGATGTTATGTTCTCCCACTGTGATTCACGCCATCAATACCTCTCATGATGTTATGTTCTCCCTCTGTGATTCACGCCATCAAAACCTCTCATGATGTTATGTTCTCCCACTGTGATTCACGCCATCAATACTGTCACAGTGACTGTTAATTTATTTTACCATTCCGTTCCATATGTTATTACTTTTTTAATGTTCGGGGTTCCTTGACATTTTGTAATTTCTTTTCTACCTTCGTAGCCCAAATTTTTTCACCTTCCCAAACCCCACCAGAGGTTTGTTTACGTTCTGGCTGGCCTTCAGTACAAATTCCTTCAACGGTCAGCGTAGCGGTAATATTACATCAGCGCACCTGTGGTTCGTTTGACCAGAGAAACATTTCTATTACGCTTAAAGTGTTTGAACGAGCGAAAGGGTTTCTGTGAAAGAAACGGCTTGTCTGTGGGAGGTAACTTCTGCGGGTGGTCTCTGTGTTTGGCCTTCAGAACGCAATTAGTGATCATAATATTATGTCTATCTGGGGAAATTTCTGGCGGTTGTTGACTTCTGATGTAGTCTCTAGAGAAACCTTTGTCTTACCCTTTATTACGCATTACGCCGATATATCTGTAGAATCAGGCTATGCAGGTGTCCCGGGTAGCGTTGTTTGTAAACTATAAGACGAGAGAATTTTAATAAGTCAAACACACTCGTAAAGATTTCCTGACCCGTAGATGACCATATGAGACTAAGGCAGAGTTAGCACAGCAGAACTAGAATGTGTTTGCCTAGTTCTTGTCATTTTTCAGGTTTCAGGGATACCGACTTGCTAGAGCAGACTCCAGTCAGGCGAAGAACGTCATATACTCTTCGATCTAGAGGGTTTCTGAATACATCTAGCAACGAGTTGTCCACCCCATTCCTGAACCAAAACCCTTTGTCAACGCCAAGTTAAGCTCACGCAGTGTGCAACGAGCCAACGCTAAATCTGAAATCATCTATTGCAGTAGTAGTCTCCTACTCGCCTATTGATCGCCAGTCAGAGCATGGCGGCTTCCAGCATATCAAACAGCCCAGCATCTATAGCAGGATTTATATCACCAAGCTTTGTGTGCCTAAACGGGGCACTCAGTCACGCCACAGTCCAGCCAGCCCAAACAGGATTTAATACCAAGTACGCAAGATTCTTTAAGCGCCGGATAAGTGCGCAATAGACCGCTTTGTCCTCAAGTAACTTCGTCTGGTGTATTACTGGGTTATGTAGAACCTCACACTTAGGAGCGGCCAGCCAAAGATAGACAGAGTTCCAGCCCCCTCACGCAATTAGGAGTCACCAGCGTTTAGCACCTACAAGGAAAGTTTTACAGGTTAATTCCATCACCCATAGAGTATATATTTACGTAAAGACACTTTTCTGGAGCTAGCACCTTTGGTCCCACGAAAGCGGACAGGCTGTCACTCAGTTTGTTTATTTGGTCAGCAGGAGAGATAGACAGAGTTCCAGTCCCCCTCGCGCAATTAGGGGCACCAACGTTTAGCGCCTACATTGGATTTACAGGTTAATTCCATCATCCATGGAGTATATATTTACGTAAAGACACTTCTTGGAGCTAGAGCCTTTGGTCCCACGAAAGCGGACAGACTGACACTCAGTTTATTCATTTGGTAAACCGGAGGTAAATAGAGTCTTCCAGCCCACCTCGCGCAATTAGAGGGCACCAATGATAGCACCGACAAGGAAAGTTTTGTAGGTTTATTTAATCCCCTTAAAGGATATCTACATGTAAGACACTTTTCTGGAGCTAGCTTTTGGTCCCACGAAAGCGGACGGGCTGACACTCAGTTTATTTCATTTCTCTGTGTTCTACAGGTTTTATGAGTGGTGGTGTGTGTTCATGGGTGTATTTTGCATATTTTTGATTATTGATGTAATTTTATGTTGTTGTGATGACATGCATTATTTTCATGCTTTTCTTCATTTAATAAAGTTTACACATTTTATTAATGCGCTGTTCACGACCCTTCCATCCATAATAAATCTTGTTTTCAAGCTCTCTACTATAGTCTCTATTTATTATCCAGAGAAAAGAGTGAGAGCAGGCGGTGCTTAGACAGTATAAGTGTGTTGAGGCTTGGAGAGAGAGATCATTTAATAAATCTTCTTCCAAGTTGTCTCAAGTCCACCTCCTATTTACACCTTATCTACGTGTAATCTATAACTCTGTCAGTCCACTATCCCTTGTCGATTTCACTACTATTGTCCAACTCGACAAACTACTCTTACACTTTAACTCAACTACAACATTAATGGTTTGCTCGTCCGAGATTTTGAGCCACATCTGCAGCAATCGCAACAGATGAGGACATATTTAATGTGGGCTCGTTCCGAGGATGAATCTCTCACAAGATTCTATTCTGATTCTTAGAGTTTAGTGTTCTGCAGATTATAGGAATTGCTATCCCCTAGACAAATCGAACTATTTCTTTTGGAGGAAGTCTGAACAGCGTTTTTCTCCACAGCAATCATAAATATTAAGTTACATTTTTGTTCATGCTACACATGAGACAGCTGGTAAAGGTTGCTGGTATCACGGCTGAGTTTTTGGGTTGGTAAATCTGACGACTATTGTTGTAAAAGTTAGAAAAAAATTTTTTTAGGGTTTAATATTTTTTTCAGGAGTAGCTCTTTAACCTGAGATAAGAAGCTACATATAGGCAGTTACTAGCTTGCATCTGTACCAAGGGAGGGTGTTCATTCGGATGATAGTAACAAATCCTCTCTATAGCTAAGTACTGACAGAAGTTAGATATGAATTTGGCTTATGAGTATAGGATGTTCCAATGACATGTAACGGACGTCTATGGAAAAGATAAATTACTGTCATGTAGTCCGTGCTCCACGAACTTTAAAAGGGGGAGGGGGCAACTTGTCACAGTGACTGTTAATTTATTTTACCATTCCGTTCCATATGTTATTACTTTTTTAATGTTCGGGTTTCCTTGACATTTTGTAATTTCTTTTCTACCTTCGTAGCCCAAATTTTTTCACCTTCCCAAACCCCACCCGAGGTTTGTTTACGTTCTGGCTGGCCTTCAGTACAAATTCCTTCAATGGTCAGCGTAGCGGTAATATTACATCAGCGCACCTGTGGTTCGTTTGAGCAGAGAAACATTTCTGTTACGCTTAAAGTGTTTGAACGGGCGAGAGGGTTTCTGTGAAAGAAACGGCTTGTCTGTGGGAGGTAACTTCTGCGGGTGGTCTCTGTGTTTGGCCTTCAGAACGCAATTAGTGATCATAATATTATGTCTATCTGGTTAAATTTCTGGCGGTGGTTGACTTCTGATGTAGTCTCTAGAGAAACCTTTGTCTTACCCTTTATTACGCATTACGCCGATACATCTGTAGAATCAGGCTATGCAGGTGTCCCGGGTAGTGTTGTTTGTAAACTATAAGACGAGAGAATTTTAATAAGTCAAACACACTCGTAAAGATTTCCTGACCCGTAGATGACCATATGAGACTAAGGCAGAGTTAGCACAGCAGAACTAGAATGTGTTTGCCTAGTTCTTGTCATTGTTCGGGTTTCAGGTATACCGACTTGCTAGAGCCGACTCCAGTCAGGCGAAGAACGTCATATGCTCTTTGATCTAGAGGGTTTCTGAATACATCTAGCAACGAGTTATCCACCCCATTCCTGAACCAAAACCCTTTGTCAACGCCAAGTTAAGCTCACGCAGTGTGCAACGAGCCAACGCTAAATCTGAAATCATCTATTGCAGTAGTAGTCTCCTACTCGCCTATTGATCGCCAGTCAGAGCATGGCGGCTTCCAGCATATCAAACAGCCCAGCATCTATAGCAGAATTTATATCACCAAGCTTTGTGTGCCTAAACGGGGCACTCAGTCACGCCACAGTCCAGCCAGCCCAAACAGGATTTAATACCAAGTACGCAAGATTCTTTAAGCGCCGGATAAGTGCGCAATAGACCGCTTTGTCCTCAAGTAACTTCGTCTGGTGTATTACTGGGTTATGTAGAACCTCGCACTTAGGAGCGGCCAGCCAAAGATAGACAGAGTTCCAGCCCCCTCACGCAATTAGGGGTCACCAACGGTTAGCACCTACAAGGAAAGTTTTACAGGTTAATTCCATCACCCATGGAGTATATATTTACGTAAAGACACTTTTCTGGAGCTAGCACCTTTGGTCCCACGAAAGCGGACAGGCTGTCACTCAGTTTGTTTATTTGGTCAGCAGGAGAGATAGACAGAGTTCCAGTCCCCCTCGCGCAATTAGGGGCACCAACGTTTAGTGCCTACATTGGATTTACAGGTTAATTCCATCACCCATGGAGTATATATTTACGTAAAGACACTTCTTGGAGCTAGAGCCTTTGATCCCACGAAAACGGACAGACTGACACTCAGTTTATTCATTTGGTAAACCGGAGGTAAATAGAGTCTTCCAGCCCACCTCACGCAATTAGAGGTCACCAATGATAGCACCGACAAGGAAAGTTTTGTAGGTTTATTTAATCCCCTTAAAGGATATCTACATGTAAGACACTTTTCTGGAGCTAGCTTTTGGTCCCACGAAAGCGGACGGGCTGACACTCAGTTTATTTCATTTCTCTGTGTTCTACAGGTTTTATGAGTGGTGGTGTGTGTTCATGGGTGTATTTTGCATATTTTTGATTATTGATGTAATTTTATGTTGTTGTGATGACATGCATTATTTTCATGCTTTTCTTCATTTAATAAAGTTTACACATTTTATTAATGCGCTGTTCACGACCCTTCCATCCATAATTAACCTTGTTTTCAAGCTCTCTACTATAGTCTCTATTTATTATCCAGAGAAAAGAGTGAGAGCATGCGGTGCTTAGACAGTATAAGTGTGTTGAGGCTTGGAGAGAGAGAGATCATTTAATAAATCTTCTTCCAAGTTGTCTCAAGTCCACCTCCTATTTACACCTTATCTACGTGTAATCTATAACTCTGTCAGTCCACTATCCCTTGTCGATTTCACTACTATTGTCCAACTCGACAAACTACTCTTACACTTTAACTCAACTACGACAAATACCTCTCATGATGTTATGTTCACCCATTGTAAATCACATCATCAATACTTCTTATGATGTTATGTCCACACATTGTGAATCACGTCATCAATATCTCTCATGATGTTATGTCCTACCACTGTGATACACGCCATCAATACCTCTCATGCCGTTATGTTCTCCCACTGTGATTCACGCCATCAATACCTCTCAAGGTGTTATGTCCACCCATTGTGAATCACATCATCAATACTTCTTATGATGTTATGTCCACACATTGTGAATTACGTCATCAATATCTCTCATGATGTTATGTCCTTCCACTGTGATTCACGCCATCAATACCTCTCATGCAGTTATGTTCTCCCACTGTGATTCACGCCATCAATACCTCTAATGATGTTTTCGCAGCTCAAAGACAAAAGGTTAGGGAATAATATACGTCCTACTCTTACTCAACCTTTAATTATTTTTAAAATATTTGTCTCTTTCATTATCTAATCTCTTTGCTGAATTCAGTTTCCAGTAAATATTCCTGAATATAACCATATATTTTCTGTACATATGGTGGTTTGCGAATATTTTTATCGTAACTTCGCTCTGTCAATCGCCCTTGTGTAGTCAATGAAGCACAAGTATAGGTTTGTATTCACTTTCAGTAAGCGTTCTACTGATGTTCTCAGTATGAAACTGCCATTTGTTGTTGCGTGTCCTTCAACAAATCCATACTGTTCATTTAAAATTAGTTTTTATTGTGCTTCGCATCATTAACACGATATTCCGTAATAATATCTTTGTAATGTGACTTAGTAGGCTGATAGTTTCATGGTCATAATCAATGGCATTTTTACTAAAGTAATAAATACTGACAACTTACATTGAATCTCGCCAGTGACATTAATTGCTTCAGATGACTAGTATCTTTGCACATTCCTTATTCGTCTAGGGCTACATCCTTTTCACTTGTGATGTTATCTGCTCCTGGAGACTTTTTTGCGTGCATGTATCCCGGTAATAAACTAATAACCTCTTTTACTACAGGCAGTCTATTATTACTGTATGTAGTTGTAAAATGTTCACGTCTTTGATCATTGTAGAAGTCCCTATTATACTGTATTTGTCTCATTATTATTATCGCCTCGGCCATGATGATGTTATCTTTGTTTTTTTTTTTTTTGGTTTTTTTTTTTGGTTTTTAGCAACCTATTGCTACACAAGATCATTTGTCTGTAACACTTAAATTCTTGTATGCATAGATTTGCTGACCACCTGTAGATCTGATATTTAATCGTCTCGAATGTCTTTCGCAACCACGCTTGCCTCTTCTAGTTGCTTTATTTCTTTGTTTATCATTTTCTGCTTTATACGTCAGATTTATATTTTCTTCTCTTTTCATTTAATTCTTGAATGTCTTTAGTCATTCGCTTCGTAGGCTAGGTTTGTCTCTTAACATTAGGCAGTGTAGATTGCCATTCACGTTTGGAACAAAATTTCAAGGTGTAACAATGCAACACATTTTCTTTTTTTCAACATTATCTTCATCATCACAGCTTCCTAAGGAGCATTGGCGTTAACAAAATTAATACCTAGCTGTTCTGTCCCACTGCCACATAATTGGTCGTCCTCTTTTTCGCATTTCTCTCTCTCTCTCTCTCTCTCTCTCTCTCTCTCTCTCTCTTTTTCTATCTCTCTCTCTCTCTGCAACTATCTATTTATTTCTTCATTTTTCCACACATAAAATTGTGCCGCGCCACTCCGTACATATTTTACCTCTGTTCAAACTTCGATCGTGTCATTTCACGGCTAATTGGCCATCATTAAGGATTAATTATAATGGCTTAAGTTGTTGAACAAGAATGACTTCATACAGTAAACGTGAAAGTATTGGTGATTTTCTACGTAATCCTTTCCTGCCAAACACGCATGCCCGTCTGGGGGCATTTGTCGCTAAAAAAGCGTTCAGACACTGTGGCGGAGAATACAAAAGGAAGACTAGATGTTGTCTGTGAAAAATTTCTGTGTGCAGCGATATGTCGTTGCTTATCTTTCTGGAATCCGCGAAAGTACGGGTGATAATTGCATAAGCACTTCCGTCCAGACGTTTATGTAGTAATTTGTTAAATGCTTAAGTGGGGGGGTGTGTAAATGTGGTTATAAATTACGCTGATAAAGGCGATCAGCATGTGTCGGGCTTACGGATGGCCGACGGGTGTGGATGCATAGATGTTAACTCACGCGAATGTCATGTAGCCCTATTAAGTCACTTGCAACCACACACACCATAGCAAACATCGGAGTCAGTAAACGTTGAACTCCTAGTAACGTTTTACACTGTTTATTACGATACAGCAAACGTAGACATATGGTAACACAGTACATAAGCACATCATGGAACATCAGCAGTTCAACTCATCCGTATACAGCATACACAGTATATAATTAAGCCTATCCTGGCTTAGAAGTAATATAAATATGTTCTCTATGTCCTCTTTCAATCTACAACAACGTGCACAGCACATGATCAACAAGCCGCAATAATCCTTGGCTTGGAAGTAATATAAATATGTTCTCTTTCAATCTACAACAGCGTGCACAGCACATGATCAACAAGCCGCAATAATCCTTGGCTTGGAAGTAATATAAATATATTCTCTATGTTATCTTTCAATCTACAATAACGTGCACAGCACATGATCAACAAGCCGCAATAATCCTTGGCTTGGAAGTAACATAATATTCTGGAATTATCACATATTCCTTTTATTCAAAATATCTCCTATCCTGGGACACACTGACGAAAATGGTCTAACATCCATTTCGGAGCTCTGCCCGGATTCAACTGTCACGAAAATATCCCCTGCCCAAAAACAGCTCATCAAAAATTCATCCAGGCGTGAACTCCCTCGCTGAGATGTGAGTAGAGTTCGTCCGCCTTCTACCCCAACCTATCAATAGAATGTTCAACCAGTTTCCTTGTGTTACTTTTTTAAAACAAACTAACAAGCAGGTACAATAGAGCTGTGTTCAAAAATAACTGGGTATACAGCTCCCGACTAAAAAATCATCATCATCACCCAGAGCGTGTTTATAAACGTGTTTACAAAAAACGGACCTGTGCACACAAGTCTTTTAACGCTTAACTCCCCTTAATAAAACTTGACTTAACATACTTATTACAGATAAACCCGTCTGGGAAGACAAATTAGCGATGTACTATCTTGCAGGTATGAGGTTAGAAGTCTGATTTAAAAGGTTACTTAAGAGTAACGGAAGGAGCCATGCCATAAATGGAGGAGGTCATGAGTTAAAATTTTAAAATGATATTTTAAAACACGCGGGGGAAAGTAATGACTAAACACTCCGACCCCCTTCATTCCTTGCTCATGGATTGGATCACATGAGAGCAAGAAATATACATTTATTATGATTAGAAGCCTGTCAGAAAACAAGATGGACGCATAGGCAGGACAATAACGTAGCACAATTCGAGCTTTCCGGCGCTGCATTCCAAGATCGTCAGAGTAGAAAAAACAGACAAAGTCAGGGAAGAATAGAGTCAGGATTCTGAACTTATAGGACCGGACAAAATGTATTAGAGCATCTGCTGAAACATCAGTGGAAAAATGTCAATATTACTACGGAAACCGGATTCTACAGGACCACTCACAAGTCACAGAGGGATTGTTAATAGATATAATACCCCAGACGCGTGTTCGAGGCATCTGCATCAAGTTGCCAAAGCTAAATCACAAGCGCCGCTGGATCGAAACAAACAAACAAACAAACAAAACAAATATACTTTGAATCTGACATGTTTGAACTTGCTGATGGAAAAACAGGTCGTTACGAGGCTGGCAACATCAACATGTGAAAATGATATATTCATGAACCACCACAGCAATGCGCTGATGATTGCTTCGTGCTAATTCTCACAGGGAACCAAAAGCAGAGGTAACCCCAGACTCCGAATGGAGCAAGGAGTGGATGATGATGACATCATGTGTATATATTTATTATAATTTGAAAAAGTTATATGTATACTTAGACATGTTCACCCGAGCACAACCCATTGCATTCTCCGCTGTCCAGACATACTTTTCGCTCAGACTAACTGAAAGTAATTGTGAATTATTATCATATCCGCTGAGCTATAATGTATACTCAGAGGGGATTTAATTTGCTGAGATAAAGAGTCGTTTGAAGAGACAGCGGAAGGAGCCTGATTAGTATCAGAGAACGTAAAACTTAGCAGAGGCGTTAGTTTTCTTCTAAAGTTCGTGGTACGAGTCTACAAGAACATTTGTGGTACCATTCTACGATACAAGTTTGGAAGACAAATCTGTGGTTTATAGCTTGTAGTCGATGCGAGACGCTTGCCTTCAACGGTCTGTAAAGATACTCGCAACTGACCACATGAGCGGTTTCCCCAGCACTTGCGTTTTTGGGACGTGCCCTCGCCACAGACATCGTAAATCGACGGAGCAGTCAGTAGCCAACAGAAACACTTCATCAATCTGACAGCTAAGTTAAACTTATTAGTCCAGAACCAAATGAACATTCTAATAATACATTTTCAGCGCAGTTTCAGTGAAGAAACCAATATTAACTCACCAATCATTTATTTATTTTACCTTTGTTAAAAGATAATTAATTATTAAATTTGTTATGTGTTTTTTTTTTTTTACAAATGAATAGTTGATTTAATTATTCAAGAGAGAAGTGCACACATATGAACCAGTATTGTCCATAGATAAACGAGCTAATAAAGTAGCATTTTACTGTTAAATCATTTGGGGGCTTGAACGAACTAAATAAAATACACAATATATATCTTCACAAATGGCAGCGGGCAGATAATAAGTTAACTTTACCAAGACACATTCAGCATTGTTCTTGACTTCTGACTATCTTGTGAATACTGCCTCAAGATAGAAGCATCACCATCCTTCTATTTACTAATCTGCCAAGAGTAATCTTGAGTGAAGGTAAATACCTTCGAAGACCAACATTAGATACTCTTGAGTTTTGGCCATTGTTGGACAACTACTGCAAAGCAGGGGAGACATCTCGTGACACCCTCGCCATCTGTTTAATGTCTTGTCATGTTTGTTTATCTCTTCCATGTTTGTATCCGGTTCCCTTATACGTGTGTTTCTTAGTCTCCCTCTACATTGTTATCCTGGGGACTACAAAACATAGCCTTGTAAGGCTATCAACAGGTTTCTCATTGTGTGTCCTTATCTAATGCCAGCGTCTTTTTCCTTCCTCTTGTTCCACTGACACTTGTCTTTTTCCTATCTGCTGCATTTAAATTGTCTTTGTCTTATGGATCTCGGTCCCCCTCCCTATCTATCTATCTATCTATCTATCTATCTATCTATCTATCTATCTATCTATCTATCTATCTATCTATCTATCTATCTATCTATCTATCTATCTATCTATCTATCTATCTATCTGCCTGTCCGTCTATCTATCTATCTATCTATCTATCTATCTATCTATCTATCTATCTATCTATCTATCTATCTATCTATCTATCTATCTATCTATCTATCTATCTATCTATCTATCTATCTATCTATCTATCTATCTATCTATCTATCTATCTATCTATCTATCTATCTATCTGCCTGTCCGTCTGCCTGTCCGTCCGTCTGTCTATCTATCTATCTATCTATCTATCTATCTATCTATCTATCTATCTATCTATCTATCTATCTATCTATCTATCTATCTATCTATCTATCTATCTATCTATCTATCTATCTATCTATCTATCTATCTATCTATCTATCTGCATATCTGCTATGATCTACACCAGGGATTCTCAACCGTTGTTTTGCTCATGCCCCTCCCCTTCTGAGCCTCATTTAGCTCTGTGCCCCCCCCCCCCGCCCCTCATAGTCGCTGTTAGCTAGGAAAAGGGTACTTTACCATCTAACTGTGGCCCCCTAGAAATATGGCCCACGTTGAGAACCACTGATCGACACTATCGCTAAAGTCTGAGTGTGTTGGAGTGAGCGATTTACTGAGGTAAGCTAACTAGTATAAATAGTGAATGATTTACTAAGGTAAACTGACCAGTATGAGGGGTTAGTGATTTATTAGCTAATTTTAGACTGGTATGAGTAAGTAATGTATTTACTAAAATAAATATGAATCGGTATGACCAGTGAATTAATTACCGATGTAAACTTAGCAGTATGAGCAGTGAGTGATTTTCTGAGCTAAACTGACCAGTGTGAGTAGTGAGTGATTTACTGAGTTAACTATAGGCCTGCATGAGTAGTGAGTGATTTATTGAGTTAACTATATGCCTGTATGAGTAGTGAGTTATTTGCTGAGTTATTCGAATGCCTGTATGAGTAGTGAGTGATTTACTTAATTAAAGGCCTGTATGAGCAGTGAGTGATTTATTGAGTTAATTAAAGGCCTGTATGAGTAGTGAGTGATTTGCTGAGTTAACTGTGACGATATATGTGGGTGTCCGTTTACATTTTTTTTCGCTCCTACATTATCCATTTATTTCTTCATTTTTCGCATATGAATTTGTGTCATTGGTACTCCCTAAATTGCTACACCTTTTCTCACACTGCACTGTTGTTATTTCACGGGTAATTGATATCTTGAGGATTAATTGTAATCCCTTAAGTGGTCGCGCCAGCTTGAATGCAGACGGTAAACGTGAAAGTAATGGTTGACTTTGACGTAACTCATTTCCGACCCAGGCAGAGCAGGCGGGTGACCACCTGTGTTTCGCGGTTGGTCACTGCGCCTCCCGACACCTCGGCGGGAGGGGACAAAGAAAGCCATATTGTCTGTCTGTGGGAGCCAGCTGTTGTCCGCGTACGTGAGGGATTTTCTATCTGGCGGAAGATTTGAGTACGCGTGATAATCACTTTATCATTTTAGTCTAGACATTATCGGCGTTTTTATTACCGACAAAATATGTCTGAAGAGACATTATGAGCAAGGTAATCATTAGGGATGAGATCACAGATGTGTTGGCAAGTCTGTGTAATAGCAACGGAAGTAATCTTGCCATATTTGAAAGATAAGTTATGGGTTTAAAACTTAACGTGATAATTTTAAACAAGCGGGGAAGTATTAAAATTAACACCCCGACCCCCTAGTTCTAAGAGCAGGATTGGTTAATTCGAGAGCAGGAAAATAGCAATAGCTCTGATTGGCAAGTTTGTCAGAAACACCACGTGGAAGCTTGGAGGAAGAAATGAGAATATAACCTAGCAAATTCGGAGACTAAGACAGACTGCATTACAAAGTGAAAAGAGCAACTCCAGGAGCCAGAGAAGAATCGGACAGAATTCCGAATTAAATAGGACAGGACCAAAGTATCTGGGCATCTTTGAAACTAACAAGAAAACCAGCATTTGTAAATACTAAGACTATATACCTAGGAATCAAAGCACCCGTTATAAGAGGGATTCTAAATTTACCCCCAGACCAAGTGTTCGAAGCATCTAATATAAGCTCTGCTGTGTCCATTCATCTTTGCCAGGAGATTGTAGATCCTAAGTTGGGTTCGTGGTACGAGACCAGTTGGTAGTAAGAGTTTCTACGCCACTAGTTTGTAATTCCAGAGATGGGATTCGACACTAACCACCTACATTGGACGAGTTGTGTAGAGACGTGCCCTCATCACAAAAGACTTGACGGAACACCTGCGGCAGTACTCAATGATTTGATGAGCTAAGTGCTTATTAAAAGGCGAAGCAACGGACATTTATAATTCCTCTATCAGGTCTCTATGAAGAGACTTTTTTGTCTAAATTTCACTGATCATTCATTTTAATTTTAAACTGTTAAAGCAAAATTGATTATTAAATTTGTTATGTGTTATTTTACATATTCATAGTTGATTCAATTATTATAGTTATGAAAGCGTTCGTATCAGACTCTTTAATATATATTTACATCTATAGAGCCAATAAAAAATAATAAAGAATTTCGCTGAATTAACTCAGCTAGGGGCTTGAACGAGCTAATTATTGCGTAACCCATCTTCACAAAGGCGGTGAGTCAGATACTAAAGTTAACATTGCTCCACCTCAAGCAGCATTGTTATTGATTTCTGAAATATCTTGTGGATATTCCCTCGAGGTAGAAGCATCATTATCCTTCTATCTTCAACTCTTCCAAGAGTAATCTTGTGCGAAGGTAGACACCTTTGACGACCCACATCAGACACTCTTGAGTTTTGGCCACTAGTGGACCACTACTGCAGAGCAAGGGGAGGCAACCCGTGACACTAACTATAGGCCTGTATGAGTAGTGAGTGTTTTACTGAGTTAATTAAAGGCCTGTATAACTAGTGGTGATTTGCTGAGTTATTTAAAGGCCTGTATGAGTAGTGATTGATTAACCTAGTTAATTTAAGGCCTACATGAGTAGTGAGTGATTTACTGAGTTAATTAAAGGCCTGTATGAGTAGCGAGTGATTTACTGAGTTAATTAAAGGCCTGTATGAGTAGCGAGTGATTTACCGAAATAACTAAAGGCCTGTATGAGTAGTGAGTGATTTACCTAGGTTAACAACCTGTGTGAGAAGCACCAGTATAACTTATAAGTAGTGGGTGATTTACTGAGGAAATTATACACCGTGTGATTTGTGATGTATACTGAAGTAAATTAAGAAGTGAGTAATTTACTGAAGGGAAGAAAGGAAACTCTAGTCTAGGCGAAACATTACAACATAAGGCAGTCTGACCATCAGTAATGTCCGCTAGACATACGAGTATTGGGCCCTTTTACAACCTTTGCATTCCTTGGCGTATTTGGGTCATGATTCTAACGGGTCATCCTCTAGTTGATATTTATTTATTTGTTTCCTGGTCTGGGATTTACTAATTCACTAATCACTTACTTACTTAATCGTTCCTCTTCTACCGTGAGGTGTAGAGATTTGGAAGAGGGAGCGCCATACTATTCTGTCGGCTGTCTTCCTCCTGGCCTGGTTCTATTCTAGTCCTTGGTCCTCCACTAATCACACCTGATTTTATTCATTCTGCAAACTTGAGGCGGTTCAGAAAGTAACAGTTATGTTGTATGGCCCCCACTTCAACATGTCTATTGCGCAGCTTCGTCAATTATCTCAGACCTAAGGGTCTTTTATATCTGGACATGCGCCCTAATATAACCGACTGTGTGGAACGGGTCGAGCCTCGCCAAAACGAAGGAAAACATTTAATAAAAAAAAAAATTAAAAAAAAATAAAAAAAAATTTTAAAAAAAAGAGTGTTGGAGGCCCTCCTTAAAGGTCCTTGTATTTCTGTAGATCATAAATTGAGGTTGCCACTAGACCTCCATCGCATACTTTTCTACAGCTATGTCATTTGCTCTGAACCTTTTATGCCTCGTGGACAGATTTACTGAATATAAAGTAGACCAGGTATTAGAAGTGGCGGATTTACTGACTAAAACGTAAATCGATGTTTGTAGTGAATGACTTATTGTAGCAAATTGATGTCGATAAGAGTATAGAGAATAAGGTAGAACCTGACCCAGTGGTAGATCATATCGGGTGATTGAATAAATCTTTAGGTGACGGAGGAGTGGGGAGGAAGAAAAATATTTGTAAAGCTAGAGAAATTTCGAATTAGCCGTTTCCCGTTGGTATTTAAAAGCACGGGATCCCCAGGATTAAAGGCACTTTCTTCACGTTCTGGTGAAAACTTGTGAGAAAGCTTACAAACGTTTACTTTAATCGTGAGCTGCATGATATAGGAAAGCGATCATTTCTCTGAAGTGAAGTTCATATTCGGTAAATATAATTTAGTTTGAATGTCCCACCGCTCTGTGCACGCAGATCTTCCGGCAGAAATTAAAGTTACACAGACGTTACACAGACGTTACACAGACGTTGCAGACGTTACACAGACGTTGCACTTATTCCTAAAATTCCCAGTGCTCTGAAACCTGAAAAGAGACAAGATTTTTATCCATGCTTCTAAACTAGATCCCTACAGCTGCTAGGTTACCTGCCACTAGTATAGAGTGATTTTATGGATTAAACATTTACCAGTATGTGTAATAAGCGCTTTATTGTAGTAAACGTTGACCTTTATGAATATTGCGTGTCTCACTGTGTTAGTCAATGAGGTATGTTCTATATGGATACACCCAAACTATTTAAATCTCTTACAGACGCGTAAACAAACTTAGTAACTGTCTCAAAAGACAACACATGAGCTGTTAACAAAGGATGACAAAAGATAGGCATGCGTTCCCAGGATCAGCAGTGAATAGCTTTCGCTGGCAGACTAGATAATTAGGTTCTTAACAGAAGTTGAAAAAAAGAAAATTAGTGCACGTTGAAAGAGAATACAGCAGCGACATGATTCACGCAAGTTAACGCTGACATTAGACTTGAAGGTTAACAACAGACGTTGACAGACTGACAGGTACAAACATCAAAAATTGTTGGTGGTATTTATAGTCATATTTCTGATAAGCTTTAGAGGGTGGGGGGGGGGGGGGGGGGGGGGGTGGGGGTGGGGGGCGGGGGGGCGGGGGGGGGGGGGGGGGGGGGGGCGGGGGGGGGGAGAATAGCTCTTGTACAATCAGGTTTTTTAATTCTGGAATTTTTATTACCAAACTTAGTAATTTTGTGCATTAACGCTGCAACTGTACGTATGCAAACTAGTCCCATATTTAGGAAAACATTACTAGGGGATACATGTTTTCCCTTCTACTACTGTTTAGTCCGTCAACTTGACAGAAAATGGAAAACTTACTGCCGATTTCTAAGCTAGCACACGCAAGAAGTAGTGGGTGGTTTAAATGCACACGACATAGCTTAGGGAGGTAACATAATAGATAAATCAAGAAAATGGACTTCTCACTAATTGATACCTTCCATCTACGGTGCCTGAGCCACATACTTGGTATTTCGTGGAAGGAAAAAGTGACAAAAGTCGAGGAGCTGTCACATTCTGGCCTTCAAGGCATGTATACACTGCTAAGACAGCGCAGACTACGCAGGCTTGTCCACGTCCGCCACATGGAAGATGGTATCATCCCTAAAGATATTTTCTACGGACAACTGGCAGATGGCAAAAGCACAATTGGACGACAGCAGCTGAGGTTCAAAGATGTGAACAAGAGAGACATAAGGTCACTGGACATAAATCTAGCAGCCTGGGAGAATGAAACTACCGATCGCACCAAATGGTAATGCTCCTCGCGGCGTCACCTCAGCTCTCACAACTATAGTAGAAGGAAAAATACATGCTGAAATGAACACCAGGCTAAAAACACACAAAAAAAAGAAAAAAACCCAGCTGAGGGGCATCACCCCAGGAGTGCATTCGTCTAGTCAGTTATGACTTAAGGGGTATTCTACAGGGAAACTACTTTTAGGCTTCAACAAAAATAATAAACTAATCACACTGGATGATGGATCAACAAGGATTAATCCATGCACAAAACAACAGGATACAGTAAGTGACATAAGTATTCAATTCAAAACCCTTTAGCTCCTCAAGGGGCATAGGCCTTCAACAAACACATGCCAAGTCGTCCTGTCCTGTGCCATCCGTTCAAGTTCTTTCCACGTTTTCCTCATCATTTTCACCTCTGTATCCAGTTCTCTTTTCCATGTGTTTTTTTGGTCTACCTCTTCCTCTCTTTACATTCCAGGTGCCAATCCTGGAGATTTTCCTAGACGAAAAAAGGTTAGTCGGCAACCCAGACTCCTTTCGGCTTTCTCTGGGTTGCTTCATGAGCCTCCTTTCCAGAGGACCTTCTTCTGTCTTAGGCGGCTGAGTTGATTTATACTCTGTATTTGACTTGTCCATGTTTGTTGAAGTTTTTTAGTAAAAAGTTTTTTACGGGATGGGGTAACCAGCGCCATGCCCAACCCTCCTTTGTCGCTTTTTACGACATGCATGGTAGGGTACAGTGTTACTATTCTTTGCTCCCCTTTCTGGCCCCAGTAACACACGGGTGAATGTAAGTATGGCAACACCCAATCTCGCAAATGTAAAAATGGCTAATAAATGTAGGGACGAGTAAATCAGAGATTAAGAGCTTAATTAAAGATTTAATAACAGATGAATGGAAAGCAGAGTGGGATAAAAATCTGAAAGGAAGAAATGCATATAAGATGTTCAAGGCTCCAACAAGAAAATGTCAGATATTTAGGGAATTGAAAATTCCCAGTAATAAGAAACTTCTCAGACTACAGCTGGGAAAAGGTTGTTTCAAATTAGAAGAACCTTACTGTGCAGGATGTCTTCAAGACAATAATATAGAACATTTCTTGTTAAAATGTAAGAGGTATGAACAAATGAGAATACCAATATTAGATTATTTGCGAGCATCAAACTTACCTATAAATATAGAAGAGGTGTTAAGAATAGACAGTCCTAGGAACTGCATAATGTAGTCAAACAGTATTTAACACGAACAAATGTTAATATATAGTGGCTGGGAATGTTGTGATAAACGAGCGCAAAGGCCTTTTTGCTCCATCGTTTCCTACATTTTTCATATTGTATTTTCTCCGACATTTGCTCTTTCATCCCATATTTGCGACCCACATTTGCTATTTCATCGTTGTGATTACTCGAGACCAGTATCTAGAGAACCACATTTGTTCTTTCATCGGAGAAAATAAAAGTCCTTTGATTGAGTCATCATGCCTGACATTATCGTTTGAAGCCCACATTGCATCGTGATAAATCTGGTGAAAACCCATCTGGTCATCCCAATCAAACATCTGGGCATGCTGTAATTTCTGTGACACCACATTGGACGCCCAGATTGGCCAGGGGAAAACGTCTCATGCTGTAATGGTGTTATCTTTGGTCGGCCGCTGTTCAGACAAGTGTTGGGTTACCACATTGGACGCCCACCTTGGCCAGGTGAACAATAAACAATCAGAGGTCAAACCACACTCACGTTTGGACTGATAGGGGACAAGAGTGATCCTGTGAATGAGTGACCAGAGGGGCTATTAAGGATTGGTTGGTATGGGCGGAGCTAGATGTCGGATCCAGAAACACATATTGGACTGGCAGAAATATAATCTACTGCGTAGCTTGCAAGAGGAAGGAGTCCAGTTTTTTACCTTGTGAGGAAGAGATTAATCCCAAAAACGCCTAGCCTAATACACGTGTTTATTCAGAGTGGATATAATTCAGTTCTGTGATGAATTGTGTTCTTAAAGGATTTTGCGAAGGGAAAAGAAGGTTAGTAGATCTTATAATTATTAATACATTTTTTAAATTTTTGTTTATTTTAACCTCACAGCTAAAATGTGCGAAAGATAAAGTTTCAAATAATTCTTGGCATAACTGATTAGTCAAATCAGAAGATTTTCATAGAAGATGATAGGATGATAGGAGGTAATTAATAGTTCATCATCATCACAGTCTCCCATGCGCACACACTCTCATGCACAAGATATTTAACATCATTAGAATTGAACTCAGAGAGAGAGATGAATTATGAGCAGTAGTTTAAATGAAAGTCAACCAGTGATGTTAAATGTGAAAAACTTACGAAGAATTTTGTGTGTCTTCAGTTCATCAGAAGTCTGAGTCTACACGCAACGTGTCTGACGTCTAACCAGAAATAAGTTATCAAAAACGGACATTTGGCTAGCAGAATTCGCCATAGGACATCTTTCATTCCTCAATTAAAAAGGAATATTGTCTCACCCACAAGTCAGAAGGTGGACGCAGCATTTTTCGTCACCATATACTGCTTGCTCACAAGTTCAATACAGAGTTATCACAAGTTCAATACAGAGTTATCACAAGTTCAATACAGAGTCATCATAAATTCAAATCACTCGAAAGATCATTATTATCTGAAGTCAAGCAAAAGAGCTCAAAAGAGGAATCGCATATTTATAGAAAGGGCAACACCCTCTTAAGCGCATTCTATGAAGCAGACTATATATATATTTTATGAATCACGACTACATATGCAAGGTTATGAGTCTACATATCACTACCGATTCGTGAAGATATCCAGTCTGGCCAGTACCATCGGGAGATTAGACAACAGACCTTTTGTTCATATGACAGCTATTATTTGTTAATCAACATTACAGAGATATACTCAAACAGTGAAGGAATATACATAGATATCTCGTCAGCGTTCTCAGTACGACAACAGTATTCATCAGAACGTCCTCGACTTAGAGATACCCCACTCGACATAACGTATAACAACTTGGGACAATGGATGCATACATGTGAATCGTCATATCAATGCGAAGCATTTAGAGACACATGGACTGTGTAGATTACTCACCAATTTGGTAACACGTATCATATCACATCATCATTTCACTTTACACCAGTTCATTCTTAATTAACTATTACTTAATTAACTGCAATTTTATTATCTCATCTGTGTATTTTGTGTGAATCGTCTTTCACCATCATCACGTTCTAACCATTACTAACCCTATATGTGTGGATATTTCATTAATAAACCCAACGATCGTTTGATCATTATCTAGTTTGTTAATGTATCACTCGTGCTGTCGGTGTTACATATTCACCTATAGGAACCTTTCTCTACTCAGATGAGTTTGGGGGCTTTTTCTTTACGGGATATAAGGGCAGAAGCTAAGGTCGTGGGGAAACAGAACTCTTTCCATAATTAATTAGAAAACACTGTCTAGTGGAAAGCATTCGCATTCCTGTCTTCTTGTTCCTATCTCGAATAGGTCTTTATTATTTCTTAACGAGCCAATTTCTAGAGACCTTATATCTAATATCTCAAAGACTATTCCTGGCAAAAACTACTGTCGTAGTTGCCCCAGTGACTCACCACACGACAATTGTGGACTCGTCTTGGGATTAGTGAACCCGGACTTAGAAGTGTGATAAATCACATTTTCATCTCTACTATACAGATGCGATAATTGCAAAATTTGTTGGCATTTTGAGGGATTACCTTCTAGACTAACTCTTACTATAATTGTCTATTTTATTAGGGGGGGGGGATAATTTATATCTCTAAAGCACGAGTGATACTTTTTAAATTGAGTATCAAACGGACAGAGTAAGCACTTTTTGAGAACAGAAGATACTGTACGGATGTCACAAAATTAACCGTGATACAACGTTAAAATATCTCCAATGATACAACGTAGGGATAAAAAACTAATGCGTAAGCTGCTAGAATACATGATCGCCCACGCCGCGGGTCATCACCCGCCATGGAAATTAAATTGTTAGACTTGAAGGCAAAACGGAACGGGATGAGAACGGAGATCAAAAGGAAAAATCTGACTGAACGCGTGCTTGAAACTAGCAAGGCTAAAAGACGCAAGTGGTGGGGAAAGGAGGAAAAAGTCACGTTCCCCAAGTTGACATAAAGTAAAGAAATCGACAAAAGGGAACTTGGATATTATACGCCACAGTCATTTCTTGGACGCTTTTGCGATAACTTAGTCCGTTTATTTGAATGCAGTGATGAACGCATTCCAGAAGATTCTAGAAGATATGTGAAAAGTAACTTTTCTTAATAATAATGTTAGGAATATAAAACCTAGCTGGCCGGATGGCCCATCTTGAGCAGTGAAATAATATGCTTTCATTTATACAGACGGACAGATAATAAGAAAGATATTGACAAAAGACTGTGTTGTTCATATCAGCGAGCGTCTGCATTGAAATAAAACATGTCACTAATTTTCAAAAAATTGTGGCCTTGAAGACGCAAGTGCTAAAATCTAGTTGGAATGAAGAGACGGGGTGGGATGGTGAATTGTGGCTAAAAATAACTTTACAGGCAAAATTGTGTAGGGGAAGGCAGAGTTGGTTCAAAAAAACAAGTGTGTTTTTTGTGAAACGCAAGTAGAGACGGACGGACCAACAGACAATAAGGCATACTTGACTGAGAAATGACTGAAATGACTGTTTGGTAGGATATTTGAATTTGAAAAAAGAAAAGGCAGTGATTGGCCATAGATGAATATATTATCGGCGCTCAGACGCGCATTTTGTGCCATTCATTATAAGTTGTCCTAGTAGACACAGTGAATTATTAAGTGGTGTAATTCCCAGAAGCTATTGAAATATTTAGAGGGACGCCATCATAAGGCCAGCAGCTCAGCTGAGTTTTGCTAGCATTTAACTGTGTTCTATATTCATAATTCTGGTAAGACTGAAATTATTTCTTTGTACATTTTAATATTTGTGTAAGGTTTCGAGTGATTTGATACTGCAATAGCATAATCTGTCCCTTACAACAAGTAAGGATTCTCTCTAGACCTCCCGCCCCAGTTCAGGGTCTAGAGACAAATAAAATACAATAAACTCCAGCAAGGATTATGAAGGACAGATCAAGTGTTGAGATCAGTGGAACATATCACCTATCCTATTCTATGGCAGGAAGCTAATGAACATATTTCAGAATCTGTAGTCTGGGAGAACTTATCCTATGTGAAACCAACTTGGTAAGATGTGTTGTTTGGTCAGAAAGATCTGACCCGTCTATGTGGTGTTGTTGTTGTGTAGTGTTGTGTCCAGAAATGGTTAGAGGATGGAATTCTGACACATGACTAATACTTTGATTGCAGAACTGTGAGTTTCAGTTGGCACCACTGTGGTGTCAAATGAGTTGTTGAATATTACCAGAGTGGACCCGTGCAGTAACATTTTGTCAGAGCAGCCTATTATAGCCCCCAAGCACGGAGAGGTGGGGCCACCAGACTTCTGATATTGCCCCCAAGCACGGAGAGGTGGGGCCACCAGACTTCTGATATTGCCCCCAAGCACGGAGAGGTGGGGCCACCAGATCTCAGCACCAGAGCTACACCTTCAAGCTACGTGAGCGTCTGGTCTGCTGAGAATTCACCAACTCAACTTATTTGCTAACACACCCATAAAGTTCCATCAAATAACTGGACAATGTGTAGTCACCATAGACAGGGAGTGATGAGGCCACCCCAACAGCACATCCATTAAATGTTCTCCCAAATAGATTACAACTATAAACAGTAATAATATTAACTAGTCTAGTAACATATATATGTACACACCTTGCATTTATTATGTAATATTCATGCATTTCTTTCATAATTGCTCATAATTGCTAAACCTTTCATATGTTCTGGCCAAAATAAAACCTTGGTTCAGAACAAATAAATGTAAGAAAATTACTATCCAATTTTTACACACTTGAGTTAGTTCAGTGTATTATAACATTTATTAATATTATTAGACTTAGTAAATATCTGTGTGTGTGTATGTAAACTACCACAACACATTACATATCATTACCCTAGACATTTAACGTAGCCACATTCATTAGTAAAAAAAGATAGGTGTGAGGTCGTAGTGGTAGCAAGAAGGGCCTTCTGACAATTCACAGCTACATTTTATCTCAGGAGCCTTCACAGCTGACCTCATGCATCACACTTAGTAACATCACCATCATACAATACCATCAAATCCACTACAATGGAATTGATATTTGTTATCTTTGTCTGTAACTGCTGGGAAAATTTTTATCATAAATATTTAGCATATTTTTCATAGAAAACTTCGAGATGATCTGTTATATAATTTTTCAGAATACGCTGAGTGAGTGATTTTTAAGAACTATTTGAACTTGATTACTAATTTAAACCTAGCTGGTTTTAAAGAGATAATTACTTGTTCGAGTCTAAACAATTTGTTTGGAGGTCACTGCCAATTTTTCCCTTCGCGAACCCATACTGCATATCATGGCAGATGCCGCAAAAATTAGAACTAGTTTAATGGAGGCAGGGCGTGAATGACTGATAAACTCCATGCAAGAGAGATGGAAGTGCAGAAACTTGCAATGGAGAAGGAGAAAGCTGCAGCAGAAGCAGCGGAGCGTAAAGGGAAAGCCGAAGCAGAGCATGCACTTAACATGAAGCAACTGGAAATCCAGGGACAGACCAATCAGATAGAGCTGGCAAAAAGTGCAGCGGCTTCCAACTTTGATGGAGGGCACTCACCCCGCTCAGATGGTGTGCCTACTTCGCAACCTGCACCACCCAATGCCATGAACTTTCCGCTGGAACCTTTTTCAGAAAGGAACGATACCATGGACGCCTTTTTAGACCGCTTCGAACGCTTTGCAACAGGGTTTGGACTTGAAGAACGGAAGTGGAACTTGAAACTTTCCCAGGGCCTAAGTGGAGCCGCCTACGAAGTTTTTAATAAACTTCCGGCCGGAGAGCAAGATGACTATCAGGCATTGAAAAAAGCTCTCTTGGTGAGGTACGAGCTTCATTCAGAGGCTTACCGAAAAAAATTTCGAAGTTCTAGGAAGGAGGCCGGAGAGACTTTCTCACAGTTCGCAGCCCGTATTGAAGACTACCTAGTGAAGTAGTGTACACTGGGAAACTTTACCGAGAACTATGACGGGTTGAAAGAGCTGATTGTGATAGAGCAACTAAAAGAGTCTATGTCGGTGGAAATGCGTAGATTTCTCACTGAAAACGGCGCTGACCGGTTAGAAAATATTCTTACACTGGCAGAGCGATTCCAAAATGCTCTCATGGAGTCTCAAGGAGCCAGAAAGAAGTTTTCGGATCAGGCGCTAAAGCAACCTGCTCGCTCCCAACCAGACCAACAAAGCAAAGGACCACACATCTCGCATAAACAGCACGCAAAACAAGATAACTACAAAGAGCAAAACAAGAAAAATGCTGCGCCACACCAGAGACAGGGAGATAAATGGTGCAAGTACTGTCGCTTGAACAATCACAACACTAATGAGTGCAAGCGCAGACCTCCTCCCCAACATGCTGCCTGTCTGCAGACAAAACCGTCACCCCGGAAGGAGCAGAGGACCGGAAACTTTCTCATCCTCCTGTCATCGAATCAGTCCTCGTAAACGGACAATCTGTGGAGTGCCTTTATGAAACAGGACTTGCTTTCGATGCGGTGGTCAGGGCATCTCTTGTCACCCCTGACCAGATAACAGAAGAGAGTGTCGACATCCAAGGTCCGACGAAGGATGTTGCACCCATGACACTGCCAATTGCACTTATCAGAGTGGAATCTCGTTACGTGACAGGAGAGATTCGTGCAGCTATAATGGAAGAACCAATCTACTCTTTAATCTTGGGATGTAGATATGTGTTCCTTGGAGAACCTACTCAACCACTAGTCATAGCGGCCGTACAGACTAGAGGACAGTCAAAAAAAGACGCAGAGCAGGAACCTCCTACCAATATCCTCCCCGAGGAATTGAAGAGGGCCCAAATGGAAGATTCTTCATTGGCGCCCTGTTTTAAAAAATTGCCTAGGACACACAACCCACCTACCAAGGGAGACTTCTTTATGAAAAATGGATTGATGTATCGCCGAGCTGGAAACGAAGGACAGGAACACAACCAATTAGTAGTTCCTGCAACCTATAGGAACCAGGTGCTTGAGATGGGCCACTCTATCCCATTTAGTGGACACATGGGAATGAGCGCCACGACTCAAAGGATCGCCTGCCACTATTAGTGGCCAGGGATCACCGGCGACATTAAACGTTTCGTCAAGTCTTGTCCTCAGTGCCAGAAAGTTGCACCAAAACACTGGACGGCACCCGCGACCCTTGGGGAGATGCCAATCTTGGGCACCCCATTTGAAAGAGTGGCCGTGGATATAATTGGACCTCTGCTGAGAACTAAGAAGAGGAACTCCCATATCCTTACCTTAGTGGACACCTGTTCCGTGTGGGGCAAAGCCATAGCCATGCCAGCATGCGACTCAGTGCATGTAGCTGACGCTTTACTGAATATCTTTACTAGATTGGGCTTCCCGCATGAAATTCTCACAGACAACGGGTCACAATTTAGAGGCAAGTTGACAGAGGAGGTGCTTAGAATATTCAAGACTAGGCATATCCATACTTCGCCCTATCACCCCCAAAGTAACGGGCAAGTAGAGCGGTTTAACGGGACGCTCACCTCTATTCTTCGGAAGTTGGCACAGGAGAAGCCAGAAACTTGGGATCAGTATCTTCCTGCCGCATTATTTGCTTATAGGGAGGTACCGCATGCGTCAACTGGAGTTCCCCCGGCCACATTACTCTTCGGAAGACCTATTAAAGGTCCATTAGAAGCATTACTAAGAACATGGACAGATGCTAAGGTAGACGACACTGTCACATCAGCCTTCCAGTACGTCACAGACTTGAAACAACGCCTGAAGACTGGCTGGGAATTAGCCACAGCGAAAGTACGGGAGGCTAGGCGGAAACATGCCAAATATTACAATCGCAATGCGAAGGACCGAAAACTAGCAGTAGGAGAGAAGGTGCTACTTCTTCTGCCAAGTAGCAGTAATAAATTGCAGATTTGCTGGAGGGGACCCTACAAAGTGGCGGAAAAGATTTCTCGCACCAACTATAAAATCGCCGTGAACGGAAAGCAGAAAATTTATGACTTAAATCTGCTTAAGAAGTTTTACGAGCGAGCCTCTGCCGAACCAGCGCACCTCATGACTATGGCCATTGCAATGCAAATGGAAGAAGAGCCATTATCATCCGTAGAGTACCCGGTGATACAGGAGGAATCACATTTAGATGTGAAAATAAGCTCCACCTTAACGAAAGCCCAGCATGAAAAAGTAAGGAGATTGATGGAAAACCACACCGACTCTCTGACAGACAAACCGGGCCGGACAAACCTGATGGAGTTTGACATGGAAGTCACGGATCCTACGCCCGTCCGAATGAGAACCTATCCGATTCCGTATGAGAAGGCGACGGCATTAAAGCAAGAAATTGATTACTTACTTAAGGAAGGCATAATTTCGCAGTCGGAGTCCCCTTACAGTGCGGGAGTGGTGCTGCTACGCAAACCCAGTGGAGAACACCGCCTGTGCATCGACTACCGACAGCTGAATGCTTTAACACAGTTCCAGCCAGAACCGTTACCGGACCAGAACCAGCTATTTACTAAGCTGAGCAGGGCTCGCTATTTTTCAAAGATTGACCTCAGTAAAAAGTACTATCAAATACCGGTAAAAGCTGAGGTGAGGAACCTGTTAGCCTTCAGTACTCCAGATGGACACTTCGAGTTTAATGTGATGCCATTTAGGCTAAACAACGCTCCTAGTGTCTTCACAAGGATGATGCGAAAGTTATTGGATCCTTTGAATCATCCCGCCATCAGCAATTTTATGGATGATATCCTAGTAGCTACTGAATCGTTTGAAGAACATATATCAGCGCTATCCTTGCTGCTTAACAGACTCAGAGAAGCGGGACTAAACGCCCGCCCAACCAAATGTCAAATTAGGTGTGAACAGCTAGAGTTCCTAGGACATACTATATCCCATGGGACCATGTTCCCCGAGACTCAAAACGTTGAGAAGCTGAGAAATGCACCGAGACCGTCCACAAAAAGGGATGTCCGGTCATTTGTATCTCTCTGTGGATTCTACCAGAGATATATAAAGGATTTTAATAGCCTCTGTGCGCCGCTTACATCGCTAACCAAGAAAGGAAACCCAGATAAAGTGACATAGTCAGCAGAATGTGAACATGCATATGCACTCTTAAAAGAGAAACTCACAACAAAACCTATTTTACGGCTTCCGGATTTAACTAGATAAGTCATCTTGCGCACAGATGCCAGTAACATTGGAATCGGGGCTACATTACTACAGCCAGATGACAGAAGCCCACCAAATCTATTTCCGGTCGCATATGCGAGTCGGAAGTTAAACCGAGCAGAACAAAACTATTCCACAATCGAAAAGGAATGTTTGTCCCTCGTCTGGGGAATACAAAAATTTCAAGCATACCTGTACGGAAGGAAATTTACAATCCAGAGTGATCATCAACCTCTGACCTTCCTCGCCAATTCAAAGAATGTGAATGCTAGACTGATGAGGTGGTCGCTTGTTCTACAACCTTACACGTTCCAAGTGGACTATATCCAAGGAACACATAAATTAGGAGCGGATTTTTTAAGCCGTCATCCTAATGAGGCAGACCCTAGAGAAAAACGAAGATGAGGAAAAAGATTAAGGAATTCCGAGCAAGAAGGCTAAGCTCTCCTGAGTACGATTGACATCACACTTGAGGAGGGGCTATTGTGATAAACGAGCGCAAAGGCCTTTTTGCTCCATCGTTTCCTACATTTTTCATATTGTATTTTCTCCGACATTTGCTCTTTCATCCCATATTTGCGACCCACATTTGCTATTTCATCGTTGTGATTACTCGAGACCAGTATCTAGAGAACCACATTTGTTTTTTCATCGGGGAAAATAAAAGTCCTTTGATTGAGTCATCATGCCTGACATTATCGTTTGAAGCCCACATTGCATCGTGATAAATCTGGTGAAAACCCATCTGGTCATCCCAATCAAACATCTGGGCATGCTGTAATTTCTGTGACACCACATTGGACGCCCAGATTGGCCAGGGGAAAACGTCTCATGCTGTAATGGTGTTATCTTTGGTCGGCCGCTGTTCAGACAAGTGTTGGGTTACCACATTGGACGCCCACCTTGGCCAGGTGAACAATAAACAATCAGAGGTTAAACCACACCCACGTTTGGACTGATAGGGGACAAGAGCGATCCTGTGAATGAGTGACCAGAGGGGCTATTAAGGATTGGTCGGTATGGGCGGAGCTAGATGTCGGATCCAGAAACACATATTGGACTGGCAGAAATATAATCTACTGCGTAGCTTGCAAGAGGAAGGAGTCCAGTTTTTTTACCTTGTGAGGAAGAGATTAATCCCAAAAACGCCTAGCCTAATACACGTGTTTATTCAGAGTGGATATAATTCAGTTCTGTGATGAATTGTGTTCTTAAAGGATTTTGCGAAGGGAAAAGAAGGTTAGTAGATCTTATAATTATTAATACATTTTTTAAATTTTTGTTTATTTTAACCTCACAGCTAAAATGTGCGAAAGATAAAGTTTCAAATAATTCTTGGCATAACTGATTAATAAAATCAGAAGATTTTCATAGAAGATGATAGGATGATAGGAGGTAATTAATAGTTCATCATCATCACAGTCTCCCATGCGCACACACTCTCATGCACAAGATATTTAACATCATTAGAATTGAACTCAGAGAGAGAGATGAATTATGAGCAGTAGTTTAAATGAAAGTCAACCAGTGATGTTAAATGTGAAAAACTTACGAAGACTTTTGTGTGTCTTCAGTTCATCAGAAGTCTGAGTCTACACGCAACGTGTCTGACGTCTAACCAGAAATAAGTTATCAAAAACGGACATTTGGCTAGCAGAATTCGCCATAGGACATCTTTCATTCCTCAATTAAAAAGGAATATTGTCTCACCCACAAGTCAGAAGGTGGACGCAGCATTTTTCGTCACCATATACTGCTTGCTCACAAGTTCAATACAGAGTTATCACAAGTTCAATACAGAGTTATCACAAGTTCAATACAGAGTCATCATAAATTCAAATCACTCGAAAGATACTTATTATCTGAAGTCAAGCAAAAGAGCTCAAAAGAGGAATCGCATATTTATAGAAAGGGCAACACCCTCTTAAGCGCATTCTATGAAGCAGACTATATATATATATATATATATTATGAATCACGACTACATATGCAAGGTTATGAGTCTACATATCACTACCGATTCGTGAAGATATCCAGTCTGGCCAGTACCCTCGGGAGATTAGACAACAGACCTTTTGTTCATATGACAGCTATTAACTGTTAATCAACATTACAGAGATATACTCAAACAGTGAAGGAATATACATAGATATCTCGTCAGCGTTCTCAGTACGACAACAGTATTCATCAGAACGTCCTAGACTTAGAGATACCCCACTCGACATAACGTATAACAACTTGGGACAGTGGATGCATACATGTGAATCGTCATATCAATGCGAAGCATTTAGAGACACATGGACTGTGTAGATTACTCACCAATTTGGTAACACGTATCATATCACATCATCATTTCACTTTACACCAGTTCATTCTTAATTAACTATTACTTAATTAACTGCAATTTTATTATCTCATCTGTGTATTTTGTGTGAATCGTCTTTCACCATCATCACGTTCTAACCATTACTAACCCTATATGTGTGGATATTTCATTAATAAACCCAACGATCGTTTGATCATTATCTAGTTTGTTAATGTATCACTCGTGCTGTCGGTGTTACATATTCACCTATAGGAACCTTTCTCTACTCAGATGAGGTTGGGGGCTTTTTCTTTACGGGATCTAAGGGCAGAAGCTAAGGTCGTGGGGAAACAGAACTCTTTCCATAATTAATTAGAAAACACTGTCTAGTGGAAAGCATTCGCATTCCTGTCTTCTTGTCCCTATCTCGAATAGGTCTTTATTATTTCTTAACGAGCCAATTTCTAGAGACCTTATATCTAATATCTCATAGACTATTCCTGGCAAAAACTACTATCGTAGTTGCCCCAGTGACTCACCACACGACAAATGTGAAGGTCTGATGCTGTTCTTATAATGCATATGATTTTTAACAGATGAAAGTCAATTAAATATCTGTTAAAGTCAGTTATATAACTGGAACCACCAGGCCTTTACACCCCTCCACTTTAATATTATTCTTGTTCAGAGTTTCTTCTTGATTTTGTTAGTTTTCTTTGTTTATTTTTTTTTCTATTTGTTTAACGTATAAGCACAATTGTGATTGTCCCTATTTACAATGATTTTACAAATGTAATGCCACTTTCTCATATCAGCAGTTGTTCATATTATTTGGAATTGAAAACAATATATATCCTAATTATAACCTATCAGAGGTTGAACGGGATTTTTTTTTTCATTAATTTAAAAAACAATGGTGAATGCGCATCTCCTCATTAAAATACTACTATACGTTCAATACAGGTAAAGCAAAAGGATAGAAAAGCCAATACAATAACAAAACCAAATGAATAGCTTTTCAAATAGTAATGATGAAAAAAATATGATGCAGGCAGAAGCAGAAGATAACAATTTATGTATATTCAGTCTCAGAAAATAAATTCTAAAAATAACATTTAAACAGTATAGGCTACCAATCAACCATGCCAAAACACTTTAGCGATCGTCCACATGTAACGTCACACACTGAAGGGGGGAGGGGGAAAACATTTGTGACAAAGTGTGACGATAGGTTGTGAGGCCTTGAATAATGCCTTATGATGTCACACAAAAATACCAGTTACAATCGCTTCTTTCATACGTGATGTCGGAGCAAAATAGATTTGGAACTCTCCTTCATCACAGTTTACTTTTATCCGCAATAGTAAACAACTCCTTCATGGACGTCTTATATTAATGTTATAATCTCAGTTGAAATATGGGATACTTGTTATAATCTTTAACTGGTTTAAGTTGTTTTAAATATGCATTTAAAAAAAAATATACTGTAATACTGGCCAATCCAACAAACGATCCTGATCAGGAAGCAAATTGATTTCTAGATCGTTCAATGGAGGAGCATCTTACTTTACTGTTTGATAATGATAACGAAGACAAATAATTCATTGTTAATAACTTCAGTTTTTAAACCCTTGAGTTTTAATGGAGTTGCTCTCAAAGTGGAATTTATTTGATGAAACTTAACATAAGTACGAAGTACTGTATTGTTTACTTTACATTTAATTTATTTTTTATTGTTTGAAATTAAATTAAGCCTAAGTGAGCGATATTTTTAAAAATCAACTTAGCGACATCTAACCAGCAAAGCCAGTCTTTGTACAAGCTTTGATTAATTCAACATTATTTGACTTGACAAAATTGTTCTTTTCTCTGCACCTGTTGACTAATTTAATTCAATTATACTCTTTGTTGTTGGTATCTTAAAAAACTGCGGAAAAGGGAGGAGTGGGGAGGGTTTTGTTAAAGAGATATGTGACGCCACAAAAGGGGTCTTGATTTTTTTTACGAAATGTAACAATAGGGCGGGAGGGGTGGGGGGGGGGGGTTAAACAATGGAAAAAAATTGGGTGACGTCAGATGTGCATGGCTCCTGATTCCAAAAGCAAAGTAAAAATAATAAAAACAAAACATTTTCGGAACAAAAACCCAACATAATGATGACAGACACATGCGCAGATAATCATACCAAAAAAAAAAAACCATTCAGAACTACAGGAGAAAGAGAACGGATGACAAACTAGAAAATTGTAAAAAAATTAAGAAATGAAACTAACAAAACAATATTCGAGTAAAAATAAAGTTCTGAAACATTTTTATTTCAAAACACCTGCTTCTATTACAGAAATATCAATCAATCAATCAATCAATACCCTTTAGCTCCTGAAGCTCCTCACATATACAGACACATCTAGATTACTGCTCTACACTATGGGATTGTTGCCCTGCTTCCACCTCGAAGAGACTGCACTCCCTGCAAAAGAGAGCAGTGCGTCTGATCACCGATAATCGCACGACACCACACACAAGGACAGGAAAAGAACCCAAAATACTGTCGCTAAAAAAACGTCTTCTCTACAACAAAGCCAAGCTGACTCACACAATTCTATCTAACAATGCCCCGTCGTACCTAAGATCATTGTTTCAAACCAGTAGAAGGGAGGGACAACGATTACATCAGTTACGTCTGCCCAAACCTAGGATCGACCTGTTCAAAAAGAGTCTAGCTACTCTGGTGCCTACTTATGGAACAGCCTTCCACACCACCTAAAAAGCCTACCTACACAATATTCTTTTAACAAAGCACTTTTCAAACACTTCCTCAACACTGATTATCTACCCCCATAGAAACAGTATTTGCCTGTCAACATCTCATCCATAGGTCAACATTTCTTTTCCTCTTCCGCTCATTTTTGTGTGTGAATAATTTTCATTTACTAGCTTGTTTGTTTCAAAAAAAAACAAAAAAACAACCCTACTCATTTTTTTTTAAAATTATGCTTGCATACTGTAAATGAATGCTGTTATGGTAACTTTATAATGTTGCATGCCTTTAAATTAATGCTTAAAGCATCATGTGGGAATGAAAGGATATAGTATGCAAGATTAATGAGAGTGGAAGGGCAGAATGTTAGACGGGCCTGCGCGCCCAATTCTTTACCCTTCGAAAATAAAGTTCGTTCGTTCGTTCGTTCGTTCGTTTGAAGGAGCATTGGCCTTCACCAAACATATGCCTAGTACTCCTGTCACGCGCCATCAGCTCAAGTTCTTTCCATGTTTTCCTCATAATTTTCACTTCTGTCTCCATGTGTTTTTTGGTCTACCTCTGCCTCTCTTTCCCTGGGGATTCCAGAACAAGGACTGCCTTGTAATGCTATCAACAGGTCTCCTCAATGTGTGTCCTATCCATCACCAGCGTCTTCTTCTCACTTCTTGTTTCACTGGCGCTTGTGTCACAAGATGGATTTTGGGGCGACCTCTTTCCGATCTCTCTTTCACTACGGCAGTAATCAGTTACATTTTTGTACTGATTTTATTGCGATTTTTTCCGAGTCGCACCCTTTTCTTTCTCTGTCCACTGGAGCAGATATTTTGTATCTACATTCTTTCACTCCTCTCAGAGATAAGTCATCACGTCTGTTTGTTACCCGTCCCTTCCCTAAAGCTTTGCAACGAGAGGCTTGGTGGTGACTCTCGCGTACTCAACCTTGGCCGCTACCGAAAAAATCGTCAGCGTATGTGTCTAATTGCTGATAAGGCCAGGGTACGCGACAGATAAGAGATTACTTGTCTGGGTGACACATTTTGGGCCCATAAGGATGACCTAATCGCTTCCTGCCCGACTTGCAATGACAAGATTACTTTAGATAGTAATAATTTGTTACATCTGAAACACATTGTCGTATGAGTTTACAGATGTGTTGGTGAGTTCACCTGCTAGGCATTCGGATGTTTTCATACCATACACGGAAGACTTGACCTCTGCATCATGCACACAATTTTTCCATGTCAGGAATATTTTGAAATCGCCCCCCCCCCCCAAACCAGCATGTTTGAATTGATTATAGCTTTTTCTTAGCTTCATAACACATAGATGCGGGGGGAGAAGAGGGAATATAACCTGACACGTTTCAGTGTTAAGACACTGTGAAGATCGCTTGCCAAGACGACACAACCAGACCTTGCCAGAGTGAAGCCTAGAATTCAGAATTCCATTTTATCAGACCGGACACCTTTTATTGGAGTATTTATCAGGACTTACAAATCAGCCCAGGAAATCTCTATTATTTTAAATAAGTAAAACCGGAATATCTGAGGAAACTGAACACACGGAGTCAGAGAGGGAATTAGAGTTAGGATTGACGATCCCAAGTACACGTGTAAAAATGCATCGGCTAGTGCCTTAACTTCATTCATCTGAGCAAAAAGTATGTGAGCCAGGATTGGCGTAAGTTGTCATTTTACATTATATATTTTCATTACTAACATGTGAACTAATATGTATATATTACCATGTGAATATTTATATGTGAGAATCGCTGTGACGAAATGTCTGTCCCTGTCCTTTTATGTGATCTCTCACACCTTCAGCCCTCTGGCAGTAAACTTCTTTTCTTCATATTTCTTCATTATTCGATTGTTATTAGGCACTTCATTTTGCCCTTTCATTCATTTTACTCTTTATGCTGGACATAGCATGGTGAAGTCTTTAACACGCCACTCCCCTATAGCAGTATTTGCTACGGGAGTAATTCGTATCTTATTGTTTACCACTTAGACGTATTTACGTTCCGCCAGGTGAACTGTAGTATCTTAACAATACCCAGTCATCAGAACGTTCACCCGCTTATCTCTTTGAATCCGTCTGACCACCTGTGGAAGCATATCGGTCCAACACGTTAGACCCTAGTGAAAAGCTGCTGATCGTGTTGACACAAGCTTGTATTGTGCATACGGTGAAAGAAAACAACTCTGTCTGACCAGACATTTGTCTGGCGGAGGCACGTGGATAAAGCCGATAATTAGATAATCGGTCGGGGTAGACATCTGTGCGGAAGACTTTACGTCAGGAAAACACTGTTACAATATTGTGATGGGCAGAGGTGCGGCTGGAAGTCTTATGCAACGATATGACATTACTGTTGTAAGAGGCCACGCGTGTATATTAAATTTAATATTTTCAAATACGCGTGGGATGAGTAATGATAAACAAACCGACCCCTTTAGTGCTAGAGAGAGATTGGTTCGCCAGAATCTACAATGCATTTGATTGAAACATTCAGCGAAAACCCAGCTATATTTGAACTAGAAACTGTACAATCTAATGTAGTGAAATCCCAGACACAGAACACACAGAGAGATCGCCTTGTAACCTGATTCACCGTCAGAGGAATTAACTCTAATTTCTTAGACCAAAGTGATTCGAACAGCGTCTAACCTAAAGTGCAGGAGATTGTGTATACACCCATTATTTGGGGTAAGTGTAAACATTTCTATTACAAACGTGAATTTAACATGTTTTCTTGCTAGTGGTTATATATGAGGCTGGCAACCTCAATATATGAAAATAGTATATTATTGAACCACTACAACAAGAGCTGTTGATTGTTTCTGACTAATCGTGCGGGAAACCCTACAGCAGAGCGACCCCAGACTCCGACTGGAGCAGTGATGAGTGATGATTACATCACATGTGCCTAAGGTGTAACATATTATCTTGTGAGAATTATATACCTTTTTTAATTGTAATTCAGGCAAAATTATTATTTATGCACTCCAGACGCAATTTCCTAGTTCATACCCAGAAGGATAAGGGTGAATTTTAATCATATTCCCTGAGTTGCACTGTGTGCTCGGGAATTTAATTCTTCTGAGAGGTTAACATTGGTGGGTGGAGCGCATGACAATGGCCTGTTAGTTTGCGGCGAAGAAATGTACTCAGCAGGCATTTGTTTCCTCTATTTGCCTACAGTTCGTGGTTACAAGCCATCAGACGATTTGTGGTACTAGTTAGTGTGAGAGAAAAGCACCCACCTAACCGCCGACAGGGGAAGAGAGTGTGGAGAATGCTTTCGTCATCACAGAATTGATGAACCACAGCTGCATGACTCACTCATACAAGCTAAGTGCTAACTAAAAGGCACCAGCAATAAAGGGACAATTCCAGTTGAACTTAAGTATAAAGTTAAATTTCCACCTACGTTTCAATGATGAGAACGTTATAACTATCAAAATTCCACTCATCTTTCCATATTTATTTTAACCTGTTAAAGACTATTTCACTATTAAATTTGTTACCTGTTGTTTTAAAACAAAACAATAATAATTGATTAAGTTATATGTATGAAAGCAAACGTATGAGCCAGAATAGTTAATCTATATATAAATATCTAGACATATATTTACACTAAACAGAGCTATACCTTATAAGAGGGATTTCGTTGGATTACACAAACTGGGGGCTTGAACGGGCTAAACCATTGCTTAAATCCTTCACAAAAGGCGACGGACCAGATATAATACGTTAACAATTGTTCAGCATAATGCAGCATAGTTCGTGACTTCTGGGAATATCTTGTGAATGATACTTAAGCAGAAGTAGTATTAACCTTCTATCTACATCTCTGCCAAGAGTAATCTTGCGCGCAGGTAGATACATAGGACGCCAATATTAAATACGTTTGAGTTTTGGTCACTGCTGGACCACTACTGAAATGTAGGGGAGGCAATCTGTGACAATCTAGCGGATGTCCCAGTCATTTGAGGCTGGCAACCTCAGCGTATAGAATGATGATTTCATGAACCACTACTGTAAGGGCTGTTGACTGCTTTATTGCTAGTTTCTTACAGAGAACTAAAAGCATAAAGTAGTCCCATGTTCCATATGGAGCAGGGAGGGAAAGATGAAAGAAATGATTTACACTTTAATTATAATACTTACAGTGTCAAACTAGTGTAAATGTCGATGTTAAAACATTCACTTTAAAATTAATGGAAGTTTCAAACTTTTCAAATCGGTGTAAACATAAATGAAAACCTATTCAATTTATATTGTGAACACTTTTCATTCAGTGGAAATGTAAATGTAAACATATTCTATCTGTACTATTAACCTTTTCATTTAAATGTAAAGTAACTATAAAAGCTATTCAATTTAAATGTTAAGAAAGTTTTCTCTCGAGGGATTAAAGTTAACTCTCATCGATGGTAAATTCTGAGTAAATGGGATGGTAGAACAGGAGAAAAAGGACACATAAGTATGTGTCGGGAAACGCAATACTCAGGAGAGCGTTTCGTTTCTATTTTTTTACCATAGCTGTTGGTGGTGGTACCATTTGAAGGGTACTATCTCTGGAACAAGAAGGGAACAGTGGCCTAAGCTTAAGACGAGGGACCAGCTTTGTAGAATCTCCCTGACACTCCTAGGAACGAGCCGCACCCTACATCCTTGACCAGCGATGAGCGTTATCAGCGATCAGTCCATCAAGAACCAACCCAGCGGGAGCAGAAAAATCAGCTAAGTGCAAAATATAAGCTGCCACGTGAACTTTTAAGAAAAAATTATATCATCCTCCAAGGATGAAAACTTTCTTTTAAACTACTCAATTTTTTTAAACTGTTAAAACTGAAGTGATTATTACATTTTGTTATTTGTAATTATATAAATTTAACTTCGGTTTAATTATTTTAAAGTTACTGCATGTTTGTCTCAGTCAACTTATTACACACACTCTAAAAAGAGCTATACCAGAATAATAAGAATTTCACTGAGTAAATCATAGGTGGGGGCTTGAACGAGCTAAAATTAACCATTGCTTAATTCTTCACAAAAGTTGTCGGCAGAATCTAGAATTAACGTGCTCAGCCAATGCAGCATTGTTTTCGCTTATCTGAATATCTTGTGAACACTCTATTGAGATAGAAGCGCCATTATCCTTTTATTTACAAATCTGCCAAAAGTAATCTTGTGCAATGGGAGACCCCTTTGAAGCCCATGCTAGATACTCTTGAGTTTTGGCCACTGTTGGACCACTACTGCAAAGCAGGGGAGGCAATATCGTCACAGCTTGTCTGGTTCATGTCATCCGTTCCACATTGGTGACTTTGTCATACCATTTCAACTCTTCTTTTCTTACTGTTTTAAGCTTGTCTTTCCAGTGGTATCTCCTTTTAGTTCTGTCTTTCTATGGGTTATCTCCTGCTACTGTCTTTATCTTTTTCCTGGGTTTCTTTTCTCGTATTGTCTTGTCTTTCTAGTGTCTATATCCTTCTCCTGCTGTCTTAAGTTTTGTCTTGCCTGTGTTTTTCTCTGCCTCCTACTGTCTTAAGTGTGTCTTACCGGCGTTTGTTTTCTTCTACTAATGTCTTAAGTGTATCTTTCCAGTGATATCTCATTTTATTGTGTTAAGTTTGTCTTTCCATGGCTTTTCTCCTTCTCATACTAAGTCTGCCTTTCCAGTGTTTATCTCCTTCTCCTGCTGTCTTAGGTTTGTCTTTCCGGTGTTAGTCATCTCACCCCACTGTCTTAAGTTTGTCTTTCGAGTGTTTATCTATTTCACCTACAGTATTAAAGTTTAATTTCCTCTTCTACAGCTGTCTTAAGTTTGTCTTTCCTGTGTTTATCTTGCTCTGCCACTGTTTTCAAGCTTGTCTTTCCTGAGTTTATCTTCTACTCTTGTCTTAATATTTGACTCTCCAGTGCTTCTCTCCATCTCCTACTTTCTTTAGTTTGCCTTTCCAGCATTAGTTGTCCCTGTCTGTTTAAACAGTTGTTGTAATTATTCTGGTGTCTGCTAGTGGGACATAAGTTAAGTGTAAAAAAGATACTGGTCACCGCAGGTAAAAATATTTGCCCTTCATAAATTAACATTTATAAATATTGCCATGTCATTTGGAAATAAGCGCTGGAGAAGAGAAGGGTAATCATAAGCAGCTCGAAAACAAAAAAACCATGGTGATATCACGAGAGGAAATAAGACATCAGATTAAGCTGGGAGAACAGGTCCTGGAGCAGGTCAACCACTTTAAATATCTCGGAGCTGTCATAGACCGGAAGGGAGGCATCAAAGAAGAGTTGGCTACCGGAAGAGCAGGGCTGGGAGACTTTTTCAAGCCATAAATCGAGGATTCCTCAGCAAAAGAGAAGTTGGTAAGAAGACAAAGATGGCTGTATACCGTTCCACCTATGTCCCAGTCTTGACGTATGGATGCGAGTCATGGGCAATGACTACAACCCACAAAAGCCAGATCCAAACCTCAGAAATGAGGTATTTGAGGAAGGTGGTTGAAGTAACAAGAAGAGACATGGTCCGCAACCAGACGATACGTCAAGGCCTAAAAACCCAACCCCTGCAGACCCAAAAAGAACAGTCCCAACTGAGATGGTTTGGCCATGTCTGCAGAATGAGAGAAGATCGGCTACCACGGCAAGCATGGGAAACTAAGAGCCAGGGATCCAGACCTCCAGGACGACCCAAAGTCCGCTGGGAGGACAACATTAGACAGTCTTTGAAGGACCGAAGACTAGAGTGCAACCAAGCCAGGAGGAAGACAGCCGATATAATAGTATGGCGCTCTCTCTTACAAACCTCTACACCTCACGGTAGAAGAGGAACGACTAAGTAAGTAAGTAAGTGTCGCGAGAGACGAATGAGTTTGTATTTCGTTTCTATACCCATTGTGTGCATACCAGACAGTCGTGGGAAACCCACTAATTTTACAAGAAAGGTTTACAGAACACTGAGACAGCACGCAACAACATTCACCTGAAATGTTTTCACAACACGCGGACATTGCACCAACAGACTATCGGAATAATTGATACTAAGTTGCGGATATGTTTACACAGGGCCAGTGTTAACCAAGTATTGTTGTGACTAAGGGAGACTTAAAGTCTGCACAAGGACAACATGAAAGCAGTATGAATACGAAATTATAACGAGAAGAACAACACTGTACGTGCCCCAAAGGACGCACACAGACAGTTTGTCTGGGAGAGGAACAACAAGGAAACGATAATAGAAAAATATTACAGGAAATGTACCCAGGAAAGAGGATTGAATGTCTGACGAAAGGAAAACAAACGAATTTTCACATGACCCAAGAAGCGACCGGAAAAATAGCCCTAGGCGATTCAGACAGTATATACTGAACGAAATCTATCGTTCGGGCAATGGTATGAAAAATCATTCCGCCCGCATATACTGGTTCCATATTTCACGAGGAAGATTCAGGCCAAGTGTCAGTGAAATTCATGATATGGACATCAAGGTTAGTGTAATATAGATTTGTACCTTATATCATTATATCTTAACCTCAGTCAGATTATATATACATATTTCCCATATATGTAAATAAATATAACACTGTAATTACCAGTCACGTTTATTATAATATTATATCGCATACTCATAAGTACAGATTGCAATAAACACCATGCAAAGAATTATTATACTTATAAGATCGCACAGTTTCATTAATTATAATGAAGTAAATACAAGACACGTTTATTTTGTCTCTTACATTACCTGTTAACCGTACAGTAAACACCGCACAGTCATTCATTATAAGGATAAGATTTCACAGACACAAACACACCGCATGCGGAGCATAGGTTACGGGGTATTTATACGGGATTATCTTTTTATCCATCGAAGTGGTAGAGACCGGGGACCTTTGAGATAACTCAACCTTTGTCTACTACATTGCGGGCGTTAATTACGGGACAAGCTAAAAAGTAGGGCCGACCAGAGATACTGCGACGACACGCATCTCACATGTAATTAACGGCACCCACTTTACCCATTCTCCACGGGGGTTTTTGAGAAAGGAATTCGCCAGACGGTGAAGGGTCTTTCCATCATCCGCAGCCACCCACGCAGAACAGGGTGCAGACAATACCAAGGCAGGATTGTTGCATTACTAAAGAGCTGTCCACGTTACTTTAATTATCGGAAGGGGCAAGAGCCGACGGACGAATTTGTAAACCAGCGTCTACGCAAATTATTGAGATACAAAATTACTTGTAGTAATGGACAGATTCTCCCAGTGAAATATATGCGCCAACAAATACCAAGATATAACCTGCTTCCACCATCATCACCACCCGAGACCAATATCTTCACCACACAGGGACATCTGCATATCAGCGGAAGTCTCCACCGCATAACATTGTTTAAACAACAACATAGGAACACGCCAGCTCAGACACGCGGCGCAATGTCAACACTCGCTTTGTGAGCGACAAAAGGAACAGGCCATCGACACCTGACGAAATCCAGTGGACCGTCCAGTGTTATTGAATGCAGACTAAGACTTGCCCGTGTATACAAATTCCCAGAGTTTTATTGACAGTCATTCCGAGCCCCGAATCAAGATATCCTTTTTTGTTGGGGTTAAGATTAGGTTAATTCATCATCATCATCACATCGTGTAGACTTAAGTTTAGTGAGTGTATTTTTTGCCTAACTATTATCTTCTTTTCCAGGCATAGTTAGGTTAGTTCTTATTACATTTGTATTGTTGTAACTGAATGTTGTTATATTTCAGTATTTTAATAAACGTTGTAGTTGTGGTTACATTACCCACACACGTTATTACATATATAGAGAAGGAACGAAAGTGTGCGAAAGAGACTGTTGCGTGATAAATTCTCGCAACATCGTTTTATTTCAATATCTATTTTATAACGCAAGGGCAACAACTGCTTGAAATTTATTGTCACTTTTCTCGGTAAGCATTTGTCTTCTCGCGTTGGTATCGAATGCAGTTAAGTTTGAGCTGTGGTTTTTTTGCGCTGGACTGCGCATGACTTGTCTTGCTTCTTGGTCGATCGGTTTCCGCCCACCACTAGTGGAGTGAGCGATTTGGAATGGCGAAAGAGATGCCTCGTTGAAGAGGGGATCTCCGCTATTTTTTTGTTCTGTCAGGGATGTGTAGTCCTCTTATGGATATTTCGTTTATTCGAGATAATACCTCTAGTGTATTTGCACATGCCGGGAGGCATAATATTTCTGTGTATTTCCGGAAGGCAAGGTAAATTAACATTTTCATTAACTCTATCGATTTTTGGTCGTGAACGATTTCTGGTTCATAGCCTGTCTTCGAAAGTCGTCGTCACGAGATGTTTTCCTAGCTCACATGTCGCTGTATTGTACTGCATCGGTTGATGCAGGTACCAAGGACCATTACTTGCTACTTTGTTAAATGAACTAGGTTTGGAAAACCTTTATTATCTAGAGGATATTTTTGAGGACATTATTTATACTTCGGCAGACGTGTCTGTCTTGCTGAAGTCAAACTAAGGAGAGTGAACTGATCTCATACATCTGGTTATCTCCTGGCTGTTATAGAAAGGGATGGAGTTTTTCACCTGACTACATTTACAGCACTTTGAAATATAACATGCATCTGACTCATCATTGTAATGCTGTCTACCGTCTATTGCTGTATTGAATGTTGCTGTGATAATGACTGTTTGATGTGTCTACATATTCGCGTAACCATTTTGTCACTGTGGCGTCCACAATAAATAATGAAGAAAAACGTCAACGGCTGTTTCAAGAATCATTGACTTTATACGTCGTGAGTTTACTGACGTCCTATGTGGATTGCCCTGTTATTTTTGTATGAACATTGTTTTGACTGAACACATCTGCACACTACACAAAACCAGACATGCGGATACCATCCATCATCATATGGCATCACGCATCAGAGACATACTGTTCTTCTTCTCTTTCTCTTCTGTTCACTCAGTGTAATAGGGGAGTGGGGGCTCGTTAGTATTATAATATAGAGAGGGAGATAGAGTGGTAGGAGGTATATGTCACGAGATCCAGAATCACTGGGGCTATATGCTGGGAACTCATCCCAAAGTCTTATATTCACCTTCTCCACTCCTGCTGCTCATCTTCAACCGGGTGCCAGGCGAATCTGAGCCATTGACAAAGCCGGCACCACACAGATAACTCTCTTTGGTTACCCTCACAGGGGTAACGTTGTGACATAATTGGGGGCTCGTCCGGGATCTACCTTGGGACTTGCCCTAGACTAAAACATTAAATAATTCTTTTTTGCAAATTTTGTATAAACATATTCACTGTCTTCTATACTGTTCCTTATTCTACTTAGGTAGAGGGAAAGAACACAGAATAGAGTATTAGATAACTAGATATTCATATTAGATATTAAGATTAGATTAGATTAGATATTCATAGTATATTAAGTAAGACATTGACATATGTTAGAAGATTACACCGTATTAATTTATATGCACTTTATTACTGCATCTAGTTACCTCTATTGATTTGTTGTCATCATTATAAATTTACCTGGATTTTTGGTACATGTATAGTACCATGTGGGTCTTTTAACAAAAGGCATTGTTGAAGTCGAACGCATCGAAACGAGCGAACCGACGTTGTATAGTTCTTTTGTTCACAAGTGAACAATAGCGCTAAGCCACCGAGACGATACATTTTGGCAGTGTTTTCTTGGTAGGCAGACTGTTTAGGGTCAGACTTTTTATGGTCAGGACTGTTTAAATATTGTCATTTATCTGCACGGGTGTAAAGGTTATAGGGAAGTATTCAGGAAATTTGGTTGTTGTTTCTCCCTTGGGGCAAAGTCACGATTTTATTTTTCGCTCTAAATTGCTCTCACATAATTTTGAGTTGCGACAGGCAGATTGAAATTCTAGCTTGACCATGGCAGATTGGTTGCAAATGCGCGCAGCGCTTATCCAGGAAGCAACTAGTTTAAAACTAGAAAAAGGAGAACTTATAGAATATGTGGAAAAAATGTTAACTGCAGAGCAAGAGAGAAAAGATAAAATTGCAGAGCAAGAGAGAAAAAGATAAAATTGCAGAGCAAGAGAGAAAAGATAAAATTGCAGAGCAAGAGAGAAAAGAAAAACTGGCAGCAGAAGTAGAGCAAACAAGATTGAGATTAGCAGCGGAGAAGGAGGAGAGAGAAGCCAAGAAATTAGAAGCTGAGAGAGAGAGAGAAGCCAAGAAATTAGAAGCTGAGAGAGAGAGAGAGGCCGAGTATAGGAGATTAAAGGCAGAGTTAGTGAGAAATACGGAAGAGAGAGAGCACGCGCTTCGGATGAAGAGGTTGTGTGAAACATATGAAAAACCCAAAAGACTTGAACCGGAAATATGTATTTCGGCCCATGAAGTGACAGATGAGCTAACATATCGCCTAGAAGACACACCATCTTCGCATTGCATTACTTCATATGCAAAGAAATCCGCAGGAAAAACTGATTATGAGAAGGGCCCAGTTGGCCGGTATCAGGGGAAGAAAGACACCTTCCTTTGCAATCCACATAGAAAGGAAACTCAACAAAAATCCTTTTCTCAGAACCAGAGGCAAGGGGATAAATGGTGCCGGTATTGTCGCAGGAAAAATCACTACACCGGCGAGTGCCGAAAACCGCCCTCCTCTCCATCGCATGGCGTATATAGAAACCCGAACAATGAAGGACAAAGAGTCCAGGAGAAAAGAGGGGGAAAAATCACACCCGGCGGTAGTTAATTCAATGGATTCCAGACACCGCTGCAGAGATAACGGAAAGTTATTAAAAGGCACAGAAGAACCCACTCTAATTGCGAGCGGTACCTTCGATGGATCTTGCAAGGGGACTTCGAATAAAACAATTTCACCTGGCATCCCAGGGAAGAAGAAAACAGGCACTTGTCTCCTGACATCAGGAGAACAATTATTACCTTACTCCACCGGCCCTTCTACGTGGAAAGAAGCGACCGGACAGGAACGGGCATTCGCTATTATCCACGGAAATAGACAGTTGCCCACATCGCCTAAGTCTGCCTTTACCCAGGACGAGGAAAAGTCAGATCCTACCACTTTTAAAACTTACGGAGAGAAATGTGTGCCTTTAGAAGGTATAACAACACATACGATTATCGGGACAGGATGGACGACGGACACGGAGACACCCCTCGACTCTCTTCAAAAGGAGGTAGAAGAGGATCACGAGGAGAACAGTGTGGTAGAGCCGGCGGGGATACAGCAGCTTAACACCCACGGGACTCCGATTCTATATGTAGGCGAGACAAAAACTAAGCGGATAGACAGAAGGAAAGACACCAGGCGACACAAAAGGAAACAGCTTGGTGTACGCGCTTTATGCAAGGCACAGCGTCGACGCGCGAAAGTTACAACACACTGTACCAGATATAAATGGACAGATGGGTTGCACCGTATCTTGAATTATGACCATTCCACGGGCAAGATACACAAGATACGTAATAAGGACAAACAATGGCCAACTTTGATCCGTCGGCGGATTCAAAGATTGGTTAGCAGAAGAAAGAAGTGGGGAAATATTTTTTATTGCGACAGAGCGAAGAAAGACACACTGAGAGTTAGTGTCAATAAGAATGGACCACTCAAAAGAAAGAAGAGGTTTAAACCTGGCAACGAATATTACAAGGACCCTAATGCAAAGGGGCGGAAAAGGAAAAGTGATATTGTAGGGACGGCGACTAGCGCCCGGATTCCCTCGGAACGCAACGTTGTCAATAGAGAAAGAGCGGAAGAGGTATTCGATTCCAGGCTGGAATTCGATTCGAAAATCAGTTCAAGACTGGTTAGACCAGAACAATTGACTGATGGAACTGTGGAAATTCAGGTCACAGGTAACGGCGATCCTCCAATGATGGCGGCTATCGCCCGGACTCCCATTGAAGGCAGATATGTCAAGGGAGAACTACGAACGGCAGTTTTAAATGATCATACATATGAAGTCATTTTAGGCTACAAATATGTGAGTTTAGGAGACACTCGTCAATCAAGAGTCACAGCTGCAGTGCAGACAAGTGACCAAGCGAAGGAGAAGAGACAAGGAGACGAGGTTGACTTCCATCCGCAAGAGCTGAGACAAGCTCACAACAACGACAAAGCGGTAGAACCTTGTTTTAAGAAGAGACTGAAGGGAGACAATCCAGCGCAACCAGGAGACTGCTTTAAACAGCAAGGACAACTCCTTAGGAGAGTAGGAAAGCGCGGATATGAGTATAAGCAACAGGTAGTACCAGCACGATATAGATTTTATATCTTAGGTATGGGACATGCTAGTAAATCTAGTGGTCAGGTCAGACAATACATCACTACGCAAAGAATCACCCACCATTATTATTGGCAGGGAATCGCAAGGGACATGGATCAATTTATCAGATCAGGTCCTGAATGCCAGAGAGGGGCATCAAATCATGGGAAAAGTGAGGAAGCCACTGTTAAGGGAAACAGACTACGTATGAAGAAGAGGAGGCGTCAACATGACGGAGAATATAATACGACTGGTCCTAAGTGTGAGCTAGAGATAGGCAAACAAGTTTTACTGTTTATGCATAGTAAACAGAACAGGTTACTGATTGGATGGCACGGGCCATACGCAATGGTCGAGAAGGCATCTCGAACCAATGATAAGATTCCAGAGGAGAATCAGCTGGAAATATATAATATTATTCTGCTAAAGAGATACTTAGCCAGACACATAACTGAAGCGGCCAACTTCAGGACACGAGCAGCCACAAAGCATCTGAATAAAGGAAATCCGAACTCAGCACTGCAGCCCAATGCGGCTAGACAGTCATCTGCAGGTGTGCAGAAAATCACAACCCACTCTACGAAAGTAGTCGAGCAGGGGCGACAACTCTTGACTACGGTCACGATATTGAAACAGGAAAGGGAGAAGCAACTGAGGAAGATTGCGAGAAGAATGATTTGAACGAGGAGAACGAAGGGTTGAACCAGGAAGAGAAGGAGACCAAAGATAGTGAGAAGATACTAATAGGGGGCAATAAGGAAAGCGAAATACCCCCTAATTCGCAATAGTTCTCCCATGCTCGAACTTGTTGGGGGAAAGCTATGTCGCGAGAGACGAATGAGTTTGTATTTCGTTTCTATACCCATTGTGTGCATACCAGACAGTCGTGGGAAACCCACTAATTTTACAAGAAAGGTTTACAGAACACTGAGACAGCACGCAACAACATTCACCTGAAATGTTTTCACAACACGCGGACATTGCACCAACAGACTATCGGAATAATTGATACTAAGTTGCGGATATGTTTACACAGGGCCAGTGTTAACCAAGTATTGTTGTGACTAAGGGAGACTTAAAGTCTGCACAAGGACAACATGAAAGCAGTATGAATACGAAATTATAACGAGAAGAACAACACTGTACGTGCCCCAAAGGACGCACACAGACAGTTTGTCTGGGAGAGGAACAACAAGGAAACGATAATAGAAAAATATTACAGGAATGTACCCAGGAATGAGGATTGAATGTCTGACGAAAGGAAAACAAACGAATTTTCACATGACCCAAGAAGCGACCGGAAAAATAGCCCTAGGCGATTCAGACAGTATATACTGAACGAAATCTATCGTTCGGGCAATGGTATGAAAAATCATTCCGCCCGCATATACTGGTTCCATATTTCACGAGGAAGATTCAGGCCAAGTGTCAGTGAAATTCATGATATGGACATCAAGGTTAGTGTAATATAGATTTGTACCTTATATCATTATATCTTAACCTCAGTCAGATTATATATACATATTTCCCATATATGTAAATAAATATAACACTGTAATTACCAGTCACGTTTATTATAATATTATATCGCATACTCATAAGTACAGATTGCAATAAACACCATGCAAAGAATTATTATACTTATAAGATCGCACAGTTTCATTAATTATAATGAAGTAAATACAAGACACGTTTATTTTGTCTCTTACATTACCTGTTAACCGTACAGTAAACACCGCACAGTCATTCATTATAAGGATAAGATTTCACAGACACAAACACACCGCATGCGGAGCATAGGTTACGGGGTATTTATACGGGATTATCTTTTTATCCATCGCAGTGGTAGAGACCGGGGACCTTTGAGATAACTCAACCTTTGTCTACTACATTGCGGGCGTTAATTACGGGACAAGCTAAAAAGTAGGGCCGACCAGAGATACTGCGACGACACGCATCTCACATGTAATTAACGGCACCCACTTTACCCATTCTCCACGGGGGTTTTTGAGAAAGGAATTCGCCAGACGGTGAAGGGTCTTTCCATCATCCGCAGCCACCCACGCAGAACAGGGTGCAGACAATACCAAGGCAGGATTGTTGCATTACTAAAGAGCTGTCCACGTTACTTTAATTATCGGAAGGGGCAAGAGCCGACGGACGAATTTGTAAACCAGCGTCTACGCAAATTATTGAGATACAAAATTACTTGTAGTAATGGACAGATTCTCCCAGTGAAATATATGCGCCAACAAATACCAGATATAACCTGCTTCCACCATCATCACCACCCGAGACCAATATCTTCACCACACAGGGACATCTGCATATCAGCGGAAGTCTCCACCGCATAACATTGTTTAAACAACAACATAGGAACACGCCAGCTCAGACACGCGGCGCAATGTCAACACTCGCTTTGTGAGCGACAAAAGGAACAGGCCATCGACACCTGACGAAATCCAGTGGACCGTCCAGTGTTATTGAATGCAGACTAAGACTTGCCCGTGTATACAAATTCCCAGAGTTTTATTGACAGTCATTCCGAGCCCCGAATCAAGATATCCTTTTTTGTTGGGGTTAAGATTAGGTTAATTCATCATCATCATCACATCGTGTAGACTTAAGTTTAGTGAGTGTATTTTTTGCCTAACTATTATCTTCTTTTCCAGGCATAGTTAGGTTAGTTCTTATTACATTTGTATTGTTGTAACTGAATGTTGTTATATTTCAGTATTTTAATAAACGTTGTAGTTGTGGTTACATTACCCACACACGTTATAACATATATAGAGAAGGAACGAAAGTGTGCGAAAGAGACATACTGTTCTTCTTCTCTTTCTCTTCTGTTCACTCAGTGTAATAGGGGAGTGGGGGCTCGTTAGTATTATAATATAGAGAGGGAGATAGAGTGGTAGGAGGTATATGTCACGAGATCCAGAATCACTGGGGCTATATGCTGGGAACTCATCCCAAAGTCTTATATTCACCTTCTCCACTCCTGCTGCTCATCTTCAACCGGGTGCCAGGCGAATCTGAGCCATTGACAAAGCCGGCACCACACAGATAACTCTCTTTGGTTACCCTCACAGGGGTAACGTTGTGACAGTAAGTAAGCCATGTCTTTTGTCAATTTTGTCTAATTTGACTTCCAATGTTCAACACAAACTAGAACTTTTGTCTGGTGGTTTACAAACACGTTTGAGGTGTACGCTATTGACCTTGTTTGCAGCTTGGATCTGTCTGCTATATACTATTATGGTCCTGACCTTCAGACAAGACAATATGATTCTATCTGACATAATTAACTTTATAAAATAAAATAAAAATGTAACCGATTTAAAGAATATGAAATGTCGTTCTAAGGAAGTAACATCTGCTATGCAAATTTATGTGTAAAGGTAGTCCAGATATATTAATCATTCTTGTCTTAATCCTGCCCGGTAAAATAGTTACCTTCTCCGCGCCGTCGACAGCATGGCAGAGCGTGGACATTCATCAACGTGGCTCTCTGAAATTATCTTTTCCTGAGCCTTTTAGCTTGCGCTTTTGCTTTCACGCAACTTTCTCTCTTTCTCCTTCCTTCCCACTCTCTCTTTTCTCTCTCTCTCTCACACACACACACACACACATATATATATATATATATATATATATATATATATATATATATATATATATATATATATATATATATATATATATATATAAAATATATATATATATATAAATAATAATAATAAATTCTTTAAGCACCAAACACGGCGCATAAGGCAGAAACCAGTGCTCTCCAGGTTGTTCGTTGTGACGCCACTCCTCTTAGCTCTTGCACATTATATATATATATACATGAGAAAGAGAAAGAGAGAGAGAGAGAGGGCGAGATAGAGAGAGATGATAATAAATTTACACATGAAAAAGAATTGAAGCTTTAAGCCCTTTTAAATTTTTGCAGTGTTTTCAGATGTAAATTAATATAGATAAAGGAAAAAAAACGAGAGAGTGAGAGAGAAGAGAAAGAAGGATAGAATACTAGTGAAGCTTACTGATGAAAATTCAGACTATGTAGTGATATTTAAATTCGGTATTAAAGTTTATTGTAGTAATTATGTGTGATATTAAAGTTTATTATGGTACTCATACGTGTAATAGCAGCTGGTTGCTACATGTATGTATTCTTAATTATTAATAACTAGCAATAACCCGTCAAACTTGACGGGTTTTTAATTATGGTGTGCTCTTTCCGTTCCCGGATGAGCAGATAGAAGTTGTCGTGTGGTGAGTACTGGGGCAACTACAACAGTAGTTTTTGCCAGGAATAGTCTATGAGATATTAGATATAAGGTCTCTAGAAATTGGCTCGTTAAGAAAGAATAAAGACCTATTCGAGATAGGGACAAGAAGACAGGAATGCGAATGCTTTCCACTAGACAGTGTTTTCTAATTAATTATGGAAAGAGTTCTGTTTCCCCACGACCTTAGCTTCTGCCCTTAGATCCCGTAAAGAAAAAGCCCCCAACCTCATCTGAGTAGAGAAAGGTTCCTATAGGTGAATATGTAACACCGACAGCACGAGTGATACATTAACAAACTCTTGATAATGATCAACCGATCGTTTGGTTTATTAATGAAATATCCACACATATAGGGTTAGTAATGGTTAGATCGTGATGATGGTGAAAGACGATTCACACAAAACACACCGATGAGATAATAAAATTGCAGTTAATTAAGTAATAATAGTTAATTAAGAATGAACTGGTGTAATGTGATATGATGATGTGATATGATACGTGTTACCAAATTGGTGAGTAATCTACACAGTCCATGTGTCTCTAAATGCTTCGCATTGATATGACGATTCATATGTATGCATACAATGTCCAACGTTGTTATACGTTATGTCGAGTGGGGTATCTCTAAGCTGAGGACGTTCTGATGAATACTGTTGTCGTACGGAGAACGCTGACGAGATATCTATGTATATTCCTTCACTGTTTGAGTATATCTCTGTAGTGTTGATCAACAGTTAATAGCTGTCATATGAACAAAAAATCGGTTGTCTAATCTCCCGAGGGTACTGGCCCAGATTTTAATTGAGGAATGAAAGATGTCCTATGGCGAATTCTGCTAGCCAAATGTCCGTTTTTGATAACTTATTTCTGGTTAGACGTCAGACACGTTGCGTGTAGACTCAGACTTCTGATGAACTGAAGACACACAAAAGTCTTCGTAAGTTTTTCACATTTAACATCACTGGTTGACTTGCATTTAAACTACTGCTCATTATTCATCTCTCTCTCTCTGAGTTCAATTCTAATGATGTTAAATATCTTGTGCATGAGAGTGTGTGCGCATGGGAGACTGTGATGATGATGAAGGTGACGTATGAACTATTAATTACCTCCTATCATCCTATCATCTTCTAGGAAAATCTTCTGATTGTATTAATCAGTTATGCCAAGAATTATTTGAAACTTTATCTTTCGCACATTTTAGCTGTGAGGTTAAAATAAACAAAAATAAGAAAATGTATTAATAAGTATAAGATCTACTAACCTTCTTTTCCCTTCGCAAAATCCTTTAAGAACACAATTCATCACAGAACTGAATTATATCCACTCTGAATAAACACGTGTATTAGGCTAGGCGTTTTTGCGTTTAATCTCTTCCTCACAATGTAAAAAACTGGACTCCTTCCTCTTGCAAGCTACGCAGTAGATTATATTTCTGCCAGTCCAATATGTGTTTCTGGATCCGACATCTAGCTCCGCCCATACCAACCAATCCTTAATGGCCCCTCTGGTCACTCATTCACAGGATCGCTCTTGTCCCCTGTCAGTCCAAACGTGGGTGTAGTTTGACCTCTGATTGTTTATTGTTCACCTGGCCAAGGTGGGCGTCCAATGTGGTAAACCAACGTTTGTCTGAACCGCGGCCGACCAAAGATAACACCATTACAGCATGAGACGTTTTCCCCTGGCCAATCTGGGCGTCCAATGTGGTGTCACAGAAATTACAGCATGCCCAGATGTTTGATTAGGATGACCAGATGTGTTTTTACCAGATTTATCACGATGCAATGTGGGCTTCAAACGATAATATCAGGCATGGGGACTCAATCAAAGGACTTTTATTTCCCCCGATGAAAGAACAAATGTGGTTCTCTAGATACCGGTCGCGAGTAATCACAACGATGAAATAGCAAATGTGGGTCGCAAATATGGGATGAAAGAGCAAATGTCGGAGAAAATACAATATGAAAAATGTAGGAAAAGATGGAGCAAAAAGGCCTTTGCGCTCGTTTATCACAGAAGTACATTCTTAGAGTGTTTTTGGTTTCCTTCCATTATACAGTGTAATCAAACTGTTCATGAACAGCGTCAATTGAACGCTTTTCTTTGTTGATTGTAACTCTTTTCGGTAGAGTATATATAATGGAAACAATACAATTTTTCAACACGGTTGCATTCCTCAGCTGTGACCAACGTACACACGGCGAGAATTATGTTATTTTAGATTCAATTTAAAAGTTCTTTGATGACAACATTTCGTGTGAAAGTGCGTGGATTGTTTTCAAAGAGTGTTCCCTGATAATAAGTGGTTATAACAAAAACTTTCAAGTTTTCATGATTTGTACATCGGGTGAGGGCTCATGCACACCAATTTTTACGCACTTTTTCTTTGTCGAGCGCTACTAATTTCGTGAAAGAATAAAACAATAAAAAATAAAACCAAAGTATTTGTTTTATATAACACCCACGCCCCGCAAGTTGCACACCGTGCGTTGCGCACTTTTTTTCTGGCGCGAGTTATTATTTTGAGTGAGACCGACCGACGTAACAGACATCGGTAATTATGTTAGTTGTGTGTGGGATGGGATATGTTGAGTAGCCAGTACATTGCACAGGAAATCGAAGATGCTTTCCAAGAAAGAAAGCACACTTTAGCAGTCTGGGTAGATATGGAGAAAGCATTTGATAAAGTTTGGAAAGATGGGCTAAGAGTTAAAATGCTTAAATATGGCGTCTATGGAAGAATGTATAACTGGATCAGCAACTATCTAACAAACAGAACAGCTAGAGTGCAGGTGCACGGACAGTTAAGCAAAAAGACTACAATGGAACATGGAGTTCCACAGGGTGGGGTCCTTTCCCCAACACTCTTCCTCATATATATAAATGATATAACAGAAAACATCCACAAGAATGTCCACAACTCCCTCTACGCTGATGACCTGGCCATGTGGACTTCAGAACAATACATCACCACAGCAAGAGTGCGCATGCAGGATTCACTGCTAGCCATTGAAAGTTGGTCCAAAAAGTGGTTGCTCAAAATAAATGAACAAAAAACTACACACACTATTTTTCCCTTGTCAAATAAACCACAGCAAGCAAAGCTGCAACTAAATGGGCAGGCAGTATGAGAAGATGAAACACCAACATACTTAGGAATCACACTAGACCGCCGAATGACATGGAAATCACAGATTAACAAAATACAGCTAAGGGCAAAACTTCGCATGGCCATCATGAAAAAGTTAGCAGGTACCACATGGGGTGCTGATGAGAATATCCTCAAAAAGCTGTACACAGGCAGAGTCAGACCTGCTATGGAATATGGCATCACAGCTTGGTCGATGGCAGCAAAGTCAAATTTTGACAGAGTAAACAGACTCCAAAACCAAGCAGCACGTATTATAACAGGGGCCCTAAAGTCTACACAAATCAACCATATGGAAAACATCACAGGGCTACAGTCAATGGAGGATAGACGTGACAGCAGAGTCTTAAAACAAGCTGAAAAATTTAAGAGGCTCGAAAGAATGTACCAAAGAATGAATAGGCTAGGAAGAGGCAGGCTCAAGCGAACTAACTTTGTCGCCCAAGCAAAAGAAAAAATTAACAATAATACCATACTAGCAAGTTCAGTTGCAAAGAAAATCCCAACAAGCTCAACTATCCCACTATGGAAAAAAAGATGCTTTCCTAAGTTAAAATCTGATATTCCAGGCATTGAAGGTAACGGAACACAGACACAAACACAAAGAAAGTGTATAGCAACCAAGTATATTGACCAAAAATTTCCAGCAAAGCTTTGGACACATGCATATACTGATGGTTCGGCAACAAATGCAGTTGAAAATGGGGGTGCCCGGCATCTTCATAAAATTAAAGAATAGAATTCACTCTATGGTAATTGCCACTGGAAAATACTGCAATAACTTCTGTGCTGAAGCAGAAGCCCTGAAACAGGCAGCTGAAACTCTTATTGAATGCAAAGCACAGGCAGAAAAACAGATAGTAATCTTTTCAGATGCCCTCTCAATAATATCAGCGCTGAAGAGCCACCAAACTAAAGGATTGAAAGATCTGATAATCTCCCTTGAAAGACTAGCCGAATGCTTCAAGAAGTGCACTATCCAGTGGATACCAGCCCATTGCAACATACCAGGAAATGAGGAGGCAGATAGACTTGCTAAGGAAGGAGGTGCCTGTTGCGTGCATATTTTGACGCACATATTACAAAAATCGATATGGCTATTTAATATGAAAAAGATATAGACATTCATTCATTTGTGTATGAAAATGCTGTCTATGGGGAAGGCTAGATAATCCATAATTGTTTTACCCTGTTGATTATAGGAGTAATCGTTCTTGATATTAATTCGGCGCATGGATATGACACCCTTGTCTGTACCTATTTCTTAGGGCCAGAAAATAGATTAATTTGCTTATTATGTTTATGGCCTGAATTCATATGTATTACATATTATTAGTACAAGTAGAATCAGTCCTATATTGTATATTTTGGATGGGTAGGCAGGACTATATTCTTGTTACACCGCTCTAGCGGAAGTAGGAGTTGTCTTGTCTAGTCGTGATGAGTTCCGATGTACCGTGACAATGGCGGGTACGCATTTTTCCAGGGCTGGTATATTCTTCAGTAAAAATGATTTACGAAGTAGTTTTTCTTCTATAGGAGATTGTGTCTCTACTAGAGTTGTGTTAGAGACTTTCCTAATGTACGGTACCATGTATGATTCGGACTCCAGGTAATTCCAGTCCCTGTTTTGATGATCTCAGGTCGGTTAGGCCTAGCGGGAATTTTGTGCTTCGCAACGCTAGGGTCAAATTTGTATCGACGGAGATGACAGGCTCCATACTGTAATTATGTCTACGTGAGGTAACTGGATTACGGTAGATCTGTATGGAGGAACTTTATGAAATTATGCTTATGTATTGCAAATTAACTTTGGTTTATATATATATATCCTCCTGTGAGCGAGTGAGCGACAACTCAGGGAGGCGGCCATGTTACATTCCTGTCTTCGCATTTTTTGGATCACTGTCTAAAGAACGGGGCATGTATCTTATTATTCGGACAGTGGCAAGGAGATCTCAATTTGGATAGAAACCCCTTATCGTGGTTTCACAATATGATAAACTGTGAATATAAAGCAACTTTAGTTACTTACCGATCCGCCTTCACTGACGCGCTTAGTCAGATAGGGGATGCGGCCATTGATGTACTACCTATTATTTATGAATGTGCCATGACATAGGATCTACTATGTATGCCTGCAAATTGATATGTCAACATACCCATGATTTACTCGTTATGTCCCAGTGTGAGCGTCCAAATAAACTGTGTAAACAAAGATTCCAGCAGTCTGCATTGGTGCCTTGTAGACACAAGTGAATGAGTGTTTAGATTGGTCAGAACACGAACAGTACACCATTCGCGGTAAACACACTCTACACTTCTACCCATATCTACACCATCCTGCGTCGGTTGAAGTGACCAAGTTTAGGGCCTGCTTCCCCTGGAGCCTTAGAGGGAAACTACTGTTTACAGCTGCCTTTGCCTTCCCTAACTTAGGACTAGGGTGAGTTACCCATTTACAGCTGGGTAGACTGGAGCATGCCTGATCTCGACAACTCTGTACACTACCATGGACACATACAGTAGTGGCACCACAAACAACATGCTACAGTGATTGATAGTGGAGCTTTACAGAAGAAAGAGAACACACCACACTTTACAGAAGGTTTACAGTATACAACTGATACTTCTTTACAGACTGACATTTTACAGTAACAGTGTGTGCAAGCAAACTTTACAGTGGTGAGCCAGATCCCTGGGTCCAGCCTACGCAGTCTTGTGTTGAGAATCACATTTTACAGTTACAAGAACATTTGTTTGACCACATCAATACCAATAGGACAGCTATACAATCAATGTCAGCTTGACCTGTTCTGACAAGTGTAGCAATATCTGGGACAGCACTTGTTGACATTTGGCACAGTACAGTCAGTGTTCTAAACCAGTGATTGTTTATCCTGCTGTAATAGAAGAGCATTGTTGAACATAAAGTGCAAATTTCATCGGTGGATCTTCTAATGTGCTCAAAAAAATTGGACAGTGTAATAGTTAGAAAGCAAATCTATTACTCAATAAAGTGGTAGTCTAATTTATTAAATCTGAGCATACTTTGCAACACATTCTATCCACAACACATATATTATATTATATATGCATTTATGTTATTTGTTATGTATTAAATTAGTTTATGTTCTGTGTGACTAGTACAAGGTATGCCGAGTGACATTGGTCTGGTACTAGTATTCTATAGGTACACATTTTCTTAATTGGAAATTTGTTAGCAACAATTTGCTGCTATTTCTGTTAGTTGTGATGAGGTGTTCTTTTCTTCGTTGTTTTTGTTAATAATTTTGTGTTCCTTAGTTTTGTTTGATTTGTTTGTATAATTGTAGGTCTCATCTTTTCTATTTTTGATTTCTTTACACCCTTATGTTTATACACTGTGGCGTTATTTGTCTTGTTATCTTATTGCAGTTATCATCACGGATTCTGTGATCATTTTTTTCATTTCTCCTATTTAATTTAATTTGATCTCTGCAAATGTTTTCAGATTGTCTTTTCTTGTTTGTCCTTTGTAATGTCTTTAGTTGACATATGACATATGAGGTATAGTGGAATACACTTATATTATAGTACAGATCAGTACTTTATGATTGTTATTGTTATAAAACAAAATGTACAAGACCTTTATAAGGCTTGTCTCCCAAAGTGATTGGTAAAGGGAAATATTATTTTCCACAGGTACTCAAGTGATCATTGATTACATTAGGGTATACAAGACCTTTGTAAGGCTTGTCTCCCACAGTATTTGAGATACAGTTATTGTTGTCCACAGGTACTCAAGTTATCATTGGGTATTATAAACCATACAAGTTTTCACTAAGACTAAGTCTATGGTATAGACTTGTATCCCATTAAAGTGAAATAAGGTAATTTATTTACTTTTTCAGGTTTCTGATTTAAGAAGACAAAATGTCTACATTAGATTACTTTATAGCACAAGGAAAATCCCTTGATAAGACTGGGAAAGACTTAGAACAATGGGCTGTTGCTCAATATGACAAAGCATTAGCTGCAGAAGAGAGGAAAGCTCTAGCTGAAGAAAAAAGATTAGAAAAAGAAGCTGATACTGCTGCTGAACTAAAGAAATTGCAGATGCAAGTGGAGGAAAGGAGATTTGATGCAGAACAGAAGAAATTAGAAGCTGCTGCTGCAGCTGAACAAAAAAAATTAGAAGTTGCTGCAGAACAGAAGAAATTAGAAGCTGCTGCAGAACAGAGAAGATTAGATAGAGAAGCTGAAGAGAGAAAAGCAATAAGAGAACATGAATTTGAGTTAGAGAAATTAAAATTGACAAGTATGAGTAATGTTAATCAGGCATCTAGTGGTAATGGTAAACCCTTTGTGTACAAGGTCAAGGTACCAGCGTTCAACTCTGCCAGTGATGATATAGCATTCTGGCTTGATAGATTTGAACGGGCTTGTCGAGCTCATAATGTTGACAAATCACAGTATGTGAATCAGTTGTCTGAAAATCTAAAAGGGGAGTCTCTGAGTAAGTTATATTTCGTCGAAGAGGCCGACAAGGATAATTATGATGCTGTTAGGGCAGCTTTGATGAAGAGATATCAGCTGTCTGAGGAAGGTTATCGTCTTTTGTTTAAAACAATGAGACCTGAGGTAGGTGTAGAATTCTCAGAATTCATCTCAAAAGCACGAATTACACTTTCACGATGGATTGAATTATCCAAAACAGAGAAAACATTTGATGGTCTTACGGATTTATTGCTAAGAGACAAGGTCATGTCTTCGGTAAATAAATCATTCCTAGAGTTCTTACATGAGCGTAAACCTAGTACATTAAAGCAAATGGAAGAATATTGTGACCAGTATGCCACGGCACACCCTGACATGATTCTTAGTAACTCTAACATTAAAGAGAGTATGCCAGTTGCTTCGGCAACAGAATATAATCAGAATTACTCACACAAATTCCAAGGAGCTAAAAATAAATTTGATAAAAAGGTTAATTGGAATAAGTATCAAAACCAAGATAACCACTCAAATCAGGGTTCTTCTTCGAAGAACTGGAATCGGGCTGATAGTCCTCGACACGCGAGGGGTACCCATAATTTTAGAAATTCTCGGAAAGGGAGTAGCTATAGGAACTACCCAAGTGCTTCATGGAGACAAAAAAAACCAATATTACAGGGATACTCAATATAATGAGCATGATGATTATGATCATGAATATTATGATTCAAACCCAAATAGGGGTTATAACAGAGGCAATAATAATTATAGAGACAATTATAACCGAGGTAGATCACAACACAAAAGACATGGTAAATCTTATTACCAGGCTAACTCTGCACAACAGGAGTTCCACGACACCGATAATCAGAATAATGATAAAAAAGACTCCAACAGTGTAGCAAATTCCGCTTTCGATTTTGCTAGAGCATCTGAGTGTTCGCAATGCAAAACATTATTCGATCCAACCACAGTTTCTACTTTAAGCTGCGGTCACCCGCTTCCCGCGCTCCATGCGTCAATCGCGCATAATGGAAGGGGTGCTCTTGTCTTTAATAGGGGCCTAATAGATGGTACTCCGGTATCAATTCTTTTCGATTCGGGGTGCACTACCATCGGAGTGAGGCAATCACTCGTAAATCCTTCTCGAGCTACAGGCAATATAGTCAAATGTGTAACATTTGGTGGCACATTGGAGAAGTACTCCACTGCCATTATCAATATTGCTACGCCTTTCTTTACAGGAGAGGTGCAAGCATGTCTCTTGCCGAATCCGATCGCTGATCTTATCATCGGTCGCATTCATGGAGTGAAAGAATGCACTCCACAGCAAATTTCTAATTGGGAAAATGTTAATATGCAATCTGCTAATGCAGTAATCACTAGGGCTCAAGCTCTTAATATGCCGCAATCTTCACATTCTGAAGATAATGATGCGCAGATCCAAGATGATCCCTTGGAGATTTCCCATGATTCCTTTATAAAACAGCAGGAAGATGATCCTACTCTAAAGAAATTCTTTACTCTGGCAACAAAAGGTGATCCGAATAAGGATACAAATCGTAAATCATGGATTACGATGAAGAATGGCGTACTTGTACGTATGGTACAAGACTCCGCTAAGTCCATTCATTCTCAAATCCTTGTGCCTAAAAATATGAGAGTTAAAATCTTACAGCACGCTCATGATTCGCAGTGTGCTGGACATATGGGTTTTTCCCGTACTAAAGCTAGAGTTCTTGAATCTTTCTTTTGGCCTGCTGTGAATAAGGACATACGAATCTATTGTCGATCTTGTAAAGTATGTCAAGAGATTAAATCCAGAGGTCCACGCCATGATGCACCTATTCAGGCTGCAGACATTCCCATTCGACCATTTCAAAAAATGGCGATAGACATCATTGGTCCATTTAAGATAAAGTCTGCTAGAGGACACCAATTTATTTTGACGTGTGTTGATATGTGCACACGTTGGCCGGAGGCTGTTCCTCTAAAGAGCATAACTACTGCTGATGTCGCAGATGCTCTTTGGTTAATATTTTCTCGTCTGGGATTTCCAGCAGAAATATTATCCGACCATGGTACCCAACTCATATCGGATACCATGTCTCAAGTAATGTCGACTCTTAAGATAGAGAGATCGCTGAGTAGTATTTATCATCCTATGTCCAATGGGATGGTGGAACGTCTGAATAGAACTCTGAAAAACCTACTAGGTAAGATAACAGAAGATCATCCTCAGGATTGGGATAGGGTTTTACCCGCGGCTCTCTTTGCATATAGAGAGGTCGCCAACGAACATACAGGATTTTCTCCCTTTGAACTTGTCTTTGGCGCGAAACCGCGAGGTCATATGTCCTTACTTCATGATCTTATAACTGCTGATAATATTGTCGATGACACAAAATCCTCTTATGAATATGTCATCGCACTTAGACACAAGATTATTGAAGCATGCAAATTGGCAACTGCTTCTTCTGAATTTGCGAAACAGAAGGCAAGGGAATTTGCCAATAAAAAGAGATGCTTGCGACAACTTTGTCCAGGTGACAAAGCATTCGTCTTGCTACCTTGTAGGGAAAATAGACTTCTTATTTCTTGGAAAGGTCCGTACGATATAATATCAAAAGTTTCCGACGTTGACTATATCGTCGATATTGATGGGAAGCGTAAAACCTTCCACATCAACATGCTCACGGAATTCCATGAACGTCCTGATTATTTACAACCTGTTTTCCAGGCAACGGACGATTTTCCAGTCCAACATGGACAGTACTCATCTCTGTCAGTAATACAGGATGAGGAAACGAGTTTCTCGGATGTAAATTTACCTTTTCCAATGATTCCTCTTCACTCTAATGAATCATGGAAAGATGTTGCAATTTCTCCAGAATTATCTCCAGGAGAGCAGAAATAAGTTTCTACTATGTTAGAACAATTTCAGGATGTCCTTACTGACATTCCTGGTCAAACTGATGTCATTCAACATGACATTATTCTTACTGACCATAGTCCTATAAGAGTCAGACCGTATCCTATTCCGATACATTTTCAAGCACAGGTAGAGAAAGAGTTGGATGAGATGATAGAGTTAAAAATTATTGAACCATCCACATCAGCATATTCTTCGCCGATGGTTATTGTACGAAAAAAAGACAATAACATACGTCTTTGCGTGGATTATCGCAAATTGAACCAAGTGACGAAATTTGATGCTGAACCTATGCCTTTACTAGAAGAGCTACTTACGAGACTATCGAATTCTCATTTCTTTACTAAACTCGATTTGTCTAAGGGATATTGGCAAGTTCCATTATCCGAACACGCCAAACCGTTTACTGCTTTTTCGACGCCTAGGGGTCTATTCCAATGGAATTTCATGCCTTTCGGTCTTATGAACGCCCCTGCAACATTCGTACGCATGATGCGTCGAATCCTATCTCATCGCTCAGATGTCATTGCGTATCTTGATGACATCTGTCTTTTCAGTGATACTTGGAACGATCACTATAATGGGATAAATGAACTATTGTCTATCTTACGCGAGCATAACCTGACAGCGAAGCCATCGAAAGCATGTATTGGTTTTAGCAAAATATCTTTCTTAGGACACCGTGTTGGTCATGGGTTCCTAAAAACAGAAGACCATAATACAAGTAAGATACTTAACATTTCTATTCCTAAGACTAAAAAGCAAGTGCGAAGTCTCTTAGGTCTAATACAATTTTATGGACGATTCATTCCGAATCTGTCCTCCATTATGTCACCTCTTTCTTCCTTGCTAAAGAAAGGGTCTCCTAATGTAGTCCATTGGACTCAAGAATGTCAATCCTCTTTAATAATAAATAATAAATTCTTTAAGCGCCAAACACGGCGCATAAGGCAGAAACCAGTGCTCTCCAGGTTGTTCGTTGTGACGCCACTCCTCTTAGCTCTTGCACATTATTTAGGCCCAACGTTCTTCCTTCTCTTATTATTGTTCTTCTGAGTGTTTCTTTTGGTCTTCCTTTTTTTCCGCTTACCCTCAGGAACCCAAGTGAGCGCCTGTAGTGGTATTCTGTTGTTTTGCATTCGTAGGACATGACCGATATATGACCATCGTCTTTTCCTTATATAGTCGGAGACATATTTCTGCCTAGAGTCTTCTCTTATTTGTCGATTAGTCTTGAATTCTTTCCAACTGATGTTCATGAGTTTTCTAAGACATTTGTTCTCGAATGTATTCAGCTTGTTCTCCCAATGATTTTCTTTATTTTCCAACTCTCACAGCCGTATGTTAACACTGAGATAACATTTGAATTAAACAGACGAAGCTTGGTATGTATATTCAATGATCGTAATTTCCAAATGTTAGATAATTATTGAAGGCGCTAGCTGCCAAAGCAATTCTAGTATGGATTTCTCTTGTTGTGTCACCATCCTGAGTCATTTTACTGCCTAAATAATTGAAACTTTCAACTTTCTGTAGTTTTTCCCCGTTCAAGATGATATCAAAGGTCTCGTTAGAAAAGTTCATAGCTTTAGTTTTAGAGGCATTTATTTGGAGACCAATTTTAACCGAGAGATGACACAAATTATTTATTGCTTCTTGGGATTGTCTTGGTGTTGAACTTAAGAATGCTACATCATCTGCGAAATCCAGGTCCCCCAGGAATTTTCCATTTGTCCATTTTATACCCAATTGTTCATTGTGGGTATAGTTTCTCATAACCCAATCAATAGCTATTCCAAAAAGTAGTGGTGACATAATACAGCCTTGTTTCACCCCTGCTTATTTTCTACTGTAAACCATTCTGTATTCCCTTTATTTGTTCTAACACAACATCTTGCATTGTCATATAGCGCTTTGATTATATTCACATATTTTGTTGGAAAACCATAGATTGTAAGTATCTTCCACAATGATGGGCGGTAATCCTCTTTGGATAAGGTTAAAACTATGTTTTCTACTTCAGCTATCCTAGTATTGCCTTCTAAGGATAAGACATTTATTCTTCGTAGTGACGCTTCATCCACCGGGATTGGAGCAGCACTAATGCAAGAGTACTCCGGAACTCCGCATCCTGTGATGTATATTTCTCGGAAATTAAATGCCGCAGAGAAGAATTACTCGGTCCTAGACTGTGAATTATTGGCTATGGTTTGGTCAATCCTTAAACTGCAAAGATTTCTTCTTGGCGCGCATTTCATTGTGGAAACTGACCAGAAAGCTGTTACGGCTATTCAGAGTAAAAATCTGAAGAGCGCGAGATCAACGCGTTACGCGATTGCTCTGCAGCCATTTCATTTTTCGGTGCGAGCTATCCGTGGGTCAGAAAATGTGATGGCAGATATTTTGTCTAGATGCCCACATGATTCATAACTGTTATACAACTTTGATACAGTTGTTCCTATGTTGAAATGTGTACACATATGTAATATCATATATTGATTGTAACACTACTTAGCGGTTCATTGATATTTATTCACCGCTGATTTTTCAATGTTTTTCGTCTTTGATGATCATGATGTTAAGATATCTTAGATGAAATTTATGTATAAACTAATGTAGAAATTGTGTCATTGCTAATATTGTAGTATGCGTTGGTGACACCTCTCTGGAAATATTTATACTTAGAGAAGTACTTTCTCTAAGGTCAGAAAACTTATGCTTATCATCTGCGCATTGTTATTGGTGCGTTGTGAGCCTATTGTATGTTGCTCCTAGATATATTTCAAAAAAAAAAATAAAAAAAATGTACAATTTTTTTTCCCGAGGGGTGTGGTAATCTGTTGCGTGCATATTTTGACGCACATATTACAAAAATCGATATGGCTATTTAATATGGAAAAGATATAGACATTCATTCATTTGTGTATGAAAATGCTGTCTATGGGGAAGGCTAGATAATCCATAATTGTTTTACCCTGTTGATTATAGGAGTAATCGTTCTTGATATTAATTCGGCGCATGGATATGACACCCTTGTCTGTACCTATTTCTTAGGGCCAGAAAATAGATTAATTTGCTTATTATGTTTATGGCCTGAATTCATATGTATTACATATTATTAGTACAAGTAGAATCAGTCCTATATTGTATATTTTGGATGGGTAGGCAGGACTATATTCTTGTTACACCGCTCTAGCGGAAGTAGGAGTTGTCTTGTCTAGTCGTGAGGAGTTCCGATGTACCGTGACAATGGCGGGTACGCATTTTTCCAGGGCTGGTATATTCTTCAGTAAAAATGATTTACGAAGTAGTTTTTCTTCTATAGGAGATTGTGTCTCTACTAGAGTTGTGTTAGAGACTTTCCTAATGTACGGTACCATGTATGATTCGGACTCCAGGTAATTCCAGTCCCTGTTTTGATGATCTCAGGTCGGTTAGGCCTAGCGGGAATTTTGTGCTTCGCAACGCTAGGGTCAAATTTGTATCGACGGAGATGACAGGCTCCATACTGTAATTATGTCTACGTGAGGTAACTGGATTACGGTAGATCTGTATGGAGGAACTTTATGAAAATTATGCTTATGTATTGCAAATTAACTTTGGCTTATATATATATCCTCCTGTGAGCGAGTGAGCGACAACTCAGGGAGGCGGCCATGTTACATTCCTGTCATCGCATTTTTTGGATCACTGTCTAAAGAACGGGGCATGTATCTTATTATTCGGACAGTGGCAAGGAGATCTCAATTTGGATAGAAACCCCTTATCGTGGTTTCACAATATGATAAACTGTGAATATAAAGCAACTTTAGTTACTTACCGATCCGCCTTCACTGACGCGCTTAGTCAGATAGGGGATGCGGCCATTGATGTACTACCTATTATTTATGAATGTGCCATGACATAGGATCTACTATGTATGCCTGCAAATTGATATGTCAGCATACCCATGATTTACTCGTTATGTCCCAGTGTGAGCGTCCAAATAAACTGTGTAAACAAAGATTCCAGCAGTCTGCATTGGTGCCTTGTAGACACAAGTGAATGAGTGTTTAGATTGGTCAGAACACGAACAGTACACCATTCGCGGTAAACACACCCTACACTTCTACCCATATCTACACCATCCTGCGTCGGTTGAAGTGACCAAGTTTAGGGCCTGCTTCCCCTGGAGCCTTAGAGGGAAACTACTGTTTACAGCTGCCTTTGCCTTCCCTAAATTAGGACTAGGGTGAGTTACCCATTTACAGCTGGGTAGACTGGAGCATGCCTGATCTCGACAACTCTGTACACTACCATGGACACATACAGTAGTGGCACCACAAACAACATGCTACAGTGATTGATAGTGGAGCTTTACAGAAGAAAGAGAACACACCACACTTTACAGAAGGTTTACAGTATACAACTGATACTTCTTTACAGACTGACATTTTACAGTAACAGTGTGTGCAAGCAAACTTTACAGTGCCTTACAACAAAATGATATAGAGACAACTTACGCAACGGCAAAGACTACTATAAAGGCTACATTCAAGTCCAAATGGGAAAGAGAGCACCCGGGACATTTGAAAAATGATGCATATCATCAATTATCCAGAAAAGAACAGGTCATCCTTTTTTCGGCTACGCACTGGTCACAACAGATTGAGATACCATCTGTACCACAAATACAAAATTGGTGCAACAGATCTCTGCACCTGCGGTACCAGCCGAATGACAGTCGAACACCTGCTGCAAAACTTCCCAACCTACAGTAATGAACGGAGTAGCATATGGCAACAACCCACTTCTGTCAACGAAAAACTGTTTGGAGATGTTGGGAGCCTTGGGTTGACTACTGCCTTTATTAGAGTCATAAATGTGGAAGTCTTAAGGCGAACGAGGAAGAAGAAGAAGAAGAGTAGCCAGTCTTTCAGTCACGAATGCGTATTCCACAGATACACAAAAAAAGTTTAATGACTTACCTGTGACGTGCATATCTTTATCGTACAGGACAGCAGCACAGCAACTACAGCTGACCATGTTGATAATGTTGTAGACAACATAACTGTCATTATCCACTGAACACAACAAAAATAAAAAGTTTCTTACTAAAAACCCTCACAGATGAAACTGTTTTCTGAAAACAATTATTGCTAAAACAAATGTACCTTGTCAAATGTAAGTCAGAATAGTTCCCGATCTTTCACGCACAGAACTGTTGCAACTTACGTTTTCAGAAAAAACTTAATTGTCTTGTTTTTCGTTTTTTGGTTTTTAAATATAGGCCACAAGGAGTCAAATACGTGAAATCTTTCGTTTATCCAATTTATTTTGAAACAACAGCTTATTTGTTTTTTCTTGGTTTTGCTTGAAACTGTCACTGAAAACTGTGAATGTTTATAATTACAAGTTATACAAAATAACAGATCTTTAGATTTCTTGTGGAATATGTAAAATTGTATTCCATTAGTTTATAGTAACAATATATTCGAGTTATTTCAGTAAACACTTACATACAACGTGAATTTGCCCAGAAGAACCTGTATTCAAATATGCCTGTCTCAGATGTTGACAGAAAGGACGAATGTCGCAATATGATCTTACTAAGCAATTAATGTGAAACTTCTGCAAAAATAAAATTCAAGAGATAACATCTCACTTTGACGACCATGTCCTAGGAAACATTTCTATTTGACTACTAGTCCCAGGAATGTGATACAGTTGCTTTGTAGACTTGTATTAAGACCTGACTAACGATATGCCCCACACCCTATCACGCATGTTCATATCTGCAACCCCTCCTATAAAAGTCATATTTTTTTTTATTCTTACACCAGGAACAGCACATGGATGGAAAATAGGAGTTCGTCAAGCGAATAAAGTGGCAGATTATTCCTGGCTGGCGTGTTTTTCATTTCACGCACTCATTGCTTTTATCGAAGCGAAAGTGGTAGAAGGGCGGGGAACAGAATGTCGCTGGATCACTGCTTACGCGATAACATTCAGTGTCTTTCATGACTGAAATGGTTTTAAATTCCTTATGTCTTCTATCTACAAGGGTCACGGTCACTTGAGTTATGATCTTGAAGGCGGCCTCACGGCAAAAATCTATAAAGCCGACCTTCTCAAACACAGTCGTGGATCCATCCTCACACGAACTTTAAAAACTGTGACAGAATGGAGCGACCCTCTCGATCTCTGGGAGTAATCGGTGCATTTGTGGTACTGATTTTATTGCGCGCTTTCAATTGTCGTACTTTCTTTCTTTCTATGCTATGTAGCAGATAGTTTATATTTTCAAGTATTCTTTCACTACTTTCAGTATATTGTGTCTTGTCTGTTATCTGACACTCCTTGTGGATGATAAACACCTCACATTTGCAGGGAGAGGTAGAGATAAAATTACGAGAGGCAGGTTGGTAAAATTCCCTTGTACCAAGCTTGGCCGCTACGGATTAACACGTACATCGCCCAGCGCTATCTGCCTAATCATCGATAAGACGGGTGCGCGCATCACCAAAGCTGGGAATACGGGGAGACAACTGTTGGACAGACACAGATAGGAGATTACTTTCTGATAAAGTAACGAATTGTTACTTTTGGAACACGTTGTCATATGAGGTTAACGACTTGTTCGCGAGTCTGTACGCAAGGCATCGTATTTCTTATTGCCATATATGGTAATACGTGACCTTTTGCTTTGCGCACCTTAATAAACGTGGAATTTTTTGAAAGTACCACACCCGACCCGCCTGTTTGATCATGATTGGAGCGTTTATTTAACTCCATGACAAACAGATGCGTGGGAGACCGGGAATATAACCTGACACGTTTCAGTGTTATTCCACTGTGAAGATCGCTTGCCAAAATACCAGACCTTGCTAGAGTGAAACCTAGAATTCAGAATTCCTTCTTAACATACTGGACATCTTTTATTTGAGAATTTTGGACGGACTTTCATAGCCCAGGAAATCTCTTTCATATTAAATAAAGAAATCGAGACTGAGGAAACTGAAGGACCACATACGGAGTCAGAGAGGGAACTTATTAAATTAATGACACCCCAGACGCGTGTAGGAGGCCGATTCAAGTCTCTTTTATTCATCTGAGCAAAAAGACTGTGAGCCAGGATTGGCTTATTGGTGGTAGGAGCAGAAAGTACTGTCTCTGGAACCAAGTGAAGGTAGAAGTGGACTGACGTTGTGCGAGACGCCATCATAAGAGGGTCTTTATAGACAGACGCAGGACCAGCTTGGTCGTTACTCCGTGACTAGGAACGTGCGGCGCCTTTAACCTCGACCAGCGACGAGCGAGAGCAGTGTAAACAGAACCCATCAGCGGGAGCAGAAACTACTATTGGCAGCTAAGTGAAAAATATACGCTGCCAAAGTGAACTTCCTTCAAAAGAATTCTATCATCTATTAATTATGAATCCTTTCTTTTAAACTATTCAAATTAGTTTCAAACTGTTAAAACTTAAGTAATTATTACATTTTGTTATTTGTAATGTTACAAATTTAACTTTGATTTAATCATTTTAAAGTTACTGCATGTTTGTCTCAGTCAATTTACTATACACACTCTAAACAGAGCTATACCAGAATAGTAAGAATTCCACTGAGTAAACCAGGGGTGGGGGCTTAAACGAGCTGAAATTAATAAGTGCTTAATTCCGTCACAAATGTTGTCGGCAGATTCTAGAATTAACGTGCTCAGCAAAAACAGCATTGTTTTCGCTTATCTGAATATCTTGTGAAGACTCCCTGATAGAAGCGTTTTGTTTCTTCTATCTACATCTCTGGCAAGAGTAATCTTGTGGAAAGGTAGATACCTTTGAAGCCCATATTAGATACTCTTGAGTTTTGGCCACTGTTGGACCACTACTGCAAAGCAGGGGAGGCAATACCGTCACAAAAACCAAACCTATTCTTCACATTTTAATAGTAATACAAAAGACGTATCCGTATAAATATTATAAACGCTATGATTGAACCTCATTCAAGCTCTCTCACTCCCATCTCTTCTTTCGCTGCTACTCCCTCCCATTCCAACCTTTGCAATGCGCCGCTTTGTCTTCTGATCCTTTCTGAGCTCTTGGGGGATGACCGATGGCCATCACCAAAAATTCGAAGGTAGTTTACATTTTACAAATCTGGACGCCACAACGCTTGGAAAATGTGCTTCGATGCTCATGTGCAGAATACAGAATGGTGATACATCTCCAAGATAACTAGAGTTATCTATTCTTGCTACTTAGGTGATGCTATTGTCGATTTAAGTGAAACGATCAAACTCCTAGAGATGATTATCACCACTACCATTACAATATCTGAACCAGAAAGGTGTTTCTGTGAATAGAATCATGTGATTTCTTCTTTAAGGAACACGATAAGCGAAGAACGGCTTAATGTTACATCGATGCTACCGCACCGCTAGTGAACGTCCTAATAAAGTCCATCTCAGACTTCAGCACTAAAATCAATAAGCATTTGGCAAGACTGAAGAACAAAGGGGGGGGAGGGGGAGGGGGGGGGGGGGAGGGGGGGGGGGGGGGGGGGGGGGGGGGGGGGGGGGGGGGGTGGTGTTTAAACAAGACACCGTCAGATGCTGGAAAGGCAAAGACATCTCTACAACTATAACAGATATTTAACTTCAAGTAATTATAAAGTTCTTATATGTGGTAATTGTTCAGTTAGTCAACTTATAACAATAAAAGTTTTTTCAAAGCCGATATTAAGTATAATTAAATATCCCTTAGGTTCGTATGAAGCATGGGTGCCACCCTACAGTTCGCCTCCACATAGGAAGCTGCGCAAATGCACTTAATATGCTCTTTCTGTTGCAGTTTGTTTTAAATGACTGGTAACTGACCCTATGCAAAACGTCACATTAGTCGTCACTTACCACATGCCTGCAGGTAATATTAGGGTACGTGTTTGTTTGTTTTTTTATTTCTTTTTGTGAAGAGAGAGAGAGAGAGAGAGAGAGAGAGAGAGAGAGAGAGAGAGAGAGAGAGAGAGAGAGAGAGAAAATGAATACTAAATAAAATAATTTCATGGAGGATAAACGTAAATGTATAACTTGAAATGGTTAAACTTATGAATATTTTGAAGCTTGTATCTTAATCTTGCGTTGTGAAATGAACATATTTGCAGATACCTATAACTGAGCATAAGTGGGTCGGATTCAAACTACACTTACTGTCGCGGGTGTTGTCTCCCCTGCTCTGCGGTAGTGGTCCAAGAATGGCCCAACTTTGAGTACAAGGACGAGAGTATTAAAAGGCATCAACCTTCGCTCAACATTACTCTAGGCAGAGATATAAATGGAAGAGTGATGTTTCTTTTCCAGGGAGCCTCAAAGTAGTTTCTAGAATGGCAAGGATAACAATTGAGTCATCTAAGTTACTATAATCTTAGTATTATCCGCCCATTTGTGTGAGAAAAGGTGCTATCTATTGGTAGGTATTTCAAAAAAATATGAGTCATACGGGTGCAGGCTTAAAATTCACTCAGTAATTATTAATTCAACTCTAGATTAATATTTACATAAAAACAGGTTTAATAATCAGTTATTGGTTTTAGATTTGTCTTCATCAGAAAATGTTCGTTGTTGGTGAATGAGAGAACAAAATTGTCCGTTTGCGGTGCTGATCTTCTACTTATGTGACGGGGATGGGGAAACTGGAGTCTATTTCCGTAACTGCTGGTTTCCCGTAAAGTTTTGGACTGTTCGTTCTCTTCAGGGGCAGTATGTTTTGGTAGCAGCACGTCCCTTGCAGCAATACCAGGATAACTTCTCAGTTGGCTTCATCACGAGTCCTCAAGACCCGTCTGTTGTCGGTGTCCAGCGTTGACTTCAGGCAACTTGTACCAAAAATTGAAAAGAGACAAATGTCTCTTCTAAGTATTGGGTCTCCTGATATAAATAAACATCTGGCGACCTCCGCTTCCATCGACCATTTCATCTTCCTAATAATTTTTACCCCTATCCCTAGCATTAAACCAGAATCCATTGAGTCATATGAAAGTGTTTTTGGACAGCGAAAGTCGAAAAATGTAATATTGTATACATACATCAATATACGTATAAAACTTACTAAATTGTTGGTATAATAAACGTACACACTATGATATCATCATCCACTCCCTGCTCCTTACGGAGCCTGGGATACGCCTCTTCTGCTGGCTCTTTGTAAGAAAACCCGCACGAAGCAGCCATCATCTCTTGCAGTGGTGGTTTATGTGGCAAGTTATTTTAAGTGATGAGTATGCCAGGCCCCCCCCCCCATATGCAACTGCACACCCACAAGCAATTTATGCATGTTAAATGCAAATATAAAATGGCAAAATATACACGTTACAACTTAACCCCAATTTGTTTGGGTAAGAAGATATCCTGACTTGCTGCACAGAAAACGGCCGTAATATGCCGGGCAACTGTTTAAGATGCCGTAGACCTTCAGGTGGGTTAAGTGACCTAACTGGGTGCATTTGAAGTAGGATCCTATAACTTGAGGATCTAAGTGATAACTCTAGTGTTACTCCTTTCTAATGTTTGAATTCACTTCCAGTTAAATGATCTGTACTATACTGGGTTCCTAAATATTACGCCTTCCAAAGATGGAAATAGAGTGCTAAAATTTTGCAATGTTCTGGGTTATAAGCGAAATTTTTGTTCTCGCACACATGGCTTCCCATAAGGTTCCGTTGAAGAAAGATCCAATCAGAAGTAGTTCAGTTTAGCATTCCAATACCAAACTAACCATAAGCAGGGGTTTCCCCATCTCATGTGAACATTACTGCATGACAATATAAGATATTACCTCTTACATGTTATTCTCAAACGCATTATATCACGACCTACCCTAGATTTTTACTGATAATCTCTTCCAAGACGTTACTTCCTCATAGTTGTTTATTAAAGCACAGTCATTGGAAGCGTTACATTCTTCCTCGTGCTCCAATATCAAGATGTTAACCTACATCTCTTTTTACCAAATAACTTGGCCTGGAAATATGACAAGACATGGCAGGAATCATGTTTGCAAAATGAACACACTATCTTAAAATGCCATCTGTTGTCCAGATAGGAAATCCCGAGGCAACATTGTTTTTTGGCAATTTTCTGCAAGCCATGTCCACGAATCAAACGTTCGTTATATTCATTCCTCGACACAAGCTGGTTTTTGTCGCCATATGCCAGCTTGTACAAAGACTTTCTGCTTATCTATCACTCGTCCGTCTCACTTAACAATAAGGATGTCATTAAATGTAGACTTTTATCTATCTGGTGCTGACGATTTATCAAAGAAGGCAACGTGGCTGTTGTGCCCTACTCGCTAAACACCGACAGTCACAATGAAATAAAAACAGGTCAAACGGTCGGGTCAACCGTGTGGGGTTGGCTAAGTGGGTCAACCTGATGAGAAAATAAAATGTTCACAGCAAAACGTAACGACTGAATCATGACTCGTCACATTTTCCATTAAGAGTGTATCTTGATGGCTCGGATTAAAATTACACTTATTTGTAAAAATGTTACGTAAAGCATTGGCAATTATAAAGTAAGGAGCAAAATATGAAAAAAAAGGACAGGCGCAACTTGAGATTATAATTCCATTTATTTTAATCACCATCCTTTTCACATTTGCTCCATATAGAGCAGTGATTCTTAACCTTTTAGAGGTCGCGCATCCCTCACAGTATCTAAATAAGCCTTGTACCCTTTTTCAACATCTTAAGAAGCCTTGTACCCTTTAAAGCATCTTAAAATGCTTCGCCTTTATTTTCTTGCTCACAAAATTTGCCAAAAGTGAGAAAAGGATATACCTGTATGTTTTGGGAAAATTTTATTTACGAAACGAGACTAAGATTCGGTTTTGAATTCAATGCTCTATTTTGTGCAAATACATTTGAGTTCTGTGTATTATATAAGGTTAATAATGATTCGCCTTCTAAAAGATCTGGTATGTCTCGCGTTCCTGAAGGTAGATCTCGCTATAGAGCATGAAGCCACCACTGTCACAGAGAGTTTATGATCAATAAATTTTTCTATATATATTCTTTCTCTCTTCCACCCGGGTCCTCTATTTTATTATCACTCTTTATCCTTTCCTGTATTTTTCGCATTCGTTTGTTTGCGAAAAAAATATTTCTTTCCCATTCTAACGTTTACCTGTTTCTTTCTCTTACTGCGAACGCATTCTATTACGTAGATGTCAGTGGACGAGATGTGTGATTATGTTTCATACTCAGACATAGGAGCAGACAGTATCGTCTTGCATTTTCAGCGGACACGCGAGTTTCGTCGGCTGAGTGCCCAGGTAAGATACGAAAACCGACATCTGCCAGGCGAAGAACGAGACGGATGGTCTGGTATTTTCAGTCTGACATCAAGCTCCTACGGGAGATTTCGCAGTGTCAGGTGTGATAACTGCCATCACGCATTCGCTCAGAAGGGCCCTGGTCAGCGTGAGGCGTGAAGACGAGAAGTGTCAGTTATGGCATGCGTCTAGTAAATAGGAGGTGTTAGAGAGAGTGAAGAGGAGAGACCGGCGTTTTTCGGGTTTGGAAATTAGCGCGCGGCCTTTGTCTATTTTCAGATATCTACAATAGTAGCTTAGAATATTCACTCATTCTCCATTTGCAGTAGACGTGGTCACTCCGTTCTAGATACTTAAACTTATAAGTGAAATCTCTTAGTTTCGTTGTGATACCGTAGTTCTGTGTTGAGGTAAATATTATATTAAGTATCTAATATTTTGTGAAGTGTTTAAAGTGATAATCGCTTATTTCATATTTCACTAGTTAGATTTTTTGCAGAGTGCTTAATTTATATAGTCTGCATTATTTTATAGTGACGAGTTACAGTGGAATACAGAAATTATAATTTCTAGCTTAAACTCAGTCGGCTATTAAGGAATTTAATTTTACTGCTAAATAATCAGACGAGAGTAATTTTTCTAAACTAACTTATAAATGCTAGATGCCTCATGAGTGTTGACGGAATACGTATGTATTCCTAATTCATGTTGATTGATTTTTATATATAACTTATTTCACGGGAAGGTTTAAACGTCAAGTCAAGCTCTACGCTTGCCGTTCAAAATGTAAGTTATATTGAGTACATAATATGTAAAATATTTCATATGTGTTTTTTTCTTTATTCAGTGAATACTGGGGTAACCCAACTTTGCCGGCGTTTAGTACAGAGACATACCTGTGAGAAATATAAACATTTTATATCTTTAACCACGTGGGTTTTTCCAAGTAACACCTGACAGTGCATGTGCCTTCAGAGATAGACAGAATACCAATCCCACTAACGGGTTTTAAAGACTAAATGCTTATACTGGGCCTTTGAGCCAGAACATATTTCTTCACCATCTCTAATGTACATGCTGCCTTGTGGCAAGAATAATTACAGAAAATAAACATTAACTTTTCCGACATTTTTGACCAAGTGGGTGGTGAACCAAGATTATCTGTTGAGAGAAGTTGTCCACCGGTCATCTTCCTAATTAAGGGAAACCTCGTGTTCTGACTTTGTGTGCCCGCTTAAGCCTAATCCTTACCTCGTGAGTCAAGTGACACTAACTTTAGTCTGAAATAACTATCGCATGAAGCAGACGCTCCCCGGATCCATTTTGATGAAACCAACAAACAAATCTGCAGAGCTGGGATCCGCTTCATTAAACGACAGAAACAGATAAAAAGTGTGTGTGTCCCAAAGTTTGCGCCAGACGGCGAACAACAGCACGATTGTAAGTATATCAGGGCCCCGATGAAAGAACCGAGTAAAAGTAGACTGAGTGACGTTCTCTGTTTGATTCACCCACGTTGTAATTCCAGTTATGATAATTGTTGCTAATGCAGGTATATTTTTTCCTTAGGATAAAACATACTAATATCTAAGTCTGTTCATATCTTTAAAAGGGGAAAAAAATCTTAGACTCAATCATATGTATCTGTGACTCTTTGGGGCTATCATCTTTCCTTCTAACGGGACTGTGGGCTAAACATCGAGGGGAAAGATCATACTAACGGGTCTATCATCCTTATAGCAATACCTTGATTTTTTTATGACTTTCTGTATATGATATGATGTAATTTTATATGTTGTGAGAGAAGTTTATTCTGATAAAATAAACTACTCATAAACTTATTCCAGTGCGTTGGTCAGCTCGTTCCAAAATTATCTGTATAATTATTGTTATAGTTTTCCCACGTGTGTGCGTCTACATATTGTCAATTGTGTGTGTGCGCGTGAGTGGTAATATATTAATATATATATATTTTTTATAGACTGTCTGACTCCTCTGGATCTGTTGTAGAAGATAGGCGGAAAGAGAGAAGATTCTCGATTTCCGGGACAGCCTCTATAAATTTCTACCATCTCACTCGTGGAAATCTATTTCTATTACTATATCTCACGGTGACTATCACTCATTCTAACCTAATCAGAAGGGACCAACCCAAGTCTTAATTTTCCTATCAAAAATCTACGACAACCACGATACCTGGATTTTTTTTTTGTAGGAAGCATGCAGCAAAGCATTCATGGACTATGCAGCAGTGACTTCTGTATCAAGCTGTGTTACGTGATGAGGTTGCTAACCCCATGCACAATCTCCTATTATTCGTCTCTAACTCAGTGGAACAATCTATAACTTTCAACAGCGTGTTACACAACTGAAAACAAAGACGATTGCATTTTTAAATACTCGAGTGTGTCATGAAACATCGCATAAGAATGTCAGAAGTTGTCACAGGCATATTTTGATACTCCAAATTCTTCCACTAACAGCCGGCGACCCCATGCTACTGTTAAAATGAAATTATTCACAGCAAAATGCCAAGTATTTTCATTTACTTCTTACATCTGATAAAAAGGCTTTTCCCCTGGTAAACTAAACACAGTAAACTTAGCACAGACGAATATTATGAGTTTTCTTCGGGACCGACAAGAATAGGAGTACTGAGGCTTTCTGCTCCATTATCACCATTGTTTTGATGCAGTTTTTCCCCCCCCCCTTTTTTTTCCCCACCCCCCCCCCCCCCCCCAAACACGTTTGCTAAGGTAGATTCAATAAGCTTAATTTGAAATGTCTTGTTTTGTAAGACATGAGTTTAAATGAGGTTTTAACAACAAATTTACTCTATGTGAGTTAGAGACTGACTAATATTAGAACTTATACGTAATGGTGATTTTAAGTATCGGTGTAAGGAAGTTGACAAATCTGAGTTTTTACCTGTCGTGTGAGATGTGGTTATTTTGAAAATATTCACAAAGTAACTGTCGCGTTTAGATAGGTTTTAAAGTTATTTAAGGTCCCGCCTGAGTATAGGAGAAGGTGTACGTGAGGAGTAAAGGTGTAAGAAATAGATTTTCCACGAGTGGATAGTTAAGGAGAAGATCTGTCTCTGGACTGAATAGTTTCTCTAGTCCAGCCTATCTATACGACTATAATTTAGTATAAGACAATCTTGCACCACCTTATATATAGAAATATAAGTTACACTAACCACAAACACACACATCTATGTGACAACAAGACACAGAAACGTGAAAAACTATGGTTAAATGGGTATGGGTCTGACCAACACACAACGTTCAGTTCTTTTGTTGTTTATTATCATTAAACTTTACAACACGGAATATCTGAAAGAAAGAAAGATCAACTACATCAGAATTACATATATAGAAAAATGACAGAATACCCGTGCCCTCCCCTTATTTGAGAAGATAAGAACCCAACAAGTTAATAACCCTAAAGGTTTAAAAGTTTAGCACTAGGTTACAGTATAGACAGTAAAGAAAAACAAAGTTTCTAATACGTGCTACTCCGTAAAGTAAACAATTTTTAAAGCAAAATAACCAGTTTGGTACAAGCTACCGTAGCAAGAAAATATTCATTTTCTCTCTCTGACAACGTGGCCACGCTCTCGCTCCTTACCTAATCTTGGTGATATTTCCCGGAATATACAGTTATCCTGAATATTTTTATCGATATAGATAATATCAGTGTTCAGTGCCAAATTTGGCCCCAGTCCAGCCTTGTCAATAACTTTATAAGGTGGACACCAAGTTTTGGTGATGTAATCCTGGATCAATAATGTCACCTCGAATAGTTAATGGTAGAAAAAAAAAATCGAGATCTTGTGTTTACAGCAAAAAATGGAAAAAACAAAAACTTCTGTTATTTGGACACAGCTAGTTGCTAAAAACACGTTACTGCTGATGGTAATTGATTGATTGGTAAATCATAAACATTTTTTCATATGTATGATCATTTTTTTGACTGAAGTGTGTATTATGTTTTCTATGGTCAAAGGGACATAATCCGAGTTATCGAAACTACAATTTGTTAGGAGTTGCCTTCTCTTGTATAGAGACACGTTCGGTCTATAATTTCTTGAACGAAGCGTGACCACATCTCCTTATTTGGTAGTATCAGTCAACTATGGTAGATGTCTGAAACCTTTCTTAACGCTTCTTTTCATGACCATAAAAGGCGCGACTGTGTAAGACTTTTATCTCGAATGTTCTTCGAATCGTCTTATTGTGAACGGCAACTCAGAGATTGTCGTTCTGCGCATGTCAAACCGGGAGTTCGTTCTGTGTGTTCCGCCCAGTTGGGGCAGTTTAGAAATGGTTTAAGAAGCGAGCAGACGCAACTGCGTCTTGTGATTCTCTGAGGGAAATACAGTGTCTTAGTGAGTTAGTTAGCTAACTAGACTATTTCCCAGTATTATGCAGCCTGCCTGGAGGCATATGTTCATGGTTGATTTTCCGAAATAAGGTAATTCCTCTTGTATCGAACTTTATGCTATCGTCTAGAGGTTCGTCATTTTGTCGCCTATTTGCTCGCCTGTGTGATGCAAAATGGAGAGGTACTTTGACTAGGATTAAGTCACCGGTATCTGTATACCTGAACTAGTTAAATATATATGGGTCGCTCTAGACCAACAAGACTGTTGTCTGTGTTCCAGGATTCGTTATATCAGAGATCACGTCCAAGTCAGATGGTTAGACTTAGGAACATTATAAAGGTCGAGCTGACCTGTAGCCCATGTATGCTATTCACGTGCAGACAGTGAACGGACTTATTGTATACAACTGATCTGCTAGCATCAGAATGGGAGCATTTATTATTGTTTATGAACATTGAAGATCTGTAGCTGACACTGTTGCAGAAGTTATAGAAATTATTATTATTTATACAGCTTCACGAACTAGCACTCGATGATTGATGAATTTCTGAATCTATTGAACTGTGATGTCTTATGACGCATATATACAACAGCTATCATTGCTGACTACAGAAATTGTTTTCAATGTGCCATATCATCTTGCTGAACTCGTTAACCATGTTGATGTCATAAGTATCATGACTGTTTTGTGGCGTGCAATAAATGAAAAAAACTTATACAACGAAGTTACCCTTTCTATGACTCTACACGTCATGTTGCCTGTGTGATAACCCTGTGAACTGTTCCACTACCACATACACAGCAACATCCTAAATCAGAGAAGACACCTACATCTTACACTTTAACACCAGGTGTCGATAAGGGTGGCAAGTTACCACTTCAGCACAAATCCACCCTTATCATTTTTGGTGGCCAGAGCTGGTTCTATCATCTGATATTTTGGCGCACCATATCATTTTTGGTGGCCATAGGTTGGTTCACTCTGATTCCAGCTATCAAGGGGGTCAGCAAACCCAGACATCATCATCATACTAGATACAACTACAGCATCAACTACCACCTTACAAGAAATTTTATTGAAAGTATCCGGATTTTCTGACAGTTGCTGATTTTGAAACTACCCGGCGCTGCTCGGCAATATTGAAGTTTATGTAAAATTAGAAGGACAAGTACCGAGCGAATGGATTTCCTGATCTGGTGAAAAGAAGGACAAGTGCCGTAACAACTGTTCCGGTCTCAGGGGTACTGTTGCGGGTTCAGAAGGTCAAGTGCCGGTTAAATCAATTTAGAAGATTCAGAAGGTCAAGTGCCGTAACAACTGTTGCAGTATTAGAAGCTCATTTCCTTCGTCATGGCTGTTTATGGGAGCAGAAGTTAATCAACGTTGGATCATTATCCTCAGAATGCTGATTACATCCTGTTCTGCACCGTGCTGACGCTGGATTTATAGAAGTTAAGTGGCCTGTTTTGTTTGTGAACTGTGCCCTTATGTTCTAACTGAGCCTTCTGTACTTTCACACTTTCTCCTATTGTTTTCATGATACATGTTTATATGTTATATGTTATTTGTTATTTGTATATTTATATGTTTATATTTCAGCGGGTTTTCTCGGTTGGGCGGAGTCTTGTAGTAGAAGATACCACGTCACAGAGGTTCTACTGTTAGCGTTTTCGTTAGGGACTGTGCGAATTTCCTACAGTGAAATTTGCTAGCGACAATCGTTGCTATATCTGTTTAGTTGTGACGAGTTGTGCTTTATTTTTGTTTCTTGTATATATATTTTTTTTTCTTTTTTCTCTCTTTCTTTGTGTTTTTAGTTTCGATTTCGATTGTTTGTATTTGTAGGTCTCCCCTTTGCTATTATTCAGTTCTTTACGTATATTTTTGTGTATACACTGTAGCGTCATTTGTTAGTCATATCTTCGCATATTTCTTTTTAGTTTTGCTGTTTGTGTATTTGACTTATGCGAATGTTTTCGTATTGTTTGATCTTTGTTGATTGTTTACATTGACTCTGATCTTTGTTATTGTTTACATTGACTCTGATCTTTGTTATTGTTTACATTGACTCTGATCTTTGTTGTTGTTTACATTGACTTTGATCTTTGTTATTGTTTACATTGTTGATGACCTTTGTTATTGTTTACATTGTCTTGTTATTGTTTACATAGTTCTTGCATAGTTAGCTTTCACTATTGTTGATATATGCTCATGCACTATTGGTCTATAGTGCACTTATCATAACAAACTGGTGTGTTTTTTGCTTATGCACTATTGTAGTGCAGTTATGATAAATAACTGATGATTATGCACTGTTTTGGGTAGTGCACTGTTAATTAAGAGGTGACTTGTGATATTATTATACATTTGATAATACAAGTTGGTGTCAACTCCTGTTTCCCACAGAGATTGGGTTCAACATAGAGATTATACAAGCACTTTATTAAGTCTTGTTGCTATTTAACATTGAAATAAGATAATTAATTATTTCAGGTTCTGTACTCACATTTGGACATCATGTCTACATTTGAGTACTTTATTGAGCAGGGTAAAGCCCTTGGGAAGACAGGTGATAAATTAGAAGAATTTGCGACTGTTCAATATGCCAAGGCATTGAAGTCGGAAGAAAAGAAAATGAAAGAACAAACTGAACAAAAGAGAATAGAGGCTGACATATAACAAAAGAAAACGCAGATACACGAGGAAGCAAAAAGATTTCAAAAGGAAATGGAAAAAAAAAAAAAAAAAAGCAGAATCTCAGGAGAAAAAGAGGCTTCAGGCTTGAAAAATAAGAGCTTGAAAAAGAAGCTGAAAAAAAAAGAGGCCCAAAAAGAAGCTGAAAATAAGAGACTTGAAAAAGAAGCTGAAAATAAGAGACTTGAAAAATAGAGGCTGAAGAAAAAAAAAGTTAAAGGCCCAGGCTTGAAAAGATAAAGAAATTTTACAGGCTGAAGCTTGAAAAGAACTGAAGAACAGAAGGTTACAAAGAGAGGCTATGAAAAAGAGAAAAAAAATGGAACATGATGAAAAATGTCTTAGCTTTAGATTAGAGATTTTAGAAGTTAAAGTTATTGAACACTGGTAATGCTAATGAGGCAAATAAGGTGTCAAATAAGACTAATGCTAAAACAATTTCAATGCTTAATCTTTCAAGCATTGGGAGGAATCCCCCCTATGTAATGATGAATTCGTTTACATTTTATCTTAGATTTGAAAGTGCATGTAGTGGAATATATAGAAAACAATTATTTGTGCTCATTAATGATTTGAGTGATGCTTTGACTTCATGAGTATGGTAATTATGTTCCTGGAACAAAGTGAACAAACTTGAGGTTGTACATAGATGGTTATTGAATACAGAATCCCCTTAAAAATACATGGATACGCATCGTTTAGAATTTAGAAAGATTTGTGAAAGTGCATGATGTTTAATGAAATTAACAAGATATTAGAGAATCATACCATATACTTAAATGGGTTCACTGTCGTCCCAAGACATGAAGATGATGCTTTTACTTTGGATTTGTTTTGAAATTGCAATAAATGTGATGTTTTTGTTAATGAATGAAAGTTTTGAAAAGTTGAAAGAACATGTGAATTAAAATCTTCGAAAAGGTAAGGCATACTTAGCATGTTGTGAGAATGTTCCAGTCAGTAAGAAATTACATCTTGAACGAGTATGAATGGATATCGATAGCCGCCTTATAATTTACAAAAACATGTTGTATTAGTTAAAAGGAAGAATTACTAAAAAAAATTAAAAATGTAAAAAAATTTTGAATTCATGAAGGATTAAATCGATCTTTTCAACCATTTGGGTTAAAAATAGTTTATTTTTAGTTTACTATGATAGTTGGAACCTTATAAAGTTTGTCAAAAATACATATGTTGAAGCTTTATCATGTTTAGGGGTTTAATTTTTTAAGCCAGATAGAAATGAGAATTGATTATATGGATCTCTTAAATTTACATAATGGGCAAACATTTTGGAAGCTTAATAGAGAGGCAAATTTATCTGTAATGAGATAATAAAGGAACGAAAACTTAATGTTAGTTGTATTTTAAGTCTTAACGTTACCATGAAATAATTACTAAAACCATAAAAAAAATATAAAGAAACCAAACTATACTTAATGCCATTTTTACTAAAATTTAAATAACTTACGCATCTTGCCCAAAAAATTTTGAATATTGATGAAAGCTTATAAGTTTAGAAAACCAAAAATCTGTAAGTTGCTTGGTGAGCATTGATAATGACATTGCCAAAATTTCAGTTTCAATACCATTATAGCGACTGAAAATCCCCATGGCCCATACCATAACGTTATATTTTCATTTTATAATCTAGGAATGATTCAAGACAGGGTACAGAATTTCCCATGATTTCATTACAAGTTTTTTCCGAAATAAAGGATTTGTGAAAACTTCTAACCCAGAACTTTAAATTATCTCTAGATATCTTCCGTTTTCCCGGAATTATAGCACAAGAAAATAGTGAGATAAAATTAGAAATGGGTCAGAATGGCCAGTAGGGCCTACGCAGTCCGGTATCTTTTCTCCGCAATAATCCAGTGGGAAATGAATGTCAGTCTATCTTTCCAGGTCTCAAAGCAGGTAAGAAGGTCGCCAGTTGAAAAGAGGCAGACATTTATGGCCAAATTTTTATGCAGTAAATTTCAGGGTAGCAAAAACAGAACTAGGGATTTATCAATAAAAAGATTGTTACTGTAATTATTGTAGAACCAGAGTTATCAATGTCCATGGGTGATTTGATTCTTTCCCAGAACTGGTGTAGAACAGGGTATAAACTAATGTTATTTAAACTCCGGTTTTAACTTTAAAAATTTTCACAAAGGTAATTTTAGTAGATAATATTTTATGGAGGGATTGCTATTTTTCCCATGAGAGGGCAATACAAGATAATAGTCGCGTGCTCCAACAGCATATGTGGAAGTAATGACAGTAAGAATGGAAAACTGGAATCAAACCAACAGGAAAATTACAGTAGGGTGACTTTAACAATGATAATTTCAGGGAGAGCTGGAGGCAATGGTCGCGGTAGATCGCAACATAAGACTTAAAAAAGATATCAATCAACAAGACCTAAACTCTGTTCAACAAGAATCTCAGGGAGCAGATAAACAGGTTAATAATGATAAAGACCATAATGCTATCGGATGCTCATCTTTTAATTTTGGTAGGGCAAATAAATGTATCCAATGCAGTACTTTATTTGATCCGAAAACCGTTACTTTTACTTTAAGCTGTGGTCATCCTTTGCCCGCTCTCCTGCTAATGTTGCTCATGATGGGAGAGGTTCTCTTATATTACATAAGGGGCTAGTAAATAGTAATCCAGTCTCAGTGTTGTTTGATTCTGGATGTACTACTGTCGGCGTTAGGCAATCTCTTGTAGATCCATCCTGTGCTACAGGAAAGGTCATCAAATGTGTCACATTTGGTGGCACGTTGGAAAAGTATCCTACTGCTATAATACACATTGCTACTCCTTTCTTCACGGGGGAGGTCCACGCGTGTCTACTTCCAAACCCTATTGCGGACCTTATTATTGGTCGTATTCACGGAGTTAGGGAATGTACCCCACAGCAGATTGCTGTTTGGGAAGAGCAAAACATTGAAGCTACCAATGCGGTGGTCACAAGAGCACATGCTCTGGATCCACCTCAAACTTCATTAACTAATAATGATGAAGTAAATGACCAAGATAGTCACTTGACTATTACACGTGACTCATTTATCAAATTGCAAGAAGAAGATCCTTCTTTACAAAAATTCTTCATTCTAGCAAAAAAAAAAAAGGTGATCCTAATCAGAACACTAATAGGAAATCTTGGATTTCTATGAAGAACGGCGTACTTGTACGTATGGTACAAGACTCGACTACGTCCACTCATTCACAAATTCTTGTGCCTAAGAGCATGAGATTGCAAATATTGCAACATGCTCATGACTCGCAATGTGCTGGACATATGGGTTTTTTCCCGTACAAAGTCGAGGGTTCTTGCGGCTTTCTTTTGGCCATTTGTGAGCAAGGACATACGAATGTACTGTCGCTCTTGCAAAGTATGTCAGGAGGTCAAATCTAAAGGACCACGACATGCTGCGCCTATCCAGGCTGCTGACATTCCTATTCGCCCTTTTCAAAAAAATGGCAATAGATATTATCGGTCCTTTTAGAATTAAGTCGGCTAGAGGACATCAATTTATCCTTACATGTGTCGATATGTGCACACGTTGGCCAGAGGCAATACCTCTCAAGAGCATCTCAACTGCTGATATCGCAGACGCTCTTTGGCTGATATTTTCTCGCTTGGGTTTTCCCGGAGAAATATTGTCAGACCATGGCACTCAACTTATATCAGACACTATGTCACAGGTAATGTCTATGCTACACATTAAAAGGTCTCTCAGCAGTATCTATCACCCAATGTCTAATGGGTTGGTCGAACGATTAAATAGGACTCTGAAAACTTTACTTGGTAAAATAACTGAGGATCATCCTCAGGATTGGGACAGGGTCTTACCCGCGGCTCTCTTTGCGTATAGAGAGGTCCCCAATGAACATACGGGGTTTTCCCCTTTTGAACTTGTCTTTGGCGCGCAACCGCGCGGCCCTATGTCTTTACTTCACGATCTAATCACTGCCGATAATATTAGCGATGAGACTCAATCTTCTTATGAGTACGTCATTGCTCTTAGGCAAAAGATCATCGAGGCATGCAAACTAGCAACTTCGTCTTCAGAATTTGCTAAAGAAAAGGCAAGGCAGTTTGCAAATAAGAATAGATGTCTACGACAACTTTGTCCAGGTGACAAAGCTCTCGTTCTACTTCCTTCAAGGGAGAACAGACTTCTAATTGCATGGAAAGGTCCATATGCAATAGTCTCCAAAATTTCTGATGTCGACTATGTTGTCGATATTGATGGAAAGCATAAAACTTTCCACATAAATATGCTCACAGAATTTTATGAAAGACCTGACTATTTGCAGCCTATTTTCCAGGCTACGGACAATTCACAAGCAACTCGTGGTCAGTACTCATCTCTGTCAGTTATACAGGATGAGGAAACTACTTTTTCTGATGTCAATCTTCCTCTTTCTATGGTCCCACTTTATTCTACGGAATCTTGGAAAAACGTGACCGTTTCTCCAAATCTTTCCGCTGAGGAACATCGACAAGTTTCTTCGATGTTGCAAACATTTCAGGATGTTCTTACAGACATCCCGGGACACACACATGTCATAGAACATGACATTGTGCTAACTGATCACAATCCTATCAGAGTCAGACCATATCCAATACCTATTCATTTCCAGTCTCAAGTCGAAAAAGAGTTGGATGAAATGATACGTTTGGAAATCATTGAACCATCCACTTCAGCATACTCTTCGTCTATGGTTATTGTTCGAAAGAAGGATAATAACATTCGCATTTGCGTAGATTATCGCAAATTGAACCAAGTTACGAAGTTCGATGCTGAACCTATGCCTTCATTAGAAGAGCTACTCAATAAACTTTCTAATTCTAGATTCTTTACCAAACTAGATTTGTCTAAAGGTTATTGGCAAGTCCCGCTAACTGAACGTGCCAAACCTTTTACAGCTTTTTCTACACCTAGGGGTTTATTCCAATGGAATTTCATGCCTTTTGGTCTTATGAACGCCCCTGCTACATTCGTACGCATGATGCGGCGAATTCTCGCATATCGTACAGATGTCATAGCATACCTAGATGATATCTGTCTATTCAGTGATTCTTGGGAAGATCATTATTTGGGTTTATACGAATTACTGTCTACTCTTCGCGAGTATAACTTGACTGCAAAACCCTCTAAAGCCTTTATAGGATTTAGCGAGATTTCTTTCCTAGGTCATCGGGTTGGTCATGGTCTTTTAAAGACAGAGGACCACAATGTTTCAAAAATACTTAACATTTCGGTCCCTAAGACGAAGAAACAAGTAAGGAGTCTATTAGGTTTGATTCAATTCTACGGACGATTCATTCCGAATCTGTCCTCCATTATGGCACCGCTTTCTACTTTATTGAAGAAAGGGTCGCCTAATCTGATCCGCTGGTCTAAAGAATGTCAATCCTCATTGGACCAGGTTAAAGCCCTATTTTCATCTCCACCTATTCTTAAGTTACCTACTATTGAGAAGACTTTTGTTCTTCGAAGTGACGCCTCGTCAACAGGGATTGGGGCAGCACTAATGCAGGAGTATTCTGATACTTTGCATCCGGTGATGTATATCTCTAGGAAATTAAACGCTGCAGAAAAGAATTACTCGGTTTTAGACCGTGAGTTATTGGCTATGGTATGGTCTATTCTGAAGTTACAAAGATTTCTTCTAGGCGCACATTTCATTGTGGAAACCGACCAGAAAGCGCTTACTGCTATTCAGAGCAAAAACTTGAAGAGCTCGAGGTCCACTCGTTATGCCATAGCTCTTCAACCATTTCATTTCTCGGTTCGAGCTATCCGTGGTTCGGATAATGTAATGGCAGACATTCTGTCCAGATGTCCACACGATTCCACATGATTCTTCTGTCATATATATATATTTCCTGATATACAGTCCAATGTTATAATGACATGTTAGTAGATTTTGTCTCACTTTTTTTTTTTTTGAGGGAAATTTATAACATTGTACCATGTAATTATCTAAGAAGGCTTAGTTAGTGATATACGGGCCAAAAGATCACTCGGCCACATTTAAATAAATTATTTTCAGGATTGTATTAAGAAATTTACCAGTTGTCTTTAAGATTTGTGTTATTGATATTTTCGCAGCACATCATTGAAGTCTGCGAGTTTATGTCCATTGTGGAACTTTGAGGATATCAAGTCCTGTCCTACATTGGGAGCGGATGATGTCCACATCTTCTTCTATTGAATGTTTTATGTCACCGAAGAGCAACACATGTATTACTTATTAATTACTGTTACTTTATATAATGTAATAATATAGTGCGGTATATTAGTAAATTACACCGCTATTTGCAACACATTGTATGATAACACATAATATATTTAATTTCATATATTGGTATGAGTATAATTTGATTGTCATTATGTTGTTGCCATCATTGTGGCGTGTGTTGGTGGCACCTTCCTGGAATATATCAGCGTATACTTAGATAAATTTTTTCTCTAAGGATCTGAGATATGATCTCAGTGTCGCTCCATGCGTTGAGCTAATTTGTTAGGTATATATCCACGCATCATACGTGCGTTAGGAGCCTAGATTTTTTTCCGGCTCCAGGATTTAAAAAAAAAAAATGTCCCATTTTTTTTTTTTTTTTTCCAGGGAGGGTGCGGTAATGTTACGCACGGATCATTATTATTTTTCGTTTGTATAAACATTTTTTCATATGTATGATCATTTTTTTGACTGAAGTGTGTATTATGTTTTCTATGGTCAAAGGGACATAATCCGAGTTATCGAAACTACAATTTGTTAGGAGTTGCCTTCTCTTGTATAGAGACACGTTCGGTCTATAATTTCTTGAACGAAGCGTGACCACATCTCCTTATTTGGTAGTATCAGTCAACTATGGTAGATGTCTGAAACCTTTCTTAACGCTTCTTTTCATGACCATAAAAGGCGCGACTGTGTAAGACTTTTATCTCGAATGTTCTTCGAATCGTCTTATTGTGAACGGCAACTCAGAGATTGTCGTTCTGCGCATGTCAAACCGGGAGTTCGTTCTGTGTGTTCCGCCCAGTTGGGGCAGTTTAGAAATGGTTTAAGAAGCGAGCAGACGCAACTGCGTCTTGTGATTCTCTGAGGGAAATACAGTGTCTTAGTGAGTTAGTTAGCTAACTAGACTATTTCCCAGTATTATGCAGCCTGCCTGGAGGCATATGTTCATGGTTGATTTTCCGAAATAAGGTAATTCCTCTTGTATCGAACTTTATGCTATCGTCTAGAGGTTCGTCATTTTGTCGCCTATTTGCTCGCCTGTGTGATGCAAAATGGAGAGGTACTTTGACTAGGATTAAGTCACCGGTATCTGTATACCTGAACTAGTTAAATATATATGGGTCGCTCTAGACCAACAAGACTGTTGTCTGTGTTCCAGGATTCGTTATATCAGAGATCACGTCCAAGTCAGATGGTTAGACTTAGGAACATTATAAAGGTCGAGCTGACCTGTAGCCCATGTATGCTATTCACGTGCAGACAGTGAACGGACTTATTGTATACAACTGATCTGCTAGCATCAGAATGGGAGCATTTATTATTGTTTATGAACATTGAAGATCTGTAGCTGACACTGTTGCAGAAGTTATAGAAATTATTATTATTTATACAGCTTCACGAACTAGCACTCGATGACGTCTGTCGTTAATAGTTATTTTATTGTCGGCGCCTGTTAGTTTAGTCAAAAGGTATAAACAATAGTCACTTACTATAAAACACAAAATGAAATAAACGTGAATCCTATTCGGTCACTATAGTTACGCTTAACACTTAATCAGTCAACTAAACCGTATCTTCTGGTGAAAGAAGCGGGTGATAAAATTATCATTCTAACTGCACATCTGGCAAAGAAAAATAGTTATTTATTTCGCTAGTTTTAACGCTACAAATCACAGTGAATTATAATGGTAAACTTATCACATTAAATCACGTGAATGCTAATTTCTATTACCACAAATCAGAAATGAAACAATCCCCACGAAATACTATTAACACACTCCCACGATGGTTCTAGAATAACTAGCTTAGATTATCCAAACTTCTGAGCGACAACTGATCAGTGAGTTTAAGGAACCTCTGTTTATATATATTCATTGGCTCTCTGATCCCTAATGGTGTTAATTTCGCATTAACGTGCGAACTATAAGAATTGAGAAACTGTGGACCAGATGAAAAGTCCTCTGAGCCGGCCACCGTTTCCCTCGTCACGCGCTGCTTGACCAACATCAAAGGCCCTCGTCCCGATAATGGGGTTTCTTCCAAAATCGTTGGCGTCTCGAGATGAAATGCTAATCGGCGTCAGAGATTTCTCCCTGAGTACGAACATCAAAGGGTTAAGTGTTTATCCCACGTGCGATATGGCCGATGTCCAATGACTGACAGATCAGTTCGCGTGAGAAACTTAGGTAAAGAAATCAGAGCTCGCTGCCTGTTATGCTGGCAGGTCGCGGAAGTTGGTAATATGTCTGTTTGTTTATATCTCAAGAAAAAGAGGCGTGGATTAAAAGTGAGTAATCGCAGGGTGTTAATGCTTGGCTTGCTAGCGAATTATAAAACTACGCCGAGGTCATGAAAGGCTGTTGGATACAGTAGGCTATACTTCCATTATACGTCACAGTAACATTCACAGACTGTGCAGACGGCATTTAACCAGTCTTGAAATCATTTTAACGTTTTCTACCTGACTTTTTCTCTAGATTGTGCCTTCTATTTATTTCTTCTTTATCCGTATTTTCTATCATGTAGGAACGCATTACTCAAGTTTCATGTTGTTATTTTGCCTGACCTACCATGGGTAAAGATAACGTTAACAACTCAAATGGAAGCAGACAGACAAACACTGCCCTACCTTGTTAAAAAACACACAGACGTGAACGTATCTAGCTCACACTAAGCTCACACCCATACTTCTCGTATGGTTAATCAAAACATAAACTGCGTATGCACTTTTTCGGCATGACAGAAACGTGATGCAACTTTACCGGGGGGGGGGGGGGGACTCGTGCTTATTGGCATTTATAATAACTAATTAAACTGAAGAGTTTGTTATGAATTATAGACATGGGTCATCAAAAAAGCGGTAGTGTCAATACCTTATATGGGAGGAGATCGAAATTACCTGTGTAGTGCGGAATTTCATGAGAGAAGGGGGAATGAGATATATACTAAAGTCGATCAGTTAAATCTGATTGGTCTAGTCAAAATATATTAAACTAGACTACGTTTGATTGGTGACTTTCACCGCTTAGAAAGCTGAAAGAGCGTGGGCGAAAGGTCCCATATAATGTAGCACGAGTTTAGACTCCAGCGCTGTGTTTCATTGAGTCGAGACGATACCTTCAGACAAGCCAGGTCCCAAGAAAAATAGAATTTCAATAAAGAAGATTATTTTAATTATTGATGATTTTCTGAAATTAATCAGCAAGAAAACTCGACTTTAAAATGCTAGAAGCCACAAAGTCCTCGGAAGAAGACACGACAATAGTGGGGTTATAATCAAAGTAATACTCGACTACCTGTAAGATGGCTTCAAAACCTGTGGCCCAACATTATTCGGAAGTCTTCCTATGCCAGACGTCTGTTAATTATAACACGATACGAAGTAAGTTGCAACATATACAATTTTATCATTTTATATTTTACATTTGACATATTTAAATCGCTGGTGGTTGTACAAGTTCATACGAGGCTGGCAATCTCAGCATATGAAAATTATAAAGTCATGAACCACCATAGCAAGCGCTGATGGCTGCTTCACGCCGGTTCTCTCAAAGGGAACCAAAAGCAGAGGTATTCACAGGCTCCACGTGGAACACGAAGTAGATTAGGATGACATCATTGTGTACATCTTTATTTTATTAACATTTTAAAGCGTTAATGGGTATATTAAACATGCTTAAATCAGGCAAAAGAGTTTGTTGCCTACGCAGATGCCAGTCTTTGATCGGTTGTGAAGATCCGTGCCTTTATGGTTACCCCTGCAACAACGCCTTAGAAGACGACGATTACGGAACAGTCAGCAAACCATTTCAACATCTGACCAGATAAGTAGTTTTAATCTGGCCAGGGCAAAATAACTACCACCCAAACCAATCACCACCTTAACCATTGTCAGTGAAGAAAAACTCAATAGTTCAATTCACTATCATCATTTATTTATTTACTCATGTTAAATAATAATTGATTATTAAATTTGTTACATATATCTGCAAGTTGATTTAATTATTACACAGAGAAGTGCACATGTATGAGTCAGTTATCTGATATATATATATATATATATATATATATATATATATATATATATATATATATATATATATATATATATATATATATATATATACATATATATATATATATATATATATATATATATATATATATATATATATATATATATATGTATGTGTGTGTGTGTGTGTGTGTGTGTGTGTGTGTGTGTGATAGGGTGGGCAAGATGATGATGATGATGTTGTGATATTTGATCACTCTCTTGCACACTCGCAACCGACCCGATGCAACAATAAAACTCTGATTCTTAAGGCAGGGGCTGTATTTATTTCTACAACCCTGTCAGTGACATTAAGCACACGAAGCAAACATTAAACAAATAAACCAAAGCGAACAAAACCAAACAAACACCCAGCCTGTACTCGATTGCTAATGTGCTCTGGTTTCTTTGTCCATCTGCTACCCACACCGGGCGCCTCGTTTCGTCGTTTTCTCTTGTCTGGACTGAATCTTCAAATAGGCCTGTTCGCCGGCTCGCTATCTCTTTTATAAGCCCTAGGTCGAATCACTCAACTTAGTCCGCTGCGCGTATTAATTGCGCCTCGCAAATAACACACGCGATTATCGCTCTGGTAGGAGCAAAAACACAAATATACAACACAACTATTTCTAGGGCGGAAACACAACTATCGAATATAACACACCACTATCTTTAGGCTTTATTATGGCCTAGTAATAAATCTTCTTCTAGACTCTGGTGGTAATCAGGCAGTGAACCACGGAGACATTTGTGATGACAAGATGGCGCGGTCACATATTCCCCGCCTGATTTTGTTGTCGTCCCGACAACATCACTACCTCTGGTGCTTCAATTGTAATCTCCAAGATCGTTGGTGCTGCGCATGACTCTTTCTGAGCGGCGATGCTTTGGGATAAGCTTCTGGGATAGGTACAACCCGGCTGGGGACTCTCTTGGTCGTCATGTCCCTAGTTGTACGTTGTTGGGCTGGCAGTTGCTGTGGTTTGGAAGATTCATTCACTTGTATAGCGTCGCTGCTTGCTTATGACTTCTTCTTGTCAGTGCATGCAGCTGTCGACTCTGTAGGGGGATCGCTCCTGGCGTGTTTTACAGTCGTTTTGTGTGGACGGTGGCCCACATTCCCCACTATCTGCTCTAGATAAGTTTCCTCTTCTGAACACTGAAGCGCACTCCCTCCTATCTGCTTAGGACGAGTTTCCTCCCCTAAACGACTACCAATTTTCTCGGCGCCCCCAGTGTGACAGTTGTCACGGCCATCTCTTGGCTTGCACCCTGAAGGCAACCTAGTTGTGGCAGTATGTCTGGGGAAAGAGCTCCTTGAGGGACAGGCGGATATCAGATGTTCTGGGGACTTGCATCCAAAGCATCGTTTTGGAAGAGAGCCTTGAGGGCATTTGGCTGCCATGTGGCCTGAGAACTCTCCACAATTGTAGCACCTCAAATTTGTAGGCTTTCTCTGTGCCATGGGACGCCTCCTACTACCCTTACATTCTTGACCGCCAATGCCGCATACAATGACTGCTTCCATGCCCTGGACCGATGGTTTGCTGTCAAATTCTACTCTCTCATTTCTCGCCAGACTCCTGAATCCCTTCCTGAAGATCTTGGTCTGATGTACGAATACATCAATACCTCCATCATCTGGCGTGATAAACCCCCATCCTCTGTGGACACTATACCACTTGCACACCCCTTTTCGCCTTGTCGGTGCAACTGCGTTTGTGGGTACTGTCAGCTCACATCTTTCGTTGACAACAGCCTGACTCTCACATACAAGAAGGTCTAGTTGAGGTTCCTGCTCACGCACCCCTTCGTCGTGCTCTGGCTGTTCCCGCGGTTGGCATGGTGCTTTCTTTCTCTGCATCTCCTCTTGTGCTGGCGAACTGGTCTGTGATAGCTGTGCTAGCTGGGACTTTAAGAGAGATACTTCTGCTTTGAGTGCCACCTCTTCATTGTGAGCTTCTGCAACTGCTATCTGCACCAGTGTATCAGGCTTTTTGCCGTCACCGGAAACAGCATATTCCCTAGGCCCCCGACTCACGGCCTGGAAATTCCTGATCATCTCATTGACTGGTGGTCGCTCACGTAGGCTTCCTCCACTATTTCCAGTAACTTCTCAGGGCTGGCCTTGGCTCCACCACGTATCCGTAATTCCCTAGACACCACTGGTGTAACGTTGTTCCAGATTACGTCTGCCTTATCTTCGGCAGTAAAGGGCGCCACCTTCCACACGGCCTCTACATCTTCCACAAACTCTTGCCAAGTGGGACTTGCCTTTCCACCAAATCGCCTTACCTCTGGCACCTCCACGTATACTATCTTCACAGGCGCATTAGCCATCTTGCTGCAAGAATGCACTGCTGGGTGTTTACAATATTTGTTCGTTTGCTGTTTGCTCGGTGTCACTGTCTGCCTATCCTGCCGACGACGCCAATTGTGATAGGGTGGGCGAGATGATGATGATGATGTTGTGATATTTGATCACTCTCTTGCACACTCGCAACCGACCCGATGCAACAATAAAACTCTGATTCTTAAGGCAGGGGCTGTATTTATTTCTACAACCCTGTCAGTGACATTAAGCACACGAAGCAAACATTAAACAAATAAACCAAAGCGAACAAAACCAAACAAACACCTAGCCTGTACTCGATTGCTAATGTGCTCAGGTTTCTTTGTCCATCTGCTACCCACACCGGGCGCCTCGTTTCGTCGTTTTCTCTTGTCTGGACTGAATCTTCAAATAGGCCTGTTCGCCGGCTCGCTATCTCTTTTATAAGCCCTAGGTCGAATCACTCAACTTAGTCAGCTGCGCGTATTAATTGCGCCACGCAAATAACACACGCGATTATCGCTCTGGTAGGAGCAAAAACACAAATATACAACACAACTATTTCTAGGGCGGAAACACAACTATCGAATATAACACACCACTATCTTTAGGCTTTATTATGGCCTAGTAATAAATCTTCTTCTAGACTCTGGTGGTAATCAGGCAGTGAACCACGGAGACATTTGTGATGACAAGATGGCGCGGTCACACACACACACACACACACACACACACATATATATATATATATATATATATATATATATATATATATATATATATATATATATATATATATATATATATATATATATATATATATATGTGTGTGTGTGTGTGTGTGTACTTTTCAAAGTACCAATTTCTTCTCATTATCGGCTAAGGCGCAAGTAGTTTGTATGTTCAAACATATGTGACACACCTTGCAGATAATGTTTATTCCAGCCTACGAGAAGCAACTAGATAAGATGAGCGCCGATGTGTTTAGATTAAACAGCTGATAAGCGACTCGTTTGTTAACAAGCTGGGCAAACACGGAGTTTTTGCGTAATCATACGACAGATAACGAGATTACTGTCTGTGTGACACGTGTGGGCAGACAAGTGTAACATAAGCGCTTCCGGGTCATCCTTCTTGGTACACCAACATTACTTTTTTAAATAAAGTAATAAGTATTACAGCTTACCCATGTTGTCATGTGTAATTCCGATCTGCCTGTGAGAGTGTATGCAAGGCATCAGATGTCCATATATGGTAATACGTGATCTTTGCAGGCACGCACCTTATTTCACGTGGGACTATTTTAAAAATATCACACTCTATCTGCATGATTTGAAATGATTGGATCTTTCTGATTAGATTCATAACAACAATGCGTGGGAAGATAGGAATATAGTCTGACCATTTCGCAGTTTTACTTCACTGTGAATTTCACGCTCGCCAAGACAACATCAGACCTCGCCAGGGTGAAGATTAGATTCATAATTCCTTTTATTGGAGAACCAAATAAGACTTACAAAGCACAGGAAATCTCTACATTTTAATCAGAAACACCGGAACTAGGAAACTGAAGAAAGACACGGAGTCAGAGAGAATTGAAGTTAAAATTAACGACACCCCAGACGCGTGTAAGAGGCCGATTCAAGTCTCTTTTATTCATCTAAGCAAAACGTCTATGAGTCAGGATTTGCGTAAGTTGTGATTTACATTTCATATTTTATTATTAACATGTGAACTAACATATATAGGTATATATTACCATGTGAAGTTTAATGTGTGAAACTCGCTTGTGGATGTCAAAGTCATTTGAGGCTGGCAACCTCAGCGTATAGAATGATGATTCATGAACCATCACTGCACGGGCTGGTGATTGCTTTATTGATAGTTTCGTAAAGATAACTAAAAACATAAAGTAGTTCCATGTTCCCTATGGAGCAGTCAGGGACAGATGAAAGAAATGATGTACATTCTAAGTTTAATACCTACATTTTCAAACCAGTGTAAATGCCTATGTGAAAATATTCATTTAAAGTAATGGAAATTTCAAACTTTTCAATCAGTGTAAAACATAAATGAAAACATATTCAATTTATATTGTGAACACTTTTCAATCAGTGGAGATATATATGTAAACAGACTCTATCTGTATTATTAACCTTTTCATTTAAATGTTATCTAAAGCTAAAGCTATTCTATTTAAATGTAAAGGAAATTTTATCCCGAGGGATTAAATTTAATTATCATCGAGGGTAAAGTCTGAGTAATTGGGATGGTGGTATGGGAAGATAGGAACCCATAACTATGGGGTGGAAAACGCCTTAATCAGAAGAGCGTTTCGTTCTATTCTTTTACCATAGTTATTGGTGGTACCAGCAGAAAGTAACATCTCTGGAACAAGAAGGGAACCGTGGCCTAAGCTTTAAGACGAAGGATCCAAGTGGTAGACTCTCCTTGACGTTTCTGAGAAACGAGCTACCCCCGACAACCTTGATCAGAGACGAGCACGAGTAGAGTGAAAAGAACCAACCCATAAGAAGGAGCAGAACCGTCATTGGCAGCTAAGTTCAAATATATGCTGCCACTTGAACTTCTTGTAATATCTGACATTCCCTAAAGACTGTGAGGATAACTTTTTCTTGATCCATAACTATTCAAATTATTTCCAACTGTTAAAACCTAAAGTGATTATTAAATTGTGTTATTTGTAATGTTACAAATTTAACTTCGATTTAATCATTTTAAAGTTACTGCATGTTTGTCTCAGTCAAATTACTACACACACTCTAAACAGAGCTTTACTAAAATAATATAATTCCACTGAGTAAATCAGGGCTGGGGGCTTAAACGAGCTGAATTTAAGAAGTGCTTAAATCCTTCACAAAAGCGTCGGCAGAATTACAGAGTTAACATACTCAGCCAAAGCAGTATTGTTCTCGCTTATTCTGAATATCTTGTGAAGACTCCCTTTGTAATAGAAGTGTCATCACCCTTCTATCTACATCTCTGCCAAGAGTAATCTTGTGCGAAGGTAGATATCTTTGAAGCCCATATTAGATACTCTTGAGTTTTGGCCACTGTTGGCCCACTACTACAAAGCTGGGGAGGCCATACCGTCACATTGACATAAGTTTGTTGAAGGTCAATGCTCCTTGGGGAGTGTGACAAAATAACCTCGAACGTCACATTTACCTGTGCCATCCTATACTTAATTTTGTGCTCTTCACTTTAGTTTTTTCTCACTTCTGACAGTATTTGGTATGTTCGATTCATTGCTTCCACTCTCTTCCTTCAATTCTGGTCATGTCTTGACTTCAGCGACCATCTTTTGCTGATTAGGGTAATCAATCACTTTCGTTTGAACCCATATTGACACCTCGGATCTGTAGAGCGAAGTATGGTTTACTAATGTGTAACATATTTCCTACCAGACAGTGGATGTTCGCTCCCGATTAAGAAGTAAACAACCTTGGGATGACCACAGTCGATTATCGTATCACTGATAATAGTTCTGTCTGACCAGTTGGTTGATTGTTGGCTAGACCAGGTAAATGTCATAATCATTCCCGGTAAGACTTGTGGGCAATAGTTGCGATAATTATCCGTCTTGAAAGAGATTACCTGTGATAGCTTATGAAGTCGTGAGTGTAAACAGGATCACTAATAGACGGAAGCTGACATACCTTATATGTAGAGGTGACTTGTAAACAACAAATTTTTCTTTTGCGGGTATCACGCAGGAATTTTCCGTGAGAGGTAGGGGGTATATACCCCACCAAAATGTATGCATATTGCGTGCTTTTAGTTTGCCATTTGAGATGTTAAAATACAACTTTTCTGATTGGAGCCTTGTCATATAGTAGCAATCTGGATGCGTGGGCCGATTATTGCCTTATAATCTAGAGCCTTTTGAGTTTACGGACCAGTGAAATTTCACTCGTCAAGAAGATAGCCAGACAAGCCAGAAAAGGAACAGGATCAGGATTCCACTTTAAAGAACCGGACAACGTGTTTGAGCATCTTGTCGATTTGCACAACGACAACTCTACTTTTAATACGGAAATCCCGGAATCCTAGGAACCTGAGCACTAAGTCATGGTGGGAGTCTTTTGTAAAGTAATACCCCAGACTGCTTGTAAGAGGTATCTTAATCAAGTTACCAAAACTACTTCTCTGAGCCAGAATTCTGTCTGTGTTCCCAAGTATTTCGGGTGAGTTGTACATTTTATAATTCTATATTTTGCATTTATTAACATGTGAAAATTGCTAGTGGATGTCCAAGTCACACGAGGCTGGCAACCTCAGCACAAAGAATGCTGGTTTCATAAACCACCACTGCAAGAGCTAGAGACTGCTTTATGTGGGTTTCTCATAGAGAACCAAAAAAAGAGGTAGTCTCAAGTTCCATATGGAGCAGGGAATGGATGATGACAGAACTGATGTACATATTTATTATATTAACCTTTTCAACCAGCGCATAAATGAAATGTAAGCGTGTTCAATATTAATGCAATGGATGTTTTCCGCTCACTGCTCAGAGAGGACAAAGTTCTGTGGCAGATGGGATGGTGGAATGAAAAAAAAGGGTGGGGGGGGGGGGGGGGGACACACCTGATTTTCGTATCAGGAAACTCAAAACTCAGGAGGGTATTTATTTTTTTTCTTATTTCATGATAAAAGTCGGTAGTATCAGTTGGTGGTGCTATCTGTGGAACAGGTGAGTGGTATAAGTGGCCTTCAGTCAAAGCTAGACACCTACAGAAGACGGGTCTTAACAGACGCTGGACCACCTTACCCCACGATACTACGAGGGACGTGTTGCGGCCACCAAACTTGACCAGTGACGAGAGTGAACCAGTCCATAACGTGCAAAGAACAAACATCGGCTGGAGCAGAAACCAACCGACATCTTACTGGCAGCTAAGTACCCACTTGAAGCTGCCAAGTGAACTCTTTTTTTAAAAAGAAAATTTGAAAGAGAAAACACACTATCCAGATCATCCCCAATGATGACATTTTAAAGACTCTTTTCTAATTCTCCACACCCTTATTTCTTTTTACATTTGTTAACGATAATTGGCTATTAAATTTTGTTATATACAAATTTATAGTTGCTTTAGTCATTCTGAGTGAACTGCACCCGTATGTCTCGTCATTTTAAATACTTATAATAGAGCTATTTAATTAATATTTAATGGGTTAAATCAGTTGGGGCTCATCAAAACAAGCAAAACCCTTACTCATAGAAGGTCAGGAAAGATAAAAAGTTTACTCAACCTGGATCATATCAGCCGTAGTAATTGATTATTTAAAATTCCTATGAGCTCCCTAGAACTGAAGCGCCATTCTTCATTTCACATCTATGCCAAAAGTAATCTTGAGCTAAAGGTAGACACCTTTGAAGACCCTCAGTAGATACTCTGAAATATGGTCACTATTTGACCATTACTGCAGATAAATCCCGTGACAGGGAGCTGAAGGGTGATGATGAGGATGATTACGATGGTAATGATAAAGAGGTCTGACATGCTCTCAAAATATAAGGGAGTTACGGCTGACACTGTCTTAGATTATGAGAGCGAGTGACACTGTCTCCGACTATGAGAAGGAGTTGACACTGTGTCGGAATATGAAGAAGACCGGCATTCTCTCAGAATATGAGTATATAACGAAGTTTGGTGGTGGTGGTGGGGGGGGGGGTGTAGGGGGCACTGTAAAATTGATAATAAAACGTTTTAAAACATGGTGCTAAAAGTCAGTTTTACAAATGAAAAAAATGAACCAAAAGAACCTGAGATTAGCCAGATATTTTTAACGAGCTGGTATGTCTCAGAATAATGAATACCCAACATCATTTCATTTGATTTATGCCTTAACATTGATGTTTACTTGACCAGAGACTTCCTGCTGTTCTTTGTAATTTTTCTCCTTTTTCATTTAATTTAATTCTTGCTTTGTCTAGTTTCTGGCTGTTTATGATTTTGTGTTTCTTTCCGCCGGCTTTCCTTTTTCTGTTGGCTTCGATTGACCTCCGTTGCCCATAGCTTCGCTTCCTGTTTTTATTTGTGCCTAGCTTTTGCCAAGTAACATTGGTTTATCGCTGATACCAACTTCTACATCAGTCCATATCTTTCTCTAGTTTTATTAGATATTCTTTACTGTGTTATTATGATAATTTGTCTGTGTGACGATACATCTTTCTCAGGAGCTGCGGATGATCTTTTCTGTGGCCGCAACTATGACCTGTGAAGCTTGTTTGAACATGACACTTTTCTATTTCGTTCCACAGATGCCATGAAGCTTGTTTGAACATGACACTTTTCTATTTCGTTCCACAGATGCCATGAAGCTTGTTTGAAGATGACACTTTTCTATTTCGTTCCACAGATGCCATGAAGCTTGTTTGAACATGACACTTTTCTATTTCGTTTCACAGATGCCATGAAGCTTGTTTGAAGATGACACTTTTCTATTTCGTTCCACAGATGCCATGAAGCTTGTTTGAACATGACACTTTTCTATTTCGTTCCACAGATGCCATGAAGCTTGTTTGAACATGACACTTTTTCTATTTCGTTCCACAGATGCCATGAAGCTTGTTTGAACATGACACTTTTCTATTTCGTTCCACAGATGCCATGAAGCTTGTTTGAACATGACACTTTTCTATTTCGTTCCACAGATGCAATGAAGCTTTTTTGAACATGACACTTTTCTATTTCGTTCCACAGATGCCATGAAGCTTGTTTGAACATGACACTTTTCTATTTCGTTTCACAGATGCCATGAAGCTTGTTTGAACATGACACTTTTCTATTTCGCTCCACAGATGCCATGAAGCTTGTTTGAAGATGACACTTTTCTATTTCGTTCCACAGATGCTATGAAGCTTGTTTGAACATGACACTTTTCTATTTCGTTCCACTGATGCCATGAAGCTTGTTTGAACATGACACTTTTCTATTTCGTTCCACAGATGCCATGAAGCTTGTTTGAACATGACACTTTTCTATTTCGTTTCACAGATGCCATGAAGCTTGTTTGAACATGACACTTTTCTTTTTCGTTCCACAGATGCCATGAAGCTTGTTTGAACATGACACTTTTCTATTTCGTTTCACAGATGCCATGAAGCTTGGTGAAAAGCCGACGTTCGCGTTCTGGAGCCAAGTGTGCCGCACTATTACTGTCAGCCTGTGATGTTGTAGGATGTCTGTGATGTTGTAGGATGTCTGTGATGTTGTAGGATGTCTGTGATGTTGTAGGATGTCTGTGTTGTTGTAGGATGTCTGTGTTGGAGGATGTCTGTGATGTTGGAGGATGTCTGTGATGTTGTAGGATGTCTGTGATGTTGTAGGATGTCTGTGTTGTTGTAGGATGTCTGTGTTGTTGTAGGATGTCTGTGATGTTGTAGGATGTCTATGATGTTGTAGGATGTCTGTGATGTTGTAGGATGTATGTGTTGTTGTAGGATGTCTGTGTTGTTGTAGGATGTCTGTGTTGTTGTAGGATGTCTGAGTTGTTGTAGGATGTCTGTGATGTTGTCTATCCATCTGCCTCTTGGTCTTCCCTGTGGTCTGAACCCAGATCTTCTGCTGTGGTTGGCGAGTATTGGTAATTTATCTTGCTGAATCTAATGATGGCCAAACCTCTTAATTTTCTGTCTCTCTGTGACGGTATTGCTTCCCCCGGCTTTGCAGTAGTGGTCCAACATTGGCCAAAACTCAAGAGTAACACCAATAACTGGTAATAGAAAATAGAAACGAAACGCTCTTCTGTGTATGGCGTTTTCCGACACAGTTATGTGCCCTCTTCTATTCTACCATCCCATGTCAGAATTTACCCTCGATGAGAATTAAATTTAATCCCTCGGGATAAAACTTCCTTTACATTTAAATATAATAGCTTTAGCTTTACATTACATTTAAATGAAAAGGTTAAACGTACAGATATAATATGTTTTACATTTACATCTCCACTGTTTGAAAAGTGTTCACAATATAAGTTCATTTATGTTTCATTTATTTACACTTATGGAAAAGTTTGAAACTTCTATTAATTTAAAATGAATATTTTCACATAGGCATTTACACTGGCTCAAAACTTGAAAACTTACATTAATTATAAAGTGAATATGTTTATAGGGACATTAACACTGCTTTGAAAATGTAAGTATTATTCTTAGAATGTACATCATTTCTTTTCATCTTTCCCTCCCTGCTCCATAGGGAACCTAGAACTACTTTATGCTTTTAGTTCTCTTTACGAAACTATCAATAAAGCAATCACCAGCCCGTGCAGTGGTGGTTCATGAATCATCATTCTAGGTAGTGAGGTTGCCAGCCCCAAATGACTTTGACATCCAATAGCGAGTTTCACTCATTAAACTTCACATGGTTATATACTGAAGCACATTAAAAACGCACCACCTGCATAATCCACGAACAGAGTGTGAAATGTAAATATAAGTGTTTACAAGTTTACATATTTGGAATCTTTATTCATTTTCCTATGAATCCATGCTGGCCATTAATTTGTACATTTGATTGTTATGAAATTCATTGCATTCTGTGCAGGCAAGGGAGAAAACCAAAAATGCAAACAATAAAAAAATTCATTCACACTATCCTCAGTATCTGGTATGTCCACCGTGTGCTTGCAAACAAGCTTGGCAGCGGCTCCGCATGGAACGCACAAGTCTCTGAAGGAAATTCTGGGGAATCAAGTCCCATTCACGTGTAAGAGCAGCTTCGAGCTGTTGCAGATTAGCTGGAGAACCTTGCCTGTAGACTCTACGTCCAAGCTCGTCCCACAGATGTTCTATAGGGGACATGTCTGTTGATAGGGCAGGCCAATCAATCGTCACAATGTTCTGCTGCTGTAGATATTGCTGCGTAATGCATGCGGTGTGCTTCTTCTTCTTCTTTGATCCTTAGCCGCCGACCGTCAAAGCAGTCAGTGGCCATTACGCCTGGTGGCGTCTTGTAGGGCAACAACAAATTGATTCCACTTTGCTCGGTCGGCGGCCATCCTTCGTACAGTGCCCCAACTCTGGTTCATTCTTTGCATCTCAGCCTCCACAGTCCTCCGCTAAGTTGTTTTTGGTCGGCTTCTCTTTCGTTTTCCTTCAGGGGTCCATAGCATAGCTGTTCTTGTGATGGCATCGGGGTCTCTTCTGAGGACATGGCCAACCCAGCTCCAGCGTCTGCCAGCTATGATGGTGTGCATGTCCTCTTGCTTGCTCCGAGTAAGCAGATCTTGGTTGGTGATGGTATTCGGCCAAAAAATTCAGAGAATTTTTCTTAGGCATGTTGTGTGAAAAGAAGACAATTTCGACATTTCCTTCTCTGTAACTCTCCAGCTCTCCGCGCCATAGAGAAGCACAGAAAGCACACAGCTCTGATATAATCCTAATTTTGTGCTTGTGCTGTACTGAGAGGACTTCCAGATGTTTTTTAGACTAAAAAAGGCTGTTCTTGCTTTGTTCATTCTGTTGTTGATGTCTTTGCTTGCTCCGCGGTGTGCGCACGTGCGTTATCCTGCTGGAGAAGCTGCAAGTCTGGATAATTTGTGAACGCAGGAGCAACCAATGCATCCAGAACCTCATCTCGATATGTCACAGCATTAACATTTCCACGGAAGACGTGAAGAGGCAAGCGATGGTGAAAACTGAATCCTCCCCAAATGTGAATACTACCACCTCCAAATCGGTTGTGCTGATGAACACAGCAATCTGCAAAGCGCTCTCCACACCGTCGCCAAATCCGCATACGTCCATCAGCAAATGATATGTTGAATCTGCTCTCGTCTGTGAATAGGACAGCATTCCACTGCAGTCTAGTTACTCTGAAATGTTGATCTGCCCATTGCAGGCGCTGCTGACGATGTCTGTGAGCCAAGTTTGGCCCAACATAAGGTCGTCTTGCAATAAGGCCTGTATCTCTGAGTCGAGGTATGACTGTCATTCGAGAGACTTGCCCATGTCTACCCACTATTGCTCTTGCTGTTTGACTTGCCGGGAGAGAACGATTCCCTAGGTGACTCAGCACAGTATGACGATCTTGCGCAGGGGTAGTAACTCATGGTTGGCCACTCCGAAGTCTATCCCGGGTGTCGCAGAGAGATTTATGATTAATAAATTTTTATATCTTTTCTTTATTCTACCCGTGTCTTCTACTTTATTATCGCTCTGTTATCCTTTCTTTTTTTTCGCATTCGTCTGATTGTGAAAAATAAAACTCTCCCATTCATACCTTCGCCTGTCTCTTTTCTTATTTAGCAACGCATTTTTATTGCTGTTAAGCTAAGTTCTTGAGTAGACCGAATAGTGTGAAATTCGTCTCGACAGACATGGGATGGCAGACATATCGTCTAACATTTTCATCTGACACGGCGCTCTTGGTTAAGTGTCTCGGTGTTAGGTGTGAGAAGGCGCCAACATGCATCGCTGGGAAATGACCAGAGGTAGCTGTAGGTGTTAGAACGAGCACTGGCAGTTTATTGCTGGCGTCTGAGTTAATGTGAAGTGTTAAGACGGGACGCTATTTCGGGTTTTTAAGAATGGCGTGCATCCTTTGTCCGTTTTCATATATTAAACCCCAGTAGTTAGACTTCAGGCATTCAGTACTCCTAAGTTGTAGTAGACGGATCGCTCGTGCTAGAGTATAAGCTTGTATAGCGAAGTTCTGAGTTTTCTCGTCAATTTTTGCCGAGCTTCCAGAATACCTATCTGTCGTATATTTTCGATAGGGTAATTAAGATTACTTTTGGTCCCTCCTGAATAGGACTGAATAGGACTAGAACAGGTGATATTTCAGTGGAAGATAAGGTAAAGAAATAGAATTTCACAAGTGAAATGGTGAAAGGTAAAATCTGTCCCTGGATTTGATAGATAATCAAACCAGCCTATCGATTACGACTGAGAATTCAGATCAGACAGTTTCCTATAAATATATATATATATATTGATATATTTAACCACTCACATATACACACACACAGATAAGTGAAACAATTAGACGCACATACGTGAAAACTATATCTATGGAATAAGGATCTTTTTTGAACAAGCTGACCGCCACACGGGAATAAAGTTATGTAAATTTTTATTTATCGTAAAAAGAAACTTTACATCGACAATATTGAATATCAAATCAAATACAATAAACATAGGGTAAGAATCAATTAAAGAGATAGACGCATAGGTGAAATTCTTTCTCCCCTCTGTTGCCAAGATCCCGTTATACGAGAAGTTATAGCCCAAAGAGTCACAGATTTATACGCTAAGGTCCAAGGTTTTCCCTCTCTCAGTAAAGAACAGAGTTTAAATATATTAATCTGTCCTAAGAGGACAGATGGAGGTGAAAGATGGAGGTGAAATTCGTTTCTCACCTTAGACGCCGAAAGAAAAACATCAGGAATGTGTATATTTCGATGGATATCACCATGTTATGTTAAATTATAGAATAAGAGATACACCAGAGTATCTAGTGGTGTAGATATTTTCCTATAACTGACCTCGAAACCCTTGAATCGGTCGGTTGGATCGGAGGGTTGATCAGTGAGTTAACAATTCACTATCGTAAAACAAGCTATTGTTACCGAAACAGAACCAGGCTCGACAGTAAACATGACTCACTCTAATATCTTGGGGGCTAAGGATACCAACAGAAAAAGAACAAATGAAGAGAGTATTGATCAAATATTTACACTAAGAACAATTATAGAAGAATCAGTGGAAAGGCAATCGCCACTTATTATCACCTTCGTCGATTTTCAAAAAGCCTTTGATAGTCTACACCGCCCATCATTGTGGAAGATACTTACAATCTATGGTTTTCCAACAAAATATGTGAATATAATCAAAGCGCTATATGACAATGCAAGATGTTGTGTTAGAACAAATAAAGGGAATACAGAATGGTTTACAGTAGAAACAGGGGTGAAACAAGGCTGTATTATGTCACCACTACTTTTTGGAATAGCTATTGATTGGGTTATGAGAAACTATACCCACAATGAACAATTGGGTATAAAATGGACAAATGGAAAATTCCTGGGGGACCTGGATTTCGCAGATGATGTAGCATTCTTAAGTTCAACACCAAGACAATCCCAAGAAGCAATAAATAATTTGTGTCATCTCTCGGTTAAAATTGGTCTCCAAATAAATGCCTCTAAAACTAAAGCTATGAACTTTTCTAACGAGACCTTTGATATCATCTTGAACGGGGGGGAAAAACTACAGAAAGTTGAAAGTTTCAATTATTTAGGCAGTAAAATGACTCAGGATGGTGACACAACAAGAGAAATCCATACTAGAATTGCTTTGGCAGCTAGCGCCTTCAATAGATTATCTAACATTTGGAAATTACGATCATTGAATATACATACCAAGCTTCGTCTGTTTAATTCAAATGTTATCTCAGTGTTAACATACGGCTGTGAGAGTTGGAAAATAACAAAATCATTGGAGAACAAGCTGAATACATTCGAGAACAAATGTCTTAGAAAACTCATGAACATCAGTTGGAAAGAATTCAAGACTAATCGACAAATAAGAGAAGACTCTAGGCAGAAATATGTCTCCGACTATATAAGGAAAAGACGATGGTCATATATCGGTCATGTCCTACGAATGCAAAACAACAGAATACCACTACAGGCGCTCACTTGGGTTCCTGAGGGTAAGCGGAAAAAAGGAAGACCAAAAGAAACACTCAGAAGAACAATAATAAGAGAAGGAAGAACGTTGGGCCTAAATAATGTGCAAGAGCTAAGAGGAGTGGCGTCACAACGAACAACCTGGAGAGCACTGGTTTCTGCCTTATGCGCCGTGTTTGGCGCTTAAAGAATTTATTATTATTATTATTATTGCATTTATGATATAATAGTCTATGCCTTTCTTTTCATAATCTCTAAATCCGCGCTGGTGTAATGGCTTCGGCGTTGTACTGGCGACCAGGTGTTCATGGTTCAAACCCGGGCGTCGGCGTTTGAAGAAATGTTTACGGCCGGAAATTTGACTGAATAGCCTGAACGGCTCCTGTGATAAACCCTCTGTGGATGGGAAGGAGCGAAGCTCCTGACCGGGTTGGAAGGAAAGTCCTCAGGTTCCCCAGCCTCGCAATGACATGTCATTGGGCCGAAGGGGCTGAAAGCCCAAGTGCCGCTGGTTAAGGAAAAAGAAAAAAAAAAAAAAAAAAAAAAAAAAAAAAAAAAAAAAATAATACACTACTCTCATTAGATATAGATACCTTCACAGCTGATCTCAGTCAGTACACTAAGTCCCCCTATAAATATTTATAACATCCCATTTCACCACAGACTGTCATCTTCCCTCTCATCTTCCTCCTCCATCTCTGTCCAATTCCTACTCATGAAGTCTGCTCCCACGTTTTCTCTTCCTCTGGAATGTCTTCCGTGCGCGCTTGCAAGAGTGTAGCCGTGTTTGACCTCGTTGAAAGATTTCGTGTGTGTGCAGTGGAATTTCCCTGCCACTATCGTCATCTTCGTCAATTTTGGCGATCGCCAGGAGATGTTCGGAGGTTGGCACTGGTCTTTCCAAGTATTTCTTTATCAGATTTACATGGTAGACCTTCTCCTTTCCTTTAAGAGAGATCTGGTAGTTAGCCTTAGAAATCTTTTTAAGGACGGTAAACGGCCCTTGCCATCCGATCCTCAGTTTTGTTACGGTATATGTTATTAACGCCGTCTGCTAAAGGTTAGCAGACGTGCAATTGTAAAGGTTAAGACATTTAATATATTGCGATAGATGTTTCAATTATTGAACGCTCCATACACGATCGATTATGACGTGTCTAGCGTTGTTTGGGTCACAGTCGGTAACTAGGAGACGCTACCCTTTGTTACTTGACCGTCAAGCTGAATAGCTGCGTTTTTCTAGCCTTCCAAATTAATGGCATGATATAGCCATTTATATGTGTATTTATGCAGGACCAGAGTCAGTCCTAGAACTCTACGAGAGAGGAAACTTATGGAGGTTAGTGATTAACTAAATCCTTGGAAGGAGAAAGATAATCGTCTACTTTATACGAAGTAATTAGACTCACAGTCTCACTGTCGGCAGGTAGCCATTCTATCTGCGCGTGCATATAGCTGTGATGTTCTGACGACAATTACTGCATTGTATCCTTAAACGGACATTGACACGTAAAACAGCAGTCTACGCTATTGATTGATTGATGCATGTACCTCATGTGTGAATTGAACTGTTTATGTATGTGTGTAATCCATATTAAATTGTGAAGGACTCGAACCGGAGGCATTATTGCACAAGATGGACTACCGTTGCCTGCCCATCAGGAGCAGACAGTCAAAGGCACAGGCCTAGCCGTCGACGACAACGAGCATCAAGTGAAGCAGCAAATAAAGATAAGTTTAGCTCAATAACTATTGTCGTTAACGTGACAGTGCTAACTGAGTCCATGCCTTCTGCCTACATAGGCATGTTTTTACCTATGTTTAATGTACTTTTTGTTGTTTTAAGGTGTTGTTAACTAGTGGGCGGTAGGGAGGATGAACCGAAATTAGATTATGTGGCTCTCATTATGCCTGAATTGATTTCGGTCGTTTCTTAGGGCAGTTAAACGATCGCACTTTTTGGGAGCTCCATCGAAGATTCTGCCGAATGGACTGCCTGTCCAAATCTGCTGTCGTTTGACGATTGTGTTAGCTGTACCGTTCCGTAGATAACTGGTGTATTTTATTTGTACTAAGTTCACATTTTTATTCAGTTTTGTATCATGTTCGTTAACTATTTCGTCCAGTCTACTCTTACTATCATTTATTTGATGATTGTTAAATGTTCGTCCGTTATGAGTCCTGTGATGTCATCATTTTTTGCAGTCATTTTTTTTTGTGTACTTTGCATATTCAGTTGACCTCGGGTCAATCTTTGACCCTTCGTTTTCCGTGTGACACTTCCGCTTGTTTTATTTAGTTCATAAATTCATTTTTAATTGTGAAAATGTCTTGTTTGCGTCTTGACATTGTTTGTACCCTTTAGTTGCATCATTGTTTTGTTTGTACTCATGATATATATTAAATACTACATTAATAATATGACATTATATTCAATAATACACTTGTAATTAATTTAATTAATTTTTTCTGACATTTAAGGTTAATATGGGACATTGCATAATTATGCAGTGATAGTCCAAGAAATTAGCACTACAATTTATAAGAGATGCCTAGGGCATAATAATAATAATAATAATAATAATAATATAATATATATATTGACCAAATAAAATAATCTTATAGTCTACCTTTGAGGTGACAGACCCATTGTATATTATTTAATATACTTTTCTGGTACTAAGAGAGTGACTTAGTACATTGAACAATATAATTACTAGGAATCATACCCAACATTATTGGATATTAAGATTAATTGTGTGATGTAATTACATTATAGTTAACAGATATCATAACTATTTATGATATAGTTAGTACTTAGATACAATATTGTTACAAAATATTGTCTATTAGTTGAACTTAGACATAAGAGTTCAGTACTATTGTGATTATTTATATTGAATATTCCTAAGTTGAGTAAGTATAATAATTACTCTGAAGCTACTATTGACTATTTTAATCAGTAATTATCAATAATTACTTACAGATAAAAGTCAAAATGCTTACTATAGACCATTTCGTTAAAATTGGTAAAGAATATGGTTATAAATCCCAAGAACTTCGTCAGTTTGCTGAGGCAGAACTGGAAAAACATAAAGCAGAAATGGAGGAACAAAAGGCTGCATTAAAGAAAGAGGAAGCAGAACGTGAGATGAAGCAAATTGCCAAGGAAAATAGATTAAGAGAAATTGCTCAACAGGAAGAAGAGAATAAATTGAAACGAGAGGAAATTATTTTACAACAAGAAATGGAATTGGCGCGTATTAAATTGGAGACAGCAAGATTACAAGCACAAAGTGCTGATGCAAACCAGAATAATAACGCACAAAATGGATCGTCATCCAGCCAAACTAAACATTTCTACAACTTTAAATTACCCACTTTCAACTTAAACGTGGACGACCTTTCATCGTTCCTGTCACGTTTTGAACAGACTTGCAAAACAAATCATTTGCCCGAAGAGTCATGGGTACTCAAGTTAAATGAATTCTTGGTTGGAGAACCATTGACGGCTTCTCAAAATGCAGACCCATCAATAGCAAATAACTACGGTGCTATTAAGTCCTTGCTTTTACGAAGGTTTCACCTGGACGAGGAACACTGTAGGTTGAAATTTAAGGGAATTTTACCTGAATCTCCAAAAGATTTTGCAGGATTCATTGCGAACATACGCAATACATTTAATAGATGGGTTGAACTGGCAGAAGTCAACAAATCGTACGACAAATTAGTTGATTTACTACTACGGGATAAGGTATTATCTTCGGTTAGCCAGCCATTCTTTGCATATTTGCAGGAGCGTAAACCAGGTACTATTGACGAGTTGGAAAAAAATTTCTTTAAACTACTGTTCGGCACATCCGAATGCAACCATTTCTAACTCCTCATTAAGAGAACCTCTACCTGTGGCGTCTAATATGGCCTACAATCATAATAACAAACAAAGACATCACAGTGTAGACAGAAGTAGGTTCCAAAGAAATCACAATGTTAACTTTCAGAAGGGACATAATAATGATTTCAACAATAAAAATGAGTTCAACAGAGGTAGATCACGAGATAGAAATTATTCACCTCAAACAAACTACCACAATAGTCAACATAACACTAATTATAATCGATCACATACCCCGAAAAATAACAATAACTGGAATGGTAATAATCATGGCTCGAGACATCGAGATAATAGTTACTATAGAGGACGACGAGATAATTCTAACAATTATACTCGGAATCGATCTCATTCTCGGGGATCATCTCATTACAACCATAATACAGGGGCGGCAGTTACAAATAATACTACCCCTATAGCTCAGGTCCCACTTGACAATAATACAACACAGTCTTCTGCTGCATGTTTTGCTATTAATTATAACGTGGCAAATAGTTGCCTACAATGCAATCTTATTTTTCAGAAGGCGAAAGAAACAGTGCTTAACTGCGGACATATTACACCAGAGGTAGGTCTTGCAGTCAACGATGGAACAGGCTTACTAATTTTTAACAGGGGAATCGTTAATGGATCCGTCGTCTCAGTGCTGAGAGATTCAGGATCCACGACGATTGGTGTACGTCAGTCGCTGGTACATCCTAGCTGTGCGACAGGAGAATACGTCCGCTGCATGACATTTGGTGGAACTATTGAGTTTTACCCCACAGCTATTGTTCATATTAGAACACCCTTTTTCACAGGGAATGTAAAAGTATGTATGCTAAAAAAATCCTATTGCTGATCTGATGGTTGGTCGTATACACGGCAGTAAAGATTGTACTCCAGATGAGATCATAGAATGGGAGAAACATAACCTATGCACTGGAAACGCCGTGACGACTAGAGCGCAGACTCAACTCATGGAGAAAGTTGGTGATAATAAAATGGATGTAGACAACCAAGAGGAATTTGTAGTCAATTCACCTATTGACAGGGAAACATTTGCAACCAAACAAAAAGAGGATAAATCTTTAAAAAATTTTTTTAAGCTGGTTGATAAAGTTGACAATCTATCCTCAGGTAATAATAACAAACATTGGTTTGTTATTAAAAATGACCTATTGATTAGATGTTTTAATGACAAATCACAAATGAAACAACAAGTTATGGTCCCGTATACTTTTAGACGGTACATTCTTCAACATGCGCATGACTCACAGTGTGCTGGACATATGGGATATACTCGAACACGATCTCGAGTACTGTCTTCATTCTTTTGGCCAGGAGTGTCAAGAGATATTTCGCAGTATGTACGTTCCTGTACTACATGCCAAGAAGTGAAAGCACGTGGAGCTTTTCACACGGCGCCTATTCAGGCTTGCGATATCTCAGTAAGACCGTTTGACAAGATGGCCATAGATATTATTGGTCCATTGCTACCATCGGCCAGAGGACATAGATTCGTCCTTACGTGCATTGATTTGTGCACACGATGGCCAGAAGCTATCCCATTAAAGACCACCACTACCACAGATGTAGCTGATGCACTACATCTCATCTTTTCTAGAATAGGGTTTCCTAGAAAACTTTTATCAGACCATGGGTCACAGTTCATATCTGACACCATGAAGGAAGTCATGAAAACCTGGAACATTGATAGGAATTTAAGTAGTATTTATCATCCTATGAGTAATGGTGCAGTTGAAAGACTTAACCGTACACTTAAACAACTACTACATAAGGTTACTGTTAAGCACCCTCATGACTGGGACAGAGCACTCCCAGCTGTTCTATTTGCTTATCGGGAGGTACCGCATGAACAAACTGGCTTCTCTCCCTTTGAATTAGTTTTTGGTGCTCCCCCAAGAGGTCCTATGGGACTAATAAAAGACTTATTAATTGACGCGGAGATGACTCAGGACACTCAGTCATCTTACGAGTATGTGATTAATCTTCGGAAGAACATTATTGAGTCTTGCCAGTTGGCAACAGCTTCTTCTGAGGCTGCAAAAGCTAAGGCTCGATCTCTACAAAATAGGTCTCGACGATTACGCCAATTATTCCCAGGCGATGAGGCTTATGTGTTACTTCCTCACAACAACAATAAATTATTGATATCTTGGAATGGTCCTTACAAAGTCATTGATAAAATTTCCGACGTTGATTACGTCTTAGATATCAAGGGACACAAAAAGATATTTCATATTAACATGCTCAAGCAATTTCATACACGTCCTGAACACTTACAGTCAATTTTTCATGAACTAGATGACAACACAGTATCTACTTGTTATTATTCTAACTTATCCGTCATCCAGGAAGAAGAATCTTCTTTTCCTGAGGTACAGTTACCGTTACCGGTACCAGTAGTTCAACCTACTGAATCTTGGCGGGATGTAACCATCTCTTCAACGGTTACACCGCAACAGCGTCTACAGATTGCTAATCTCTTACAATCTTATCCAGATGTGTTGACCGACGTCCCGGGTCGCACATCGGCTATCAGTCATGACATTACTCTCAATGACGATACACCTATTCGTGTACATCCCTATTCGGTTCCTTTACATTTCCTTGCTAAAACTACTAAGGAACTTGAACAGATGTTGTCTCTGGGAATCATTGAGACTAGTAATTCGCCATTCTCTTCTCCATTAGTGATTGTCCGGAAGAAGGACAATAACATCAGACTATGTGTTGACTATAGAAAATTAAATGCTAAGACTATAGTTGACAGCGAACCACATCCACTTATCGACGACTTACTGCCACGTCTATCCAACGCAACTATATTTAGTAAGATAGACTTAACTAAAGGTTATTGGCAGATACCACTGACCGAAAAGGCTAAGTACTACACCGCATTTTCCACTCCACAAGGTCTATACCAGTGGAATGTGATGCCTTTTGGGCTTGTTAATGCGCCAGCTACCTTCATTCGCCTGATGCGACAAATTTTATCAGGTAGACCAGACGTTATTACATATATTGACGACATATGCTTGTTTAGTTCGTCGTTTGAGGAACATGTTTCGGGACTTAGATATGTTTTCGACACTCTAAGGAATTATCATCTAACTGCTAAACCTACAAAGGTGCAGATCGCGTGTAATGAGATAACCTTTTTGGGACATATCATTGGAGCGGGATATATCCGAACGTTACCTAGTACGGTCTCCAAAATTCTAAACATAGCAGTTCCTCAGACGAAGAAACAGGTCAGGAGTTTGTTAGGACTTGTTCAATATTACAGTAGATTCATACCAAACTTGTCATCCATCACGGCTGTATTGTCTTCATTGTTAAAAAAAGACATGCCGGTGAAGGTGACATGGACTGGTATATGCAAAGAAACTTTCAACAAAATTATAAATTTGTTTTCGCATGAACCAATTTTAAGACTTCCCGATGCTTCCAAAAGATTTTTCTTACGAACAGATGCTAGTAACTACGGCATCGGTGCATGCCTGCTCCAGAACCATGATGGCGTTCTACATCCTACATTATATATTTCAAGAAAGCTAAAGCCGGCAGAAACAAAGTATTCCACAGTGGACAAGGAACTTTTGTCAGTTATATGGGCAATCACAAAACTGGAAAAGTTCTTGCTTGGTGCTCCATTCACCATTCAGACTGACCAGCGTGCTGTAGCATCTTTGCGTAGATCAAACCACAAAAGCCCAAAACTCGCCAGATACGCGATCATCCTGCAGCCATTTGAATTCTCCATTGAACATATTCCTGGCACTGAAAACATTGTGGCGGATGCGTTGTCACGTAATCCTATTGACGACGAATAATCAACATTGACATTCCTAAACTACGTCAATCATCACTACATTGGATAGAACGAAGTATCAACTATAAGGGAACTAACCTTGACTTCAATTTAATAATTATAAACACTATATGCATCACAGAATTGAACTAAAGACAATCAAGGTATACATATTGACATTGAAACTTCGTCTAACGTCCATACACAATATATGAATATTCGTTCAACAATCATGGAACAATATCTGACGACAAGTCGAACTTATTATCCTATGTGCACTTAATTCTTGGATCCTAGGATAATTGACATTTCTGTCCGACGTAAATGCTTCAACACTTTGTCTAAAAGAATTCATCAGGATCAGGACTACGGATGGATCATCATATCCTATACTAATTAATTAGTTAACTTAACTTCTTAATTGAATTAATATCAATAAAATGAAATGTGAGAAAAAAATGAAATGAAAAAAACAAAAAAGAGAACGAAATATAAAAAGAAGAAATTATGAAAAGAGAAAATAAATCTCACACAAGTATTAGATTAATATTTTTTTAATGTACCTGTTATTTAGTTAGTTAAATTAGATAGTTATTATTCACTAACACTTAACACACACAATTAAGTTAAACTTATATTCGAATTTCTTTCTATTTCTTCTCACTTATTTGTCTTTTCTTCTCTCATAACATCGTGTTACATTAGAATCTTAATAATTTAACTCTTAGTTTAATTAATTAATTTAATTTTAATTAGTCAAATTAATTCCTATATGACATACTAATACGACAGACCTTACTTTAATTTAATTCTATCATTCACTATTGACATTACACATTTTATTTAGTTGATATAATAATATGCATAATATTGATATATAATATGATTAATGTTAGATGACTATGACAAATAGTTAGTTGACATGACCGCGACACGGTTCTACTCAGAACATCGTCGGCCATATGTCACAATTGTGTTAAATTTTTTGAAAAAATTGTTAAGTCGGATAGATCTTGAAAAAAAATCTATCGATTTTTTTTTTCCCCGGTGTACAGGGAATTGTTACGGTATATGTTATTAACGCCGTCTGCTAAAGGTTAGCAGACGTGCAATTGTAAAGGTTAAGACATTTAATATATTGCGATAGATGTTTCAATTATTGAACGCTCCATACACGATCGATTATGACGTGTCTAGCGTTGTTTGGGTCACAGTCGGTAACTAGGAGACGCTACCCTTTGTTACTTGACCGTCAAGCTGAATAGCTGCGTTTTTCTAGCCTTCCAAATTAATGGCATGATATAGCCATTTATATGTGTATTTATGCAGGACCAGGGTCAGTCCTAGAACTCTACGAGAGAGGAAACTTATGGAGGTTAGTGATTAACTAAATCCTTGGAAGGAGAAAGATAATCGTCTACTTTATACGAAGTAATTAGACTCACAGTCTCACTGTCGGCAGGTAGCCATTCTATCTGCGCGTGCATATAGCTGTGATGTTCTGACGACAATTACTGCATTGTATCCTTAAACGGACATTGACACGTAAAACAGCAGTCTACGCTATTGATTGATTGATGCATGTACCTCATGTGTGAATTGAACTGTTTATGTATGTGTGTAATCCATATTAAATTGTGAAGGACTCGAACCGGAGGCATTATTCGTTGAATCACGTTACACCATTCAACCTTATGAATTACGTATTTTATGTCAAGTTGCTGAGTTAATAAGATGAACAGTTGTTTACATCTTGATGCCAAGTTCAGGCATTACGACAAACCGAAGGTGAGGTTCACCCCATTCGCGTAAGAACATTAGCACGATCAGAATTCAGGCAACACATCCAGTAACCCCACACGAAAGTCCTTCAACAAGTTTGTTGCTTCCGGTTGGCAGTAACAACAAAACTTTCTCCCCTGGTTGTAGTTCTCTCTCTTTCGCGATTTTCCTGTATCGATTAGCGTGCTTTGCGCGTGCTCGCTTAAAGCTGGTCGTTGCTAGGTCCCATCCTAGTTTCAACCTTTCCTTTAAATCCGACCCATATCTACTGGCTGAGACAACTGTCTCATCAGCCTTCTGGTCTGTCAGCGACCTGAGTAAGGCTTCCAGCGGGCCCTTAATGGGTCTGCCGAATAAAAGCGTGGCTGGTGGAAATCCTGTGGACGTATGAGGAGATTCTCTGTAGCCAAATAAAGCTGCAGGAATACAAAGATCCCAATCGTCAGGTTTCACTTGTGTCAGTTTACTTAGCATCATGTTGAGGTTTCCGTTAACACGTTCTACTAGCCCACTTCTGGCCAAAGTGTAAGGCTTAGTGTAGATGTGCTGGTCCCTCAAGATCTTAACGATCTCATCCATCAACAGGTTTCGGTATGGAGATCCGTTATCCGTCAACACTTGTTGAGGGAATCCCAACCGAGTAAAAATCTGCACGAGGGCTTCTGCGACATGCTTGGCATCCGCGCATGTAAGCGGTATAGCTTCTGCCCATAAAGTGCATGTGTCGACTAAGGTCAGGACGAACCTGTTCCTTCTTTTAGTCCGTTCCAAGGGTCCTAAAATGTGGACCACTACCCGTTCAAATGGTGTTCCCATTATTGGCATTTCACCCATGGAAACTGGGGGTGTACGTTGCTTGGGTGGCACACGTTGGCACTGGGCACAGGATTTCACATACCTGATAATATCAGAGTTCATTCCTGGCCACCAATAATGAGTCGATATCCATTGGTTTGTTGCGTTCTGTCCCATATGTCCGCTGAAGGGAAGAGAGTACCCCATTTCTAGGATTTGGCTTCTGTACTGTCTCGGTACTAGGAGCTGATTGTAACCTTGTTCAGGCGTGTTCGTTCTGCGATAAAGTACGCCATCCTTAGAAAAAATTTCGCCGTGCTGTCTAGGGTCCTTAGCCATGGGCAGTTTCCTAAAGCAGGGTGCCAAGGTAGGGTCCTTTTGTTGCGCCTCTTTAAGTTCCTTCGGTAACAAATTTGGCGCAGGCTCCCGTTCCTTCTTGGTTTGCCCTCTTGTAGTTACAGCTGCCACAATTAGCTCTTCCGGTTCCCAATAAACACGTATCTACCACCAAGTATGACTAGGTAGATGGGATCATCCATAACAGCCGCTTTGATCACACCTCTGACAAACTCAGAGTGGATCTCCACCAAAGCGATGGGAAGCGCTTTAGGTGCATCACTCTGGGACACTCCACAAAGTTGGACGGTTTCTCCTGTCTCTTGGCCGGGTTTGACCAGGTGCCTGGCGACAATGCAATCATAAGAAAGCCCCGTGTCAAATAAACAAACAGTTGCAGAACCGTTCAAAATAACAGTACCTCGAGTTGAGGGTTTATCCCCAACAGGTTGAGAATCACTGACATTAATTCCACCTTGCGAGACTGTTAGCAAGCATCCGATGCATTTACCCTCCGTGTGCTCGCTCTGATCATTTGTTCCGTGCTCAGGGGTTTTCCCTTTGCCACCTTGTCCTTTCTGGCTGCGCTGCCATGTAGGGCGGTCGGGTTGATCCGACTGCTTGTTATTGTTGGGGTACTTGTTTTTGTAGAACTTAGACTTTTCAGGAGGGGGGTTTTGTGGTCCAGTTTCTCTGTGGTTACTTTGGTGAGAAGCATGAGAAGATTGGTCTAGATTATTCTTTCGAAAAGGCTCTTCTGTCGGTTTACGTTTTGTGGCCGGCAATTCGGCCAGCGCATTATGATATCGCTCAGACTTTTCCAAAATGTCTTCAAGCTTTTCTGCCCCTTGCTCAGCTAGAAATCTCCGGGTGTCAGCAGACAAAGTGTTCCTTATCTGTTCGCATATAACGAACTCCTCAAGACCTTCATAGGTAAAGGCGAGCTGTGAAAGCTCAAGGCACTTTCTCAAGTATCCCTTCAAACGAGACGAGAACTTCTGAAAAGTTTCAGAGCTCTCCTTCCTGCTGTTGCGGAAGAGTTGCAAAAATTTGCGAGCGTTCATTTCAAAACGCTCAAGCAAAGTTTTCTTCAACAAGTCGTAGTTGTCTTGTTGGCTACTTTCCAGTTTAGAGTACACATCATAAGCAGACCCTTTTAGGGCCTGGGAAAGTTTCATACACCAACGCGACCTCTCTAAACCGTACAGAATTGCTATTTTCTCAAATTTTTCTAGCCAAGTGTCAATCTTCTTATTAGGACAAGGGAAAGATTCTAGAGTGAAAGACATAGCAATGAGTTGAGGAGATTGAGTATTAGAAGGATCAGTTAGAGAAGAATGAGGAGAAGACTCTCCATTGCTTGAGGTAGATGCAGCCCTACGGCTTTGGACTTTTAGGGCTTTAAGCGCCAATTAGTGCTGTCTCTCCTTCTCTCTTTCCTCATGCTGTCTCTTCTTCTCTCTTTCCACATACTGTCTCTCCTTCTCTCTTTTGTTAGCCCTGCGAATTTTCATTTCCTCATCCATCTTCTTTTGCTCTTTAGCTTCGGCTGCTTTCCTCTCCGGATCATATCTCTCAAGTTCGTCCCCGACAAAAGCCTTCGCTTCCTCTCCTTGTAAACCTTCTTCTCTCGCTTCGTCCCTGAGGATCTGCCTAAGTTTCGCCCTCTTTGCCATTGCAAATAGGTGAGTGCGACTAGTCGAGAAAGAAATACGAAAAAAGGATACACTGGTTCTCTACCACTTACGAGAAAATACCAACCAAAGATGATGTATTTTAACTGGGATACCTCCTCCTAAATAGTAGTATCTAACTATCGCTGCTATTAATCGGCACTAAAAGCTCTAACTGCAAGCGACTATGCCAAATAAATGGTAGTATAGATTAATCACTAACAAAAATAAGTTGCTACAGTGGAAACAAAACAATTATTGCAAAAATTTTGAAGGAGAATAAAAAATTCCCTTAATATTATAAATCCACTACAAGTTCACCCCTGAAGTCAGTTAATGAAAGGGAGGCAATTAACAGGACAAAAATATAAGTCCGAACGCGCTCCTTAACTTAGTTCAAACACCTTCTGCTCCAGAACCAATGAATGTTATACACTCACAAAATCTATTACCAGCGGCTTTGTATTACAAAATCAATACATAACATATTCTGACAAAGATCACCCTGTAATCAATTGTATAACTCTAATAATGCTGTGGAAAAACAATAGATATAAATGTGTGTGGTCAGCAAGCCAATATCAGATCGTTTGTCTAGGGGATAATATTTTTTAAAAATATTAAAACCCACGAGACAATCACACTCTCTCTCTAACTAGTCTATAAAGATTACAGATCAAAAATCCCGGTAAACGAGAAATTTCTTGTCTCTCTACTCAGGATTAGAACTCAATTCCCGGAAAAACGAGCACCCATTTTCTTGTATATTTTCGATAGGGTAATTAAGATCACTTTTGGTCCCTCCTGAATAAAATGTAGGATAAAGAGAGAGGGATAGTACCTCACGGTGAGAGACAGCCATGTCCTTTTTAGGATAGTCAGGATCCTATTTGGTTCTCCTCTCTTTATCTAGGTCATGTATGGCTCCTCGAATACCGCTTGTGTTCGGCGGTGGCCACATCCCGGGCAACAGTCTTGGCTGACTGGCTAAACTACATGGGTGGATTAGGAGCAATCTTACTCAAGGGAATGTCCATCCCTAGTACACAAAGACTGAGACGGTGAGTGAGGCGGAGGAATCTGAGAAGATCAACGGCTCGCAAAGCGAAACAGCAAAGTGTGTGGCGCACTAGAGGCGTGTCGGACATAGAAAAAGACAATGGCTAGCCACCGTGGAAGAGATTGGGGCCTTACCACGTACTTCCTACAGAACATAATGGGATCACAACAACAAGATAAGAACCGATATGTATAGAACTCTCTGTCCCCTGGGGAAGAATCTACTGTACAAATTAACAAGGAAGAGGCAACACCTCTAATGAGTAAGGAAGTACATAATGACGAGTGTTCCTTAAAGTCTGTTGAAAGGGAGCATTCTGAGAAAGACCACCTAAAATCTAGTAGGAGAAGCCTAAAAATAGGAACATGGAATGTTAGAACTCTAAGCGGAGAAGGAAAGCTTGACAATCTTATATTAGAGGCAACAGACATGAAACTCGATATACTGGGAGTTGCAGAGGCAAGACTTTTGGATACAGGCTACATAACAAGAGACCAGTACACGCTTATACACTCAGGAGGAGAAAAACATGAAAGAGGGGTAGGATTGTTGATAAAGAAGGAGTTAGAAAAATACGTATACCACACGACATGAAGACATCAGTTTTCATAACATTGCCCAAAAAACCAAATGCAACAGAATGTTCAGACTTCAGAACAATCAGCCTGATGAGTCATGCAATTAAGATACTGCTCAAAATCATACAGGAAAGAATAAAAAGTAAAGTAGACAGCGAAATCCAAGAAGAACAGTTTGGCTTTAGACGGAACAGTGGAACAAGAGAGGCAATATTTTGTCTAAGAATATTAGCAGAAAAATATACAGAGGTCCAAAAAAGTATGTATATGTGCTTCATTGACTATAAGAAGGCTTTTGACAGAGTCCATCATGAGAAAATAATTGAATGCCTCAAAGACATAGGTATTGATGGAAAAGATATAAGAATACTCAGTAACCTTTATTGGGAGCAAACTGCCACAGTAAGATTGAGAAGAAATTATTCACCATACATAGACATAAAAAGAGGTGTCAGACAAGGTTGTGTGCTGTCCCCCTGCCTATTTAATTTATACACCGAAAACGTTTTCAAACAGATATAGGAAATACCAGGACTGAACATCAGTGGAAGGTCAATAAACAACCTTAGATATGCAGATGATACCATGTTGTTAGCTGAGAGCGAACAGGAGTTACAAGAACTAGTGAAGCAAGTGAACAGTATAAGTCATGAATATGGACTCGACATTAATATTGAGAAAACAAAAACTATGATAATTAGCAAAACAGACGATAAACCCACATTAAAGATAAGCGTAAATGGGAAAATCCTGGAACAAGTCAAGAGCTACGTATATCTTGGTCATATAATAACAGAAGATGGCAGATGTGAAACAGAAATCAAGAAGAGAATAGGAATGGCCAAAGCTACATTCAACAACATGAAACATATACTGACATCCCAACAGTTATCTCACAAATTAAAACTGAGAATCATAAAGTGTTATATATATTCTGCATTTCTGTATGGTGCAGAAACATGGACGATGAATAAGCATTTGGAAAAAAGAATTGAGGCTCTTGAAATGTGGATATATAGAAGAATGGGGCGTATCTCATGGAAAGAGATGAAAACAAATAAGGAGGTCCTAGAAAATCTAGGTATGAAAAGAGAACTAATGAGGGAGGTCAAAGTTCGGCAGCTAAAATACTTTGGCCACATAAAAAGGCATAACACCTTGCAGAAGACCATAACAGAAGGGAGAGTTGAAGGCACACGTGCAAGGGGAAGACAGCGCTATAAGTGGGAAGATAACATCAAGAAATGGACAGGAAAGAGTCTATCAGAGTGCACCACCAAGACAAGAGACAGAAGACGTTGGAGATCCATTACAGCCAACCTTCGTTGTGGAGATGGCAACTGATGATGATGATGAATAGGACTGAATAGAACTAGAACAGGTGATATCTCAGTGGAAGATAAGGTAAAGAAATAGAATTTCACAAGTGAAATGGGGAAAGGTAAAATCTGTCCCTGGATTTGATAGATAATCAAACCAGCCTATCGATTACGACTGAGAATTCAGATCAGACAGTTTCCTATAAATATATATATTAATATATTTAACCACTCACATATACACACACACAGATAAGTGACGACAATTAGACGCACATACGTGAAAACTATATCTATGGAATAAGGATCTTTTTTGAACAAGCTGACCGCCACACGGGAATAAAGTTATGTAAATTTTTATTTATCATAAAAAGAAACTTTACATCGACAATATTGAATATCAAATCAAATACAATAAACATAGGTTAAGAATCAATTAAAGAGATAGACTCATAGGTCAAATTCTCTCCCCCCCCCCTCCCTTCTGTTGCCAAGATCCCGTTATAAGAGAAGTTATAGCCCAAAGAGTCACAGATTTATACGCTAAGGTCCAAGGTTTTCCCTCTCTCAGTAAAGAACAGAGTTTATATATTAATCTATCCTAAGATGAAAACAGCATTAGCAAAAACTTACATACAAGGGAAAATACAAAGTTATTACATGGGTTAAATCATAAACGAATTCTTCTTCTTCTTCTTCCTCGTTCGCCCTGAAAAGGACGGTGGTTGCGTTGTGTCTGTTTATGCCGTAGCTGTGATATCTGCACCTTTCGGTCGACACATCCGACTTCAGCAAGGCATTTTTTGGGACCGGGTTTGCCTTACCTCTTCGATCCGTACTCGCTCAGCCAGACTGCACTGCTGCAGACTGTTTCCAGGACCACCACGTGGAGGTGGAGTACGGTCTTGGTCAGCTCTGGTTCGCTGACCCTGATGCAAGAAGTCAAGCTATGGGTCGCTGACTGCATTCTCTATTGCTGCATCTTTTGGTCCCAAACGAATTATTCATCCCTGTTATTCTCTCGCTCTGACAGCTGTGCTCACAGACAACATGCGCACTCTTAGCTAATCGTTGTTTTTCATAACATCTGGAACAAATTGTTCAGTCACTCACAGACCATCAAAGTTTGAGTTTACTGGCGAGTCAAACCCCAGTTTCTCCAAATACTAATTAATCAAACTGTTGGGAAACGTTTGTCTCACTGTTGTAATATGAGGCTGATGAAGGTCACTTCAATCTTTGTCCAGTTAGGAAAGTACTTATGGTATCTAATGTTCACAGGGTACAATAGCTTGGAACTTCACTCGTTACGGTAAATTTCAGGTACATACATCGGTTTAGGATAAATCTCCTTCACAACACAATGGTCTTGATATGGGAAATGTCAAATGTTATTTCAGTCGCCACCACAAGCGAAGTATATATGAACTTAAGAAAGAAATCTGGATATTCTATAAGTCCAGTTACCCTTTATTCTTAATATTACTTTTGGGCAAGTACTCTGTCGTTCTTCTGGGTGTAAAACACTAGGCCAGACAGATCACTTGCAAAACCCGGTTAATTATATTCAGAATGTTCTTTAAGTAAAGTTCTTCTCCGTTACATAGGTACTGAAAGCCGCTGGTAAGATTTAGGGTTTATGACCCAAATACTGTATAGGGAAGAAAGAAACACATACATACTCAACCCTATTAGTATATCTAATCCTACGCGTAAATAATATTACTTCGTTTATACAACTTAACTAGAAACCATAAACTTAGAGCAAGTCTCATCGTTAAAACTCCCCCGTGAAATAAATTCTAGTCATTTTAAAAAATCAGTCATCATAAATTAGAAATACATATAAATATATTTCGTCAATACTCATGAGTCATCAGTGCATTTACTTAGTTAGTCAAACTATTCTCTTGCTGGTTACTAGCAGTTTAATCAAATTTATTAATAGCCGAATGAGTTTAGCTAGAAATTATAATTTATTCTGCTTCCCACTGTAACGCAGTAACTTAGAGAAAATATAACTTATCATTTAATCTCTCTACACAGAAATTAACTAGTGAAATATAATAGGCGATCATCACTTAAATCACTCAATCAGTACTAGATATATATTTACCTCGCACAGCCTACTAAGACTATTCTCCAACGAAACTGAGATTCTACTTAAATAAAGTGATTTCTAGAACGAAGCTAGAATGAGTCTTGAGAAACTGCGGAGTCTTGAATGAATGAAGTCTAAAGCGGCTCTGGTATAAATATCTCTCTGATGAAAGGAAAATGGTTACGTCTAAAATCCCGAGACAGACTCAAATTCCAGATGTTTACACCTAGGGAAAATCTACATATTCCTTAAACTCGTTCTGCGCATCAAACAGATTTCTTCGCCCTCATGCCAAACCAGATTCACTCTGTTGCGTACAGACTCATTTGAGAACCGACGTAACGTAAAAGACCAGACCCCGTGCGAAGATTTCCTCGACTACAGGATCACACGAATACTGCTTGCAGACTATGGTCATAAAACGTAATACACGCGAACTCGTCTTAGATCTAAGATTCCCTGATGTTAGCACTATTTTGGGTTGATGTTAATACAGTTTGTTGTTAAGAAATCTTAGTGTACTGAATGAGGTCAGCTGTGAAGGTCCCTGAATATAATAAATATTTGAGTAAATTTCAAGGGCACCTTTCTACTACCACCACTATGATCTCATTCAGACTTATTCTAGATAGAATGTAAGATGACTACGTTTGGTGTCTAGGGTTATGAAATGTTAGTGTAAGGTTGCATTAACCAACTAAACATATAAACAATTACACAAATTATTTTATTATCTAATACCACACAACAGTACCACGACAATCACATACAACTACACTTTAAAAGAATATCTTTAGTAAGTCAGTGGTTGAAAGTTAAGGTTTTTCAATTTATTGTCCTGAATCTAATTTATTTGGAATCAGGACTGACAATCAAAGTGAAATCAGAAATTAATTACATCAATCAATTTATACAATGGATCTTCTGTCCATAATACATGTATTATTATATAAGGGTGTAGTTGTATTGTTAACTGAGGTGATTTCTAGTATACACTGGTTGATTGTTTACTATCATCATCTCTGCATGTTGTTTGTAAGTTTTTATGGACACTGATGGAATGTTTATATCACTATTCTCAGTCTCTTATTTTAATATAATGTTTGTTGAGCGATCAGGTGCCGAAAGATGCACCTAACTTGGTAATATGAGGTAGGAATCTTCCTGCACTTCGCTGAACGACAACCTTCAGCTCCCACTTCTTCAAGAATGATGGTGGTTTACTGTTGTCTCCGAAAAAGGCAAGACTGTGGCATGAATATATCGGTTCACTGTAGTCTGGCACCAGTTATTGACAGCAACAAAAACCCTCTGAAATCAGAAGGATATGCCTCCTTCGTAATCAACAGCCTACACCAATATTCAACAACCAGTACAGGCACATTACAAACAAACATGCAAGATCAGCTCTTTACGACAATCCCTTTCACCAGTTTCTTTTGATGTGACCCTCTATACCAGTATTCCTCTCCCCTAATAGTTACAACGCCTCTGCAGTTCCAGCAATAATCTGTTGTCCATACAATAGGATAGGTATTATGCTCCTGATGATAATCCTATATAATTTAGTTGGTCTACATCTCTCTGATAGTCTTTCATATGCTGGATCAATCTCTAGACTCTGTTTTGAGTCTGCCATAGACTCACTTACTTACAGTCGTATGTTAGTATTTCACATTCAATTTTTATTCTAAATAAAATGTTAAGAAAATCAATCTTACCACAAATGCAAGGAAATAACACAAGTTAAACGATGACTAGGCAATATGGCACATTTTCGATCTGCCCTATGTCCAGGCTTTTCCTATGTTAGAAAATTTCTCCGCCTGCTCTCATCGATCTTGCTGTACACAAAATATATTTGAAATGGCAGTGAACAGTCCCCGTTTCGTACCAGTATCTACGGCTTTGTCCAATGGGACCATGTTTACATTGATTTTTGAATCTATCGTTTCAAATAACAACTCCCAATATGCCAAGGCAAATATATTTTTAGTTTTAGGTCAACCAATCATACTTCGCCTTCCTTTAAAATCCAACCAATCAGGTATCCCGTACCTTTTAACCTCATTTACCCAAAGTCGTTTTTCAAAACATGCCATAAAAAATTATAAGCAGGCATGATCTTTACTTGACAGTCTGGTCGGGTCCACTATAGTATTATGGCTATAATTAGTTAATTAATGGACTATTTGCGTAACTATTACCATATTCTTTGTCAGCAAGTCCTAAGGTACACGAATATATAATTTATATGGGACTAGCTGGCTTGGTTCAGAAGTACAGAGTTTTTTTTTCTATGTTAGTGTTTTTATTTTTAGTCTACTACACGTTCAATTCTTTTCCATGTGCTGTCTTCTCTATTTACGTGATAATTACGTCTTTTGAAATAAGAGCTAAGGTTGTTTTTGTGACACGAGTTGTCTGCATGTTCTAACTTTTTCCTCGTATTTTGGGGAAACCCCTAAGGCAAAGCGTGCAAGTTGGTTGTAGACTTAGAACCAATTGAGACGTGCTTTGCGTGTTATCGAGCCTTGCCCCTCCTCGTTTCACAATGCATTTTTAGGCACAATTTTCTTAGAACTAGGAAAAGTGATTATGTCAAGGACGAATTTGAAAAATTTGGGTACCGTTTTGTTCGGCTATTCGTTAGCAAATATTCTGAAGGCGTAGGCGATACCAACAGTTCTAGCAAAAAATTCTTTTATACTTTCTTATCTTTTCCTTTATGTCCGATATTGTTATATATTAATTTAGATATTGTATTTAGAAATTCACTACACATGTCCCCCCTTTAGAACAGACGATCATATGTCAGTTCCTATTTCTTAATACACATAGATAAATTTACTATCTATGCCTGGTGACTACTTTGATGTTCGTCGTACGGATGTCTGCTTAAAAAATCAGCTCCCACATTAGTTTTTCCGGGAATGTACTCTATGGTAAACTGGAATGGCTGTAAGAGAAAAGACCAGCGTAGTAACCTAGCATTTTCATGCCTTGCTTGTGACAGACACACGAGTGGTTTATGATCTGTCTGGATCCTAAATGATTGTCCATAGAGATAAATCTGGAACTTTTTTATACCCCAGATAACTGCGAGACATTCTTTTTCACTTGTTGAATATTTTTGTTCTGCTGTATTCAACTTACGGCTAGCATAAGCTACTGGGGTTAATTCCCCATCAAGTGAATTTAACCGTTGTAATAAAGCTGCACCCAAACCGATATTACTCGCATCCGTTCTCAGAATGAATTCTTGACTTAAGTCAGGTAATTTCAAAATAGGCCTGCTTGTGAGCTTGTCTTTCAATTCTTGGTATGCTAATTCACATTGCGCCATCCAAATAATTCTATCAGGATTTCCTTTGCGCGTTAAATCAGTCAATGGAGCACATATGGAGTTAAATACACCTCCCCCCAATAGATATTTAAACCTTTATACTACCTTTTATACTATAATACCCACAATCACTCACACCATCATCACTCACGTCTGAACCTTATACCCACAACTCAACCATACCTACACCACCACTCTCAGTGTCATAAACCAATCCCTCCCATCTACCATCCATACACGCCTTCTCACTCCCTTCCTCTACTAACAACCCCATATACACGCCAATTGAGTATCATACCATCAATACAACCTTCTTTAAGGCCTCTTAACTTCTATAGATATAGATATAATACCCAATTCACAATGATACAACTCATGTACGTATGGCTCAACCACTCCGTGCAAAAAACACTGTGTGTACACTGACACCGTGTGAAAATGAAAATACAGCACCTAAGTAATACCATTTTTAAAATATCATGTGTGTGTCATCATCAACATTAAAAATATGTCTCTTTACACCACTATGCCCCACACCCAACCATCACACTCACAATCATGTAAAACTCACATTCCATCTACTTGTGTGCCATAACTTTGCACACCCCACCACTGTGTGTCACCAAGTGTGTGTGTATACAAAATCCGCACTAGAGATGTAATACTACCACCCTGCGTCACACAGATATCAATACATTGATACCTCAGTCCTGTGTGTACATGAAACCCTATGTCTAATGTAAAATCTATGCGATTGTTAAACCCTCTCACCATTCCTCTCTCGGAACTCCTCATTCCACCCATTGTACATTATAGTCAAACAGATTCTCTCACATACTATATACACCAATTTCAATACTAACCACCTACACCCCCCAAACCTTAATTACAACACATACCATTTAATAAACTGTTCACTGTTCATGAAAACCCAAACACTCCATTCCTGCACATCTCAACCCCCATTACCATAACCCAATCACCATTTCACGAACCATACAACGGTCAGTGACAACTAGACCAACATGCTATCTTACAATAAAGTAAAACTCTAATACTCTTCTCCCACATAAGACCGTGTATATACCATGCATTACTGCGAGATAGTCTCACCCGCATGATGTCCACAAGAGTAGAGCACCATACCAACTAAAATAGTCCCCTCCATAAAACCCTAGTCTGTCCAGCTGTTATACTTAACCACTTACCCACCATGGGCATGAGTAAAATACAAACTTCTACTCACACAGATCCACATCACAAGACACAAATGCGTCTAACTTCGATCTTCTCACTCTCAACTTTACCACCTCACCCCAAACGACCCAAAAGTCTTCCAACCTATAGTCAGAGCATATACCTCCACTCCTAAAGACTCTCAGATGGAGACACCACACCAATGACAAACTACCCGTAATTGTTATTGAGATAGACAAGCGAGCGCTCCTAATCTCTCGCCACCCACAAAATCGTGCAACACTCCTAAACACCCCTCATTAGAAAATATTACCTCCACTCCTGACGTCCCCCCATGAAGACATCTAACTAAGTATGTTACACAATTGCTGTGTACAACTGATACCCCCCGTGTGTCCCGTATCCCCTCTACCTAACCTTACACTCCCCCCCACACGAAGACGTCACACTAAACACTTTAGCAACTCCCAGCTGCGGACCATATACATTCTTCCATCCAATGTGCTAGTGGACCCCTACCTGTGCTTTGTCTTAATCCTGAAAAGCAGCTAACATCATACCCCACCCTATGATATACCATACACCCCCCCCCCCTCATAATTGTGTACCACATCACAAAAGCGGTGCCTCCATAGTGTCACCCAGTGTGTGTGTCCTACTCCACTCCTTTTTTTGACCGTCTTCGGAAATGAATCTTCCGTCCATCATAACCAAAAATCCAACTCTGATCATCAGCACTAGTACACCAATGAGAATGTACTATGTATAGAGAGATACAATCCACTTCACTCTCCCATAAACCCCAACCCCACCCCCCAAAAACAACAACTAATACTACAAACCTCCCAATAATTACGACACATAAATGTCACAACCTACTAGTCATACCCTCCTTAAATACATCCAAACAACTACTTACCAAATACCTGTCTACATTATTTAACGCTATTACACATGATCAAACATTTATTTCTTTCTACATAAACCGTCATACACAAATACACCTCACTCCACCTACTCTCCCGCGCACTTTAACGTGCCTTTTCCCCCCACGAACTTTTTCCACCTCTACTTATCCCACAGAACTTTTCCCCCCCCTCACTTCAACCCCATTGTTCTCTTCACTAACACTTTTCTCCAATCCTCCCCCTTAACCCGAACTTTCCCCTCCTCTTACTCCATTATCGCCACTCTCTCCCACATGGACCTGTATGCACTATGTAACTGATCCCATCACCCCACCCTGACTCAATAACATTTTCGCTAACAATCTATTCTGTAAAGAAGTCCATCCCCCACGGCCTCGGTTCGGTCGCGAGCTATTTGGACGTGACCGGGGCGGAATATGTTGTGTCGCGTCACAACTCGAAGTGTATGATGAGAGGGGGAGATCAGACGGTACCTTCGGGCACCCTGTGTGTTGCCGCGCCCGCGGGAGTCGCGCTGCTTCCCGAGAGATCGTTGCGCTTTTTTTAACGGGGAACTGGTTTCCCCCGCCGCCCCGCGTCGCGGTCCCCCTATGGCGTCCCGTCCCGCCTGGCCCCCCGCGCCGCGCCCCCTATTTGTGTTTCTTTCTTTTTAAATTATTATTCGATATAGACCGCGCGATTTCCCGAGATCCCCCCCTATGTCCCCCACCCTTCTTTCACCCCGCGCGACAATTCCCGTGGCCCCCGCCGGACCTTGACTCCCGTATGTTGTGTCTCAAAAACAGTGTTCGTAGCTCGGACGGGTGCACGCAATGTCGACTTTCTTGGCTATCTCACAAAACAAAAATACAAGTAATTCAAATGGCACAGACTTTTATCACCATTCCGTGATACTCCACCTATCCGCCCAAACTTACTCCACCTTCAACTCCCCAGTGACTCGGTCATGAGAATCCCACCCTACTTCTTCCCCCTTCACCCCCCCCCTTTCTATCTCCCACCCCACACGTTTACCTGCTACGACCTTATCCCACACGCGCAGATTCCATACAATTCTACAAATCGTTCGTCCATCTGATCACCCCCCCTCTATCCCCCTCCGTATAACTGTGACTTTAGCTTCATTTTCCCCACGCTGTTACACTTCCTTCCTCATTCCCTTTCAACTCGTGCATCGACCACCCCCCCACCACCTGTCTCAACCTATGTTCCATCCACTATTTACGCTAACTTCCTCAGTGCGCCCTCTACCAACATTTTACAATATCTTCAAAAAAATTGTGTCGAATAAAGATTTCACCGCACCACCATCCAAGCACCCCTGCCGAAAAATTCTCCCTTCTGTAATGACCCAGTGATCTACTCTTCACGCACTCTCCTACAAAACATCACTCCTCTTCCTCTCACTCATTTCCCCATCTTTTTTCTTTTCCTACGAAGATCACTCGTGTCCACACTCTCACTACCTCGCAATCCTCCTGTAGACCCGCCTCAACCCCTATTTCCTCCCTCATTAGCATTCTCCCTACGAGAACACTCCTAACCACCACATAGTGTTCCGTACCTCACACACATCGCATATCCTCTACCTTGTCCTAACAGTCTTTATCTCATATGAGTTCAAAGAAATCTCATCCAATTTTCCATATCCCCTCATTGTCCATATGAGTAGAAGTCACGACTCTCACCACAAGTTCTTAAGTAATGTCTATACACCTTAATTACTTCTCTCAGTCTCTTTGTGTGTGTACGAATTATGAGAGATACATAAATACAAGAGATAAGAGATAGACTATAGAAATAGACATTATTCAAGATTATATATAATAATACCGCCTTGTTCCATGTTCAGCATATACTCTGTGTCTGAACCAGATTAAATAATACACCTATTGCAACAAGCGCATCCACTAACACCGTCGTCACAACGTATTCGAAAATTAAAATAATATAATAATCTATTTCATTATAATTAACAATCATATATAAAATAAATTTAACTTTTAGTTATTCTTTTATAGTAGTGGCCATAAATATATATAGTGTTAATGAATTATGATAGAGGTGTATATATAGCCTAATATCAACTCCACTATTAATATAATACCGCTCGCCCTATTTTACCCACGTATATCTCACCTCCTGAATATAAAAAATAAATCGCAAATCATGTCGCTAGTAAAAAAATAAATATAACGCTAGGCGATCCAAGATTATACCCCCCCCCCCATACCCAAAATATACCTCCCCTTATACAAATATCGCATACACACTCTACATATAGTACCTAATAAAAAAAGACAAATTAAAAAGCTTTGGCTCTAAATATAGTCCAATTAGAAAAAAAAAATAGAAATAATAAGGTATGGAATGTAATCATTAAATAAGATACATGAATAACTTCTAATAAAATAGATATAAATATATCAGCATATGACTCCATCTCAAAGTTTAATCGAGGGGTGGGCGTCCTCATACATGAGTGACAACGATAACAATATAAAATATAACACAAACAAGTCCCAAAAATAAAAAAAATAATAAAATAGAAAACCAATAACATCCAGTAAACGATAAAAAAATACAACAACACAACACAATAAGAAAGCCATGTAAATGACGCAGTTGAAAAAAAAACCAAATTTAGACACGACAAAAAAAGCACTCCAAAAAAAAAAAAAAAAATTAAAAAAAAAAAATAAACGAGGTACCCTCCGTAAAAAAAAAAGAAAAAAAAAACTAAAAAACACTAAAAAAATTAAAATACTAGATCATCAGCTCAACACCAAAAAAAAAATAAATACGGATTGAATCAACGTTTCGTTGCTACAACCTCCTCTCACTCAGAGACCATCCCTCATGCCAAGCACTTCAAGAATAGCATGACCAAAAGTGTGCTCACAAACAAAAAAAAAAAAAAAAAAAAATAAAGAAATAAAAAAATATCAATCCTAATTAAGCCACCTCCATCGCATCTTCTCGGTCCTGCGCCCGCACTGCACGTGCCGCAAAATAAATTAAAGATAACAAAAAATGCTAAAAACGGAGTTTATAACCGTAAAACAAAAAAAAACTGAAACACTGTCAATAACAATCAGAAAAAAAAAACGATATCTGATAAAAAACAAGAATAACAATAATTAACACAAAAAAAAAAAAAAAAAAAAAAAAAATAAAAAAAAAAAGAAACAAAATTAAACATAAACAACCACACCACACATAAAACAAGAAAAAAAATCCCCCTTGCCACCCCCTAAAAAAAAAAAAAAACAATAAAAAAAAAAAAAAAATTACATAACCATATAATGCCAGCGTAGGTTACTCTGCCAAGTTCATGAAGACTTGTGCTAGTACTCGATCGACTCTACTCTGACAGCTGTTGTATTTGTCCGCATGAATTAAAATACAGGTTCTGTATGTATTGATATTTGCATGTACTCTCACCTCACATCATATGTAGCACCGCATCACTTATGCCCTTGATAGCGCAATTACGGAACATAAACCATCTTTCCTACCAGATCAACATTATATACAGTTCTACCTGTAGACGCCTAACAAGTAATACCACAGCGTATCATAACTATCTATGTTCCGAGTTGTCTTCTTGTTACTTGATATTACTATCTCTGTTGTATCTGATTGAGTGTCGCATGACGAGTACTCTTGTCCGATACCTGATTTACTCATTCGGAATTGACGGGTGCTCCTGATGTTCTAGTCTACTGTGACCGTACTCAGCCGCTCTTGCACCAGTTCTAGTGTGTACCCAGGACTGCGCGTATGGCATGTCGTGACCTAACACGTGTTATATAATGACCCGCTCCCATACTCAGGACTTCCGCTGGTCAACAATTGAACTCTCACCGTGTCTCTGTGCTTTATCATATTCAGCTCGCCAAGCTTGACTCGTACTGCAAGAGTGCTGCTATAGAAGCATACCTCTACTCACCGACCGCACGCCACATTGAGTAACTCAACCCAGCGCTGTCTCTAAGACTCATAAGCACTCGAGTAAATATACATGATCGCTCTAAATTACACCCAACACACACAACACAACCCACCCAACCACACCCCCATTGACGTCTCAGGAGAAAGTGATGATAGACCATGGTCTCTCTTAGTTGCTCAATAAGGATCATTTCCTTAAGATCTTGGGTTTTCCCCAGAGCAGTCCTTTCTCCAACGTAGGGTTCTCTAACCGTGCGCCCATGTGGAACACATGTGAGAGAAATCCTGCCTCAGATCTCTTGTACCACCGCTATGCCTATCAATTCTCCGCCCGCCCCACCACCTCCCATCATCCATCTTTCTTTTGCCTAACTCAAGTAGTGTCGCCACCCAGCTCAATCCGTCTATCAATCACTCTACATACGTGACTAATGAGCCGACCGCTTCGTAAAATATCAGTTCGGAGCATCTGTTTATATCTCGCTGTGTAAGCAACTCTTGGAGCAATTCGTTAGGACATTAGAATACTATGAGACTCGTTGTATACATCATCACAATAATGCATCTCCCTAAGTAATTGATTAGAACCAGATTCGACGATTTGTAATACTTACTTTGGATCACGTCTTAGACCCCTCCTTCACTCTCTCTAAACCACCCTCCCCACAGATGACCGCGTCGCAATACTACCCGCCTTCCCACCTACTCGTAGACACTTACAAGAGCTGCTCCTACTAATCTCTACTTCTCGTTATAGCTACTCTCTAGACACTGCTCTAACAAAAATGGCATTCTAATGAAGAAAGAGACCTCACTGATAGAACGATATTTTGAGGTGGATAGGCTCTCCTGAAGTAAGATGTACGCTTTCCCAAGTAGAAACAGAGGTACAAATGGAGAACGCTTCAGCACCTCTTTCATCAGGAGCACGTGAGCGTCTCTATGATCAGAGACTCTCTCCTAAATGTGCATTAGTGCGTTTCAATAACCTCTGTCACATGTACCTCCCTCCAATTCCGTGACAATCCCGTCTTTCCCACTCTCACACTAGTTCTTCTGATATAACTGCTGTCATCATGCCTTTTGCCAAGACATTGTACTCTATCTCAATAGCAATGTTCCTCCCACTCCCGATCCTAGCTGGTACTTTTGTCTTAACTTTGAAGTCTATAGTTAGTAGATCACACACCAGTGCTATCGCCTCTATCCACAAGCATGCTATATTACTCATATTCTAACTACTATCTGTCTGTTCAGACACCGACTAACGTGTAATTGAGAATATTACTGTGTCACCAGCTTACAATGTTAGCTATCGAAGTGCGACGTAATCTTCAATCTCACACTATGACTGTGCAAGATGACGTATAAAGTCATGCCTGTGTGTGTTTGCTGTCTCTAGTCCTTCAATAGATTCTGAGAAATCTGCTTAGCGTTATTAATCTCTGCTCTCTCTCAGCACTAGTTCGAGTAGCTCACACCTTGAACACAAGCGCGCTACAAATCAATGCTAACCACCACCTGTGGATTTGATTCTGGTCGCTCATAAACCAGTCTCTCACCTGTCTAGTAGAGACATGTCTATTCTCTTTCACGTTGCGCAGAGAAAGTATTAGTAATCAGATTGCGATCTCTATCGTACGATCTGATAGCTCAACCACTATTTAATTTCTCCAAAAAGGAATGCTTTTAGTTTTATACTATCTGAGATTCCTAATATAATTGATAATATTTTAAGAATTTAAAATCCCAGAAGCAAACTACCCAATATAGCTGGTGTTATGAAAAGTTCAATCCCCAGGAGCGAGACCCCAATATATGTGGTGGGTTGATGTTAATACAGTTTGTTGTTAAGAAATCTTAGTGTACTGAATGAGGTCAGCTGTGAAGGTCCCTGAATATAATAAATATTAGAGTAAATTTCAAGGGCACCTTTCTACTACCACCACTATGATCTTATTCAGACTTATTCTAGATAGAATGCAAGATGACTACGTTTGGTGTCTAGGGTTATGAAATGTTAGTGTAAGGTTGCATTAACCAACTAAACATATAAACAATTACACAAATTATTTTATTATCTAATACAACACAACAGTACCACGACAATCACATACAACTACACTTTAAAAGAATATCTTTAGTAAGTCAGTGGTTGAAAGTTAAGGTTTTTCAATTTATTGTCCTGAATCTAATTTATTTGGAATCAGGACTGACAATCAAAGTGAAATCATAGAAATTAATTACATCAATCAATTTATACAATGGATATTCTGTCCATAATACATATAATATTATATAAGGGTGTAGTTGTATTGTTTAACTGAGGTGATTTCTAGTATACACTGGTTGATTGTTTACTATCATCATCTCTGCATGTTGTTTGTAAGTTTTTATGGACACTGATGGAATGTTTATATCACTATTCTCAGTCTCTTATTTTAATATAATGTTTGTTGAGCGATCAGGTGCCGAAACATGCACCTAACTTGGTAATATGAGGTAGGAATCTTCCTGCACTTCGCTGAACGACAACCTTCAGCTCCCACTTCTTCAAGAATGATGGTGGTTTACTGTTGTCTCCGAAAAAGGCAAGACTGTGGCATGAATATATCGGCTCACTGTAGTCTGGCACCAGTTATTGACAGCAACAAAAACCCTCTGAAATCAGAAGGATATGCCTCCTTCGTAATCAACAGTCTACACCAATATTCAACAACCAGTACAGGCACATTACAAACAAACATGCAAGATCAGCTCTTTACGACAATCCCTTTCACCAGTTTCTTTTGATGTGACCCTGTATACCAGTATTCCTCTCCCCTAATAGTTACAACGCCTCTGCAGTTCCAGCAATAATCTGTTGTCCATACAATAGGATAGGTATTATGCTCCTGATGATAATCCTATATAATTTAGTTGGTCTACACCTCTCTGATAGTCTTTCATATGCTGGATCAATCTCTAGACTCTGTTTTGAGTCTGCCATAGACTCACTTACTTACAGTCGTATGTTAGTATTTCACATTCAAATTTTATTTTAAATAAAATGTTAAGAAAATCAATCTTACCACAAATGCAAAGAAATAACACAAGTTAAACGATGACTAGGCAATATGGCACATTTTCGATCTGCCCTATGTCCAGGCTTTTCCTATGTTAGAAAATTTCTCCGCCTGCTCTCATCGATCTTGCTGTACACAAAATTTATTTGAAATGGCAGTGAACAGTCCCCGTTTCGTACCAGTATCTACGGCTTTGTCCAATGGGACCATGTTTACATTGATTTTTGAATCTATCGTTTCAAATAACAACTCCCAATATGCCAAGGCAAATATATTTTTAGTTTTAGGTCAATCAATCATACTTCGCCTTCCTTTAAAATCCAACCAATCAGGTATTCCGTACCTTTTAACCTCATTTACCCAAAGTCGTTTTTTCAAAACATGCCATAAAAAAATTACAAGCAGGCATTATCTTTACTTGACAGTCTGGTCGGGTCCACTATAGTATTATGGCTATAATTAGTTAATCAATGGACTATTTGCGTAACTATTACCATATTCTTTGTCAGCAAGTCCTAAGGTACACGAATATATAATTTATATGGGACTAGTTGGCTTGGTTCAGAAGTACAGAGTTTTTTTTCTATGTTAGTGTTTTTATTTTTAGTCTACTACACGTTCAATTCTTTTCCATGTGCCGTCTTCTCTATTTACGTGATAATTACGTCTTTTGAAATAAGAGCTAAGGTTGTTTTTGTGACACGAGTTGTCTGCATGTTCTAACTTTTTCCTCGTATTTTGGGGAAACCCCTAAGGCAAAGCGTGCAAGTTGGTTGTAGACTTAGAACCAATTGAGACGTGCTTTGCGTGTTATCGAGCCTTGCCCCTCCTCGTTTCACAATGCATTTTTAGGCACAATTTTCTTAGAACTAGGAAAAGTGATTATGTCAAGGACGAATTTGAAAAATTTGGGTACCGTTTTGTTCGGCTATTCGTTAGCAAATATTCTGAAGGCGTAGGCGATACCAACAGTTCTAGCAAAAAATTCCTTTATACTTTCTTATCTTTTCCTTTATGCCCGATATTGTTATATATTAATTTAGATACTGTATTTAGAAATTCACTACAAGCACCTACGTTTAGTTCCACGTTCCAATTATGTGAAACACGCGAAATCAAAGCTCTAGATAACATAGAATCTACATATATTATCGCCTCCTCTCGCCATCTGCAGAGTTGGTCGTAAAAGAATTAATAGCAAGAGTCTTTGATATGGCTTTTCGCATGTTGTAACTTAACTTATAACGCAAGAATTCAGGCAGAGGTGATAGACCCACTGTCTTTCCTTTCCATCACCGACTGATCTCATTACGGCGATTCTTATGATCGATGCCGAGAAAATTACAGGTGAGCGGGACCCGGTCTGCTCGCTAGCCTGCATCAAAGAGAAAGCAATTAAATGCTACCCGCCATAAACTGCTTGCTAAATTATAAGAAAGACAAAGGTTTGAGTATAGGAGGGTTCGATTGCTACAATAGTGGGTGACAAAGACGTAGAAGAAGAAAATAATGACAAAGGGAAAGATATACGAAATCGATACCATAACCTCTGTCACACTATCTAGTGAATAATTCTAGTCGTGGTGATAGCCGTAGTTCTGTGTGGAGGTAATATTATATATAGTATTTTGTGACTGATTTAAGTGGTAAATCGCCTATTTTATTTTCACTAGTTAGATTTCTGTGCAGAGGGATTAAATTATAAGTCTGTTATATTCTCTAGTTATTGCGTTACAGTGTATAGCAGAATAAATTATTATTTATAGCTTAAACTCATACAGCTATAAATAAAATTTTATTAAATTGCTAGTAACCAGTCCGAGTATATTTTAAACTAACTTATAACTGCACTGATTCATCATTGAGTATTGACGAAATACGTATGTATTTCTAATTCATGATGATTGATTTTTATGAATATTATATTTTACGCGAGGATAGGAGGTGTGTATAATATTGTGGTTAAGTATTTTGTACTTTTCTCTTCCTTACACAGTTTTGGGTCAGCCCAACATTTTACCAGCGGTTTTAGTACAACTGGGAGAAGAAACATTTTTTATCTTTAACCACGTGGGTTTACAAGTTAACACCTGTCTGGCAGGTTACGCGTGCTCGCTTAAAGTTGGTCGTTGCTAGGTCCCATCCTAGTTTGAACCTTTCCTTTAAATCCGACACATATCTACTGGCTGAGACAACTGTCTCATCAGCCTTCTGGTCTGTCAGCGACCTGAGTAAGGCTTCCAGCGGGCCCTTAATGGGTCTGCCGAATAAAAGAGTCGCTGGCGGAAATCCTGTTGACGTATGTGGGGTTTCTCTGTAGCCAAATAGAGCTGCAGGGATAGAAAGATCCCAATCGTCAGGTTTCACTTGTGCCAGTTTACTTAGCATCATGTTGAGGTTTCCATTAACACGTTCTACTAACCCACTTCTGGCCAGAGTGTAAGGCTTAGTGTAGATGTGCTGGTCCCTCAAGATCTTAACGACCTCATCCATCAACAGGTTTCGGTATGGTGATCCGTTATCCGTCAACACTTGTTGAGGGAATCCCAACCGAGTAAAAATCTGCACGAGGGCTTCTGCGACATGCTTCGAATCTGTGCATGTTAGCGGGATAGCTTCTGCCCACATAGTGTATGTGTCGGCTAAGGTGAGGATGAACCTGTTCCTTATTTTAGTCCTTTCTAAGGGTCCTAAAATGTCGATCACTACCCGTCCAAATGGTGTTCCCATTATTGGCATTTCACCCATGGAAACTGGGGGTGTCCGTTGCTTGGGTGGCACACGTTGACACTGGGCACAGGATTTTACATACCTTATAATATCAGAGTTCACTCCTGACCACCAATAATGAGTAGTTATCCGTTGGTTTGTGGCGTTCTGTCCCATATGTCCGCTGAAGGGAAGTTAGTGCCCAATTTCTAGGATTTGGCTTCTGTACTGTTTCGGTACTAGGAGCTGATTGTAACTTGGTCAGGCTTGCCCGTTCTGCGATACAGTACGCCATCCTTAGAAAAAATGTCCTCGTGTTATTTAGGGTCCTTAGCCGTGGGCAGTTTCCTGAAGCAGGGTGCCAAGGCAAGGTCCTTTTGTTGCGCTTCTTTAAGTTCCATAGGTAACAAATTTGTCGCAGGCTCCCGTTCCTTCTTGGTTTGCCCTCTTGTAGTTACTGCCGTCACAATTGGCTCTTCCGGTTTCCCAATAGATACATATCTACCGCCAAGTATGACTGGGTAGATCGATTCATCCATAACAGACGCTTTGATCACACCTCTGACAAAATCAGAGTGGATCTCAACCAATGCACTGGGAAGCGCTGTAGGTGCATCACTCTTAGAAACTCCACAAAGTTGGACGCTTTCTCCTGTCTCTTGACCGGGTTTGACCAGGTGCCTGGGAACAATGCAATCAAAAGAAAGCCACGTGTCAAATAAACAAACAGTTGAAGAACCGTCCAAAATAACAGTACCTCGCGTTGAGGGTCTATCTCCCTCTACAGGTTGAGAATCACTGACATTAATTCTACCTTGCGAGACTGTTAGCAAGCATCCGATGCGTTTAGGTTCGGTGTCCTCGCTCTGATCATGTGTCCCATGCTCAGGGGTTTTCCCTTTGCCACCTTGTCCTTTCTGACCACGCTGACATGTAGGAAAGTTGGGTTGATCAGACTGCTTATTGTTGGTGGGGTACTTGTGTTTGTAGTAGTTAGACTTTTCAGGAGGGGAGTTTTGTGGTCCAGTTTCTCTGTGGTTACCTTGGTTAGAAGCATGAGAAGCATGAAAAGATTGGTCTATATTATTCTTTCGAAAATGCTCTTCTGTCGGTTTACGTTTTGTGGCCGGTAGTTCGGCCAGCGCATTATGATATAGCTCAGACTTTTCCAAGATGTCTTCAAGCTTTTCTGCACCCTGCTCAGCTAAAAATCTCCGGGTGTCAGCAGACAAAGTGTTCCTTATCTGTTCGCATATAACGAACTCCTCAAGCCCTTCATAGGTAGAGGCGAGCTGAGAAAGCTCCAGACACTTTGTCAAATATCCCTTTAAACGAGACGAGATTTGCTGAAAAGTTTCAGTGTTCTCCTTCCTGCTGCTGTTGCGGAAGAGTTGCAAAAATTTGCGAGCGTTCATTTCAAAACGCTCAAGCAAAGCTTTTTTCAACACGTCGTAATTGTCTTGTTGGTTGCTTTCCAGTTTAGAGTAAACATCATACGCAGACCCTTTTAGGGCAGGGAAAGTTTCATACACCAACGCGACCTCTCTAAACCGTACAGAATTGCTATTTTCTCAAATTTTTCTAACAATGTGTCAATCTTCTCATTAGGACAAGGGAAGGATTCTAGAGCAAAAGACAGCGTTGAGTTGAAGAGATTGAGTGTTAGAAGGATCAGTTAAGGAAGAATGAGGAGAAGACTCTCCATTGCTGGAGGTAGAGGCAGCACCACGGCTTTGGACTTCTAGAGCTTTAAGCGCCAACTCGTGCTGTCTCTCTTTATTTTTTTCCTCATACTGTCTCTCCTTCTCTCTTTCGTTCGCCCTGCGAATTTTCATTTCCTGATCCATCTTCTTTTGCTCTCTAGCTTCGGGTGCTTTCCTCTCCGCATCATATCTCTCAAAAACAATTTCTATACGTGTGGTCAGCAAGCCCATAAACAGATCGATTGTCTAGGGGATACATTATTTTTAAAGATATTGAAAATCACAAGACATCACACTCTTACTCTATATCAGAATAAAGAAAATTAATCCTGCAGACGAGCTGATATTCGTATTTGCTCAGGACTAGAGTTCAATTCCCGGAAAAACGAGCCACCATTCTGTCGTAGATTTTTGATACGGGAATTAAGACTTGGGTTGGTCCCTTCTGAATAGATTTGAATAAGCGATAGCAACAGTGAGAGATAATAATAGAAATAGGTTTCCACGAGTGAGATGGTAGATATTAATAGAGTCTGTCCCTGAAATCGAGAATTTTCTCTCTCTTTCAGCCTATCTTCTACAACAGATCTAGAGGAGTCAGACAGTCTAAAAACATATATATATATATATATACCACTCACGTACACACACATAAGTGACGACAGTTAGACGCACAGACGTGGAACAACTATAACAATGAAATATAGATTTTTTGGAACGAGCTGACCGACACGCTTGAATAAAGTTTATGTAAATTTATTAACATAACGAAAATTTACCACAACACATAGATGTTAATATCAAGAATAGAAAATACATATAAGGTAATGAATTACTACAAGTATAATAGACCCATAGGTGTAATCTTTTCCCTCGATGTTTAGCTTACGATCCCGTTAGAAGAAAAGTGATAGCCCCAAAGAGTCACAGATATATATACGCTATGTTCTATGATTTCCCTTTAAAGATATGAACAGAACTGATACTCTACTCTATCCTAGGGAAAATATCATTAGCAACAACAACAAAACTGCATAAATTAATTTAAGACAGCAAAATGGGTGCCAAAAATACAACAATAAAGGAATCACTCAGTCCTGCATTCACTCTATTCATGTCAGCCGTGGCCACGCGCTTGCATTCGTACTTACAGCTTTGGTAGCAACTTCTGGAAAAAAAACAATTTTTAGGACATATACATTCAGAATCTCCAGTGTTATTCTTGGCCAAGGGAACCCCAGCTCCGCAAAGACAGGTTGAATTCACTACTTCAGGGAACGTTTCCTTGGTTATAATTATTTAGGATATCTGTTTATGTCACATTAAAATTGTCCAGGCACGAAAGTTAACAGCGAGCACAGTGTCAATAGCTTAGGGTTTCCAGTACCTAGGAATGTCAGGTCGGTGCCTTCTCTCAGTATAGAAATTTAATTTGGTCACACCACAATTAGTCAAAATTTCGGAATGTTAATGTTTTGTAATTTTTCTCGCCACAGGGCTGCATGTACATGAGAGTTTGTGAAGAGATATAATCTGGCTCAAAGGCCCAGTATAAGCATTTAGTCTTTACAACCGTTAGTGAGATTTGTACTCTGTCTATTTCTGGAGGCACACACTGCCAGACAGGTGTTAACTTGTAAACCCACGTGGTTAAAGATAAAAAATGTTTCTTCTCTCAGTTGTACTAAAACCAATGGTAAAAAGTTGGGCTGACCCAAAACTGTGTAAGGAAGAGAAAAGTACAAAATACTTAACCACGATATTATACACACCTCCTATCCTCGCGTAAAATATAATATTCATAAAAATCAATCATCATGAATTAGAAATACATACGTATTTCGTCAATACTCAATGATGAATCAGTGCAGTTATAAGTTAGTTTAAAATATACTCGGACTGGTTACTAGCAATTTAATTAAATTTTATTTACAGCTGTATGAGTTTAAGCTAGAAATAATAATTTATTCTGCTATCCACTGTAATGCAGTAACTAGAGAATATAACAGACTTATAATTTAATCCCTCTGCACAGAAATCTAACTAGTGAAAATAAAATAGGCGATTTACCACTTAAATCACTCACAAAATACTAGATATAATATTACCTCCAAACAGAACTACGGCTATCACCACGATTAGAATTATTCACTAGATAGGTATTCCAGAAGCTCGGCAAAAATTGAAGAGAAAACTCAGAACTTCGCTATACAAGCTTATACTCTAGCACGGGCGATCCGTATACTGCAACTTAGGAGTACTGAATGCCTGAAGTCTAACTACTGGGGTTTAATATATGAAAACGGACAAAGGATCATGCCATTCTTAGAAACTCGAAATAGCGTCCCGTCTTAACACTTCACATTAACTCAGGCGCCAGCAATAAACTGCCAGTGCTCGTTCTAACACCTACAGCTACCTCTGGTCATTTCCCAGCGATGCATGTTGGCGCCTTCTCACACCTAACACCGAGAAACTTAACCAAGAGCGCCGTGTCAGATGAAAATGTTAGACGATATGTCTGCCATCCCATGTCTGTCGAGACGAATTTCACACTAATCGGTCTACTCAAGAACTTAGCTTAACAGCAATAAAAATGCGTTGCTAAATAAGAAAAGAGACAGGCGAAGGTATGAATGGGAGAGTTTTATTTTTCACAATCAGACGAATGCAAAAAAAAAAAAAGAAATGATAAAAGAGCGATAATAAAGTAGAAGACACGGGTAGAATAAAGAAAAGATATTGAAATTTATTAATCATAAATCTCTCTGCGACACCGGGCACTGCCAGTGGTTTCGTAACGTTCATTGAGACGTACAATAGTGCTGTGGTGGCAATTCATCCTTCAGGCTATGGCCCGCGAGCTCATTCCGGTCTCCAACATACCAATGGCTCGTTGGCAGTCGTTTTCAGATAGTCGTGGCATTTCAAACACATGTACTGGGTGTTTTGTCTCAACGGCCTTTTTATAACGAGTATACTGCCACAACGCGTACACATTTTCAGGGTCATAGCTGTTGGGAATCGTGTTGCACGTGTAACTTTCATTGTTTTCATGTAGTCTTTACACAAACCCGTGAGTTGAATCATGCACTTTCCATTCCAGCAGCCATTCGCTCTCTACCTCATGACAAACACGGGGAAAATCCATTCCCACACTTTTTTTCGAGCTTCCCGGCATCAGTATATATAATGGTGGTGCGTTTTTAATGTGCTTCAGTATATATACATATATATGTTAGTTTACATGTTAGTAATAAAATATGAAATGTAAATCACAACTAACGCCAATCCTGGCTACAGACTTATTTGCTCAGATGAATAAAAGAGATGAATTGTTCTCTTACACGCGTCTGGGATGTCTTTAATTTTACAATAGATTGCCCCCTCTGACTCCGTGTTTTTTTCAGTTTCCTAGACCCGGTGTTCCTTATTAAAATTTGAAAGAGATTTCCTGGGCTTTGTAAGTCTTATCTGGTTCTCCAGTAAAAGGTCCGGTTAACAAATAGGAATTATGAATTTATTCTTCACTCTGGCGAGGTCTGAGGTCTTGGCGAGCTTGAAATTCACAGTGAGATAAAACTGCGAAATGGTCAGCCTATATTCCCCCTCAATGTTGTTATGAATCTAATCAGAAAGATCCAATCAGTTCAAACATGTCGGGTGTGGCACTTTCAAAATAGTTCCTACATGGAAAAATTTTGCAAAAGGTCACGTCTCCCATATATAGTAAAATAATGTCTTGCACACACTCTCACAAACACATTTGTAGACTCATATTGTCCAAAATGTAATAAATCCATGATTACTTTTAACCAAGTGACCGGAAGCGATTATATCACAGTTGTCTGCCCACAGATGTCACACAGACAGTAATCTCGTTAACTGTCGTATGAGTACGCAAACTCCGTATCTTATCGGAGATTTAAGCCGATAGCGCTGACCGATGTACGTGTTAATCTGCCGCGCCTATAACCACAAATCTAGATAGCACTCCTTGCAAATGTGATATTTATCACCTACAGGGTGATTTGATAAATCAAATATCTGCTACTTAGCAGAAAAATAAAGAAAGAAAGAAAGAAAGAAAAGTGTGATAATTGACAGCACCTAATAAAAATCAGTACCACAAATGTACCGATACTGCCTGTCATAATTTTATCTGAGAGAGTTCTGATGGATATTGGTCCCTTTAGAGTGTAGAATGATAGTGAAGGCTCTGTGAGAATAAGGATTTTGGAAAGTGAGGTAGTAGATTCACAAGTGCTGGGAAGAGTAAGGACAGTCTCTTATTACGACAATATTTGTCTCTCAAAACTACTCCTACCACCATTCTGTACAAACAATTGTTTGTCAGTTCCAGTCACTCAGGCGCACACACCGATTTGGTGATTCTGACGAACAACGTACATGGATACAGACTACGATAACGAATATGGGGATTGTTGGGGTTTTGGCCAGCCGACACCAATGCTAATAAAGTTTAAATACCTTTATTATCATAAATCAAGTCACAATCAATTATCAATTTACAGTCAGAAATCATGGGTTACAAAATACAAAATGACAAGGGAGGAGAAGGTTTTTGCGGAGAAGTATCCAATACACCTTTCCCGCTTGTATTTACTAACAGAAAATACCCGGTCGAAAAGACAGGGGTTTGGGGGGGGGGGAGGTGATGATGATGATCAGAGATAGGCAATTTAACCCAACGGTAAATTTATTACTCTGAGACAAGGGGTTACAGTAATAAGGGGTAGAGGAAAAGCTAGGGTTCTCAAATGTTTCCCTTTATTTAACAAATTTTACGGGAGGGGGAAATAAACACAGTTACTAAATCCCGCTAGGAGAAATCCCGTACAATGAATACAGTATGCCTTAATACTAGGTCGAACTAATTATAAGGGTAAAAAAGATTAAATATCCTTTCATTAAAAAAACACGCTTGGGCTGGCCAGCACACAATCACACACACAGACTTACCAAATGGTGAATTCTGGCACTTCATAGGAAATACATCAAAAACGGCACTAACCCTTGGCTTAGGTAAATGTATTTTCTTCCGCGTACAGCCCCAGATTAGCGGGTTGTTGAAGTTAACAAAGTGTCCCGAAATCGCTGGACGTTGAAGTTTAACGGTACTGTTCGTTTATTAGATAAAGTTCCTAAAGAATGGCACAGGCACTTGGCTAGGTGTGAGGTATGGTGTGGTTTCTAAGATTGGCACAGCTGGTGGAGATAACTTTCTTTTGCCGTAATGTCACAAACTACAAAACACTGAGGTAAGTTCTTCTTCGGGGGGGGGGGGGGGGGGGGGGGTAAAATCCACTGAATATACTTGACAGACAGTGTTCAGGTAAATCTATGTTCTTCTTCACAAATAGAGCAGTGAGTAAAATATTGCTACTGGCAACTGTTCTTCTTCCAGTTTGTTAACTTAAAAAACGACTTTATGAATTGGGAACTTAAAACTGTTTTCGGGTTTGCTTTAGTTCTGTAAACTTAAGATAGCTGAATCCCAACAGGATCGCCACAAAGATTAAATTTTAAATATGTTCATAAGTCACTGGAGTAATCGAACTGAGTCGGCAGGACTCTGCATATATTTTATTGCTGCGTAATGGCTGCTTAAGTGCTGCTTAATTGCTGCTTAATTGCTGCTTAATTGCTGCTTAATTGCTGGAATGCTAGGTTCGAAAAATCATTCTGGATGCTAATAGAAAAACAAGAAATGCAATGAAATCATATTAAAATCTACCGCGCGATACATTTACAGTTAGACTATTTTCTGCACTCGCGTCTTCAATTAATAAAATTCAAGAAAAGCTCCCCGTGAAGTTAATAGTTAAAAGCACATCTATCTATACAGAACTAAACTGTATTAAAGTTATAATTCCCTTAACGACTGCAAAATTAATTTACGCGGCTATTGTATTAGGAAATTAACTTATAGATGTAACATTTAGTTTGCACTAGAACTTTGAAAATGGGTTTATTTAATAAGGTTAAATTTACACCACAATCCAGTGAAATAAAAATGAAATAACTAGACCACTGATCACTCGAAGCTAATGTATAAATTACCGTCTGCACAAAAAAGAATTCACTCCAATAGCCAACCATTTAGATGAAATCTAGCAGGAATCCAACTATATGCTAGTGAATCTTAGAATTCTGTCAGAACGAATGATAAAATGCAGTTTTTCAGGTTCTCTATATATTTAATTGGAATGCAAGATGAGTGGGACATGTTAGATTCTAACACCTTTCTTCATCTCAGTAGGAATTGAAATTCTGTCGCCGATCGTACCCGGTTGTTACCCCCTACGCTGAGCGTTCCGTCTCTCCTGTTTCTCAGTCTTTCGGGCAAGTCTGCCGGTTGCCACAGAAGTGCGAGGTCTGCAAAAAGCTTTCTTCGTCTACTCTGGTTCGCACTGCCGTGTCATCTTCCTGCGAGGCGTTGCTCTGTTCGCTGCCTCCGCTTTCTTCTGACCGCTCTGGTCCATCTTGCGAGCGGTTCAGTGTTCGCACGGAGATGAAAAATTCCTGCGAGAAACTAGCTTCTCTGTTCTGGGGATCGTCATTCTGCATGGGGATGTGAAATGCCGGCGAGCTCAACTACGCTTCGCTCGATTTTCCCCTGCATCTCTTGGTCAGAGAGCAATTCTGTGGTTCACACTGCCGTGTTACCTATCGGCAGAGAACTCCATCGTTCGTTCTAAGATCGCTCAGTGTCTTTAGATCTCATGCCGCATACTTAATGGGCCCAGGTGGAACGTTCCAGGCTGATGAAAAGTTACAACAAATGTTCAGGGGTTCTAATGTTATAGAGAGGGAAATACCGTGTCATCTTAATAATTCAGGTCAGCTACAGCCGTCCGTCACAATCGTCCCCTCTTTTGAGACATGGAAACTCGTTTTCATGTTTCTTTCGTGACAATGAAGCTGCCCTGATCAGTAGCTTTAGGATGATTGGTATTTACAATTTCGTCCTCTTCCTCCGTAGTCCAGTTTCTACTCAAGAAATCAGCTCCTACATTCTGTTTTCCTGGAATATATTCCACTTTGAAGGAATAAACACTCAATAACAAGGCCCAACGCATTATCCTTGCGTTGAATTCCTTATTGGCACTCAGGAAAGCTAATGGAGCATGGTCTGTTTGCACCGTGAAAGAAGTACCATACAGAAACTCATGATGGCGTCTGATGCCATGAATCAGAGCGAGACATTCTCTTTCAACGACACTGTAGTTGCGTTCAGCCTTGTTCAGTTTCCGACTGCCGTAAGCTACTGGGAATAGCATATTCGGGTCACTGTCCTCGGCTTGCAACAATGTTGACCCGATGCCCTGACCTGAAGCGTCAACTCTCAGTACGAAAGATTTCTTAAAGTCAGGTAACCTTAGGATGGGGTATGCAGACAGCTGTCCTTTTAAAGTGCTGTACGCATGTTCGCACTTTTGATCCCACATGACCTTATCAGGACAACCTGTCTTGGTGAGGTCAGTCAGAGGTGCTGTCAGTCCATTGAAGTTCTCGATGTATTTCTGATAATATGCACATAGTGATAGGAAGGAACGCACGTCTTTCTTCGTTCGGGGCCTTTTGGCTGCAGCTATTTTCTGCACGTTCTTCTGAACAGGCCAACTACAGCCGTGGGAAATAGTATGCCCCAAGAAGTCTAGCTTTTCAAACCCGATGAGACATTTGCTAGGTTTGGCTGTGAGACCAGTTTCCTGTAGTCTCCTGAGTAGCATAGCAACCGTAGCAATATGTTCGTCGTAGGTTTCAGATGCAATTAATATGTCATCCTTGAAATTATGGATGTGGGGACTTTGCAAGGGTTCTAAAAGCTTTCTCATCATCCTGGTAAACACTCCTAGTGCGTTATGCAATCCGAACGGCATCACATTAAATGTGTAATGTCCTTCACTAGTGCTGAAAGCTAGCAAAGGTTTAACTTCCTCCGTGACTGGTATTTGATAATAACCTTTACTGAGGTCAATCTTGGAGAAAATTGTTGCCTTGCTGAGCTTAGTGAACAACTCAGAAACGGTTTGGAGAGGTTCGGGCTGAAATTCCGTTACCGCGTTTAGCAGCCGGTAATCTATACACAGCCGAACTTCCTTATTGGGCTTCTGTAACAGCACTACACTCGAACTATAAGGAGATGTCGACTCGCTGATAATTCCTGCCTGACGCAGCTTGTCTATTTCTCCGCGAAGTGCATCAGCTTTTGCGTACGGGATGGGGTAAACTCTGGTTCGAACAGGGGTCTCGTTTGTTAATTTCATATCAAATTCGATGAGATTTGTTCGACCAGGTACATCCGTTAAGACTGCACTGTACTGTTTTAGTAGCGCCCTGGTTTCTGTTTGTTGTTCTGGTGAGAGATTGTCTCCGAACTTGACATCTTTAAAGGATTCTGTGGGTTGCAATGGGTACTCCATGCAACCATCATCATCTTCCTCGTCTTCCGTTGCTATGGCGACAGCCAGGAGATGCTCGGAGGATGGCACTGGTCTTTCCAGATATTTCTTTAGCAGATTTATGTGGAAGACCTTCTCCTTTCCTTTGATGGAGATCTTGTAATTGGTACGTGAGATATTTTTAAGGATGGTAAACGGCCCTTGCCATCCGATGCGCAGTTTATTGCTTCCGGTTGGAAGTAGCAACAAAACTTTCTCCCCTGGTTGTAGTTCTCTCTCTTTTGCAGCTTTATTGTATCTTTAAGCATGCTTAGCGCGGGCTTTCTTAAGGTTGGTGTTGGCTAGATCCCATCCTAGCTTTAGCCTTTCCTTGAGCTCAGATACATACTTGCTTGCAGAGACGACTGTCTCGTCAGCCTTTTGGTCTGTCAGGGACCGAAGTAAGGCTTCTAGTGGTCCATTAATAGGTCTGCCAAATAAAAGTGTAGCAGGCGGGAATCCCGTAGACGCTTGGGGTACCTCACGGTAGGCGAATAAGGCAGCCGATATATATATAGGTCCCAGTTTTCCGGTTTCTCCTGACCCAGCTTACGTAACATCCTGGTGAGGGTTCCGTTGACTCGTTCTACTAACCCACTTCCGGCCGGATTATAGTGGCTTGCGTAGATGTGCTGGTTCCTCAGGATTGTTACAATTTCTTCCATCAACAGGCTACGGTATGGAGATTTATTGTCCGTCAAAACGTTTTGAGGGAAACCCAACCTTGTAAATATCTGCACGAGGGCTTCTGCGACATGCTTGGAATTCATGCATGTTAGCGGTATAGCTACGGCCCACAATGTGCAAGAGTCGACTAAGGTTAGGATGAACCTGTTCCTTCTTGTGGTCCTTTGCAGGCGTCCAATGATGTCGACTACAACCTGTCGAAATGGGGTCCCCACTACTGGCGCATCACCCATGGGAATAAAGGGTGTCCGATGCTTGGGTGCCATCCGTTGGCACTGGGCGCAGGATTTCACATACCTGATAATGTCATAGTTCATTCCTGGCCACCAATAGTGGGTTTTTATTCGCTGAATAGTGGTGTTTTGTCCCATAAATCCGCTAAAGGCAAGAGAGGGCCCCATTTCTAAGATCTGTCTTCCGTACTGCGTCGGTACTAGGAGCTGGTTATTCCCCGTGTCCGGGTTGCCAGTTCTACGATACAATACGCCATCCTTAGAAAAGATGTCTCCGTTGTGTCTGGGGTCCTTAGCCATGGGCAGTTTTCTAAAGCAGAGCTCCTGAGTAGGGTCCTTTTGTTGCGCCTTCTTCAGTTCATTCGGCAACAACTTTGGCGCAGGCTCCCTCTCCTTCTTGGCTTGCCGTCTTGTGGTTACCGCTGCCACAATCGGCTCCTTTGGTCTCCCAATAAACACATATCTACATCCCAGGATAACTGGGTAGATAGGATCATCCATAATGGCCGCTTTAATAACACCTCTGACAAAGTCAGAGTGTATTTCTACCAGTGCGATAGGAAGCGTCCTGGGTGCATCACTCTTGAAAACTCCACTAAGTTTGACGGTTTCCTCTGTCTCCTGACCTGGTTTGACTAGGTGCCTAGCGACAATACAACTAAAGCTTAGTCCAGTGTCAAAAAGACAAGTAGTAGAGGTACCATTCAAAAGTACAGTTCCTCGCGTTGAGGGTCGGTCCCCCTCAGGTTGAGAATCACTGACATTGACTCTACCTTTCGAGGCTGTATACAAACATCCGATGCGGTTTGGACCGGTTTGTTTGCCCTGATCAGACGTTCCTGGTGTAGGGGTCTTCTCTTTTCCTTGACCTTGGTGGCCGCGCTGCCACGTAGGCTTGGTGGGTTGATCAGAATTGTTGTTAGGGGGGTATCGGATTTGGTAGAATTTCGATTTTCCCTGGGGAGGTTTCTGGGTATTATTATCTCGTTGGTTATAATGTTGAGAAGGATTGGAAGAATAGGATGACTGCTCTAGATTTTGTTTTCGAGATGGCTCATCTGTGGGTTTACGTTTAGTGCTGGGAAGTTTGGCCATTGCATTGGTATAGCGTTCTCCCTTATTGAGGATGTCCTCAAGCCTGACTGCGCCTTGTTCAGCCAAAAATCTACGGGTTTCGTTTGACAAAGTTGACTTTATCTATTCCACAAGAACAAGTTCAAGTAGTCCCTCATATGTAAGAGGTAGGTCAGATAATTCAATGCACTTTGTCAAATAGCCCGTGAGACGTGAAGAGAACTGCGGAAAAGTTTACGTGCTCTCTTTCCGGCTGTTTCTGAACATTTGCAGAAATTTTCGGGCGGTCATCTCAAACCGCTCTAGCAAGGCCTTTTTCAGGATGTCGTAATCATGTTGATTTGTTTCCAGCTTTGTGTATACGTCATAAGCATTGCCTTTCAGTGACGTTGAAAGTTTAAGTGCCCAGCGGGAACTCTCTAACCCATGCAGATTTGCGAGAGTCTTGAATTTTTCTAGGAAGGTGTCAATTTTTCCATTGGGGCTAGGAAAAGACTCTAAAGCAAAAGACATCGTAGTTAATTGGGCAGATTGAGTGATAGAGAGATCCATTGACTGAGACTGGGGCAAAGACGGCTCTCCGTTATTCGAAGTAGAAGCGCCCCGACTCTCTAAAGCCTTAAGCGCCAGTTCGTGCTGTCTTTCCCTCTCTCTCTCTCTCTCTCTCTCTCTCTCTCTCTCTCTTTCCCTGCGAGCTTCTATCTCTGCCTCAATTTTCTTCTGTTCCAATAGGCGTTCTTCCGCTTCTTTCCTATCTGCCCTCTCCTGTGCTTCTCTCCTCTCTGCTCTCGCTTTCTCTTCCTTCCTCTCAGCTTCTGCTCTTTCCTTCTCTTCCTTCCTCTCAGCTTCTGCTCTTTCCTTCTCTTCCTTCCTCTCAGCTTCTGCTCTCTGTTGCTCCGCGTCATATATTTCCAGTTCCTGGTTGACAAACGCGTTTGCAGCTTCTGCGTCTAATCCTGCCTCTTTCGCTTCCAGCCTCAAGATGGACCTCATCTTTATCCTCTCTGCCATTGTCAAAGAATAAGATGTAGTATGACTAGAGAACTAGTAAGTAGAAACGAGAAGGGGAAGAAACTCGGAACCACTACGAGAAAAACCAAAGTAAAAATTTACTTGTGTTACCTCCTACCTTATAATGTGTTAACTTATCGCTTGTATTATTTTCTGTCAATTAAGATTCTTTACTTTTACTAAAAGTAGATAAAAATTTATGAAAAACAATTTAAAACGAAAAAAAAATTTTTCCCTGAAATTTTAATTCTAAGCTAACAAACTCCACCCTCTGAAGTCAATTAAAGAGTAGAGACGATGTTAACTAGATTTTAAAAAAATTTATAACAAGCGTCTTTAGCTTTGCTCAGCTCTTCTAACTTCAAAAAAATTTTTTGACTGAAGACAATCACGCAAACCCAGCAATTATATAACAAAATTTCAATTTTCTCTGCCAGAGAATACCAAGGTGACAAATATTTTATTATCACTAACTTCTTGCTCCTGTGGAAAGAAACAAACCTGTAATAATTATTGTGTGGTCGGCCCAAAATACTAAAAGGCTTGGTCTAGGGGAAGTAATTACTTTTTAAGAATATACCCTACTTCACAAAGACAATTGTTGCTGTAATCTTTGACGGAGTTTCAAACGTCGATTTATTGGTTGTATGTTTTTCACCCTGGTCAAAGTTGGGTAACTATGTCTTAACTTTGCTGTGTCAGGTTGATTAGGGGTTATCTCCCTTTTTGGTTCATTCATTGTGTTTGACCTTTAGGGTCAAAGGTAAACAGTTCTGGGCTATGTGCCATGCGCAGTTGTTGAGCGCAAAATTAGACTTCCGTCAGGTAGAGATGCGAACTGGCTTCTGTGGGACGTGAATGTCCGTTGTATTTTGGGGAAGGAAAATCTTCGAAGTGACTGCGTTGTCAGTTCTCCCCAGTGATTTACTGTACGTCAGAAATGACGACAGTGTTGTTTCTTGTGTTCTGAGGATTCTGTTCAAGGTAACACCGACTGTATCATTATTACGCATTCGGTTGCAGAACTTGTTAAAGGATTACCTAGCCGTGAGAACAGCTCACAGTTCCTATAATGCAGAACCTATATTTTGTGCTCGAGGTAGCCATTTAAGACTATTCGTCTTCATTTGATCAGAAGTTCAGTGACGAAGATATATATGGTGGAAACCGCAGGTTGGCGGTATATTTATACAAACATTATAGCAGGGTTTATGCAACCTGCTTAATGAAGAATACACAGCTGACGTCATATCGTGGCTCTGTGTAATGGCCACTATTCTACCGCATGAACAGATGTAACTGGCGTGTTATGCCAAGTTGAACGACGGCCCTGGTAATAGGATTACATGAGTTAAGGGCTCGTCTTTTGTATGACGGAGTTATTAAGGTATCTGACGCGTTCAGTCAGGGATACCAAACCGGCATTATGAACTGTACATTAAAGAACATACCACTAATGACCATGCCCACATATTTGAATGTTCACCAGCCTTAGAATGCCTGATATGTACCAAGCGATTTCAATTAACATGATGTACATGAACCTGTTTACATTGACTGTTCCTGTGTGATTCTACTGTTAGTCCTGTGAATAAATGTATGAACTGTCACCAGTAGTTTCAACCATCATTGGCTTCAGTACGAGTGTGACTGGGTGTATTGTGTAACTATATATGAGCCTAAACGCATTCGCGACTACACACCCATGTCTCATCATCATCATCGTCATCGTACAAGGACCATGTATGCTGTCAGCGTGAGTGACCCAGATCTTCACCACACCATTACACTGTTCAGGTGACATCAACACACATACCTGGCCAACTACACATCAACATTTGCATCACGTATAAAAAAACTAACTAACATTTCTGGTAGGCCAGTTCCGTGGGCTTTTCGGCTTCAATTTTGGTTTGGGCTACAGATTGGAATGATCAAGGATGACAGATAATAAATAACACACATCCGTAGTACTCTACATTTCCAGGTTTTGGCTACACAGGACAGTAGAAATAGGTCATCGACTGTTGACCCACATAAACAGCGTTAGCATCTATGTGATAATGCTACATGAACTCAGTTGGAAGCGAATAAAGAAAAGGATGGAAAAATTGATGAACTTTTGACTACTCATCATAGTGCTATGGAAGCACTCAGACTTGAACTTATTCAAGAGAAAGCTAAGGTTTTAGAAACCACATCTCAAAAGGAAAAGTTGAGATTGGATCTTAGAGATAGAATAGTTAAAGAGAAGACTCTAACTTCACAGTTAGATGACTTTAGGTTAGATTGCAACAGACTTCATGTTAAAGTCAACGAGAGAGTTCATAAAGCTGTTTCTAGAGAGAAAGCTGTTGCAGAAGTAGAAATTGCAAAACTTCGCAACAGAATTGATGGTTTGTTAGATATTGTTTTGAACAATAAAATGTTGTCTGCTACCAAGGTGAATAGATTTGGACATAAAGCTGATGATCAATATGCTACAAATGCAAAGAGCCAGCGACAGGCACTCAATGCTCATAGTAACACTAAGCAATATATGAACAAATCTTTTCGTGGAAAATATGGTTTCCCACGGAATAACGATACTGCCTCTAATGGGAGTTGGCGTCAGGCCAACAAAGGTAAATCAAGTTTGGATCATGGTGAGGACTTTGATAAGTGTCATGATAAGATTCCTCAGGGAAACCGTGCATCGAATTTTCAAACTTCCAATAAATTGATAAAAGAGAAGAAGACTATTAGTACCCATCGTACTCAACTCAGTCAGTACGATGTACCTATTAAGCATATTGCTACAGGGAAAAATAAAAGCAACTTTACTAAGAGAAATAACCGTGATTGTGGACAATACCAAACGCGTCCATCACGTAATGGTTCTTCTTCAAAGAACTGGAGGCAATTTAATTGTCCTCAACATGTTGGTCCCAGTAACTATAGGAACTTTGCTAAAAGTTACCAACCTTATAATAGTTTTTTTTTGAAACAACAAAATCCACGTAATAGGAATTGTGATTATAAGGGAAATAATAATCACAATTATGGTATCATCATCATCATCAGTTGCCATCTCCACAACGAAGGTTGGCTGTAATGGATCTCCAACGTCTTCTGTCTCTTGTCTTGGTGGTGCACTCTGATAGACTCTTTCCTGTCCATCTCTTGATGTTATCTTCCCACTTATAGCGTTGCCTTCCCCTTGCACGTTTGCCTTCAACTCTCCCTTCTGTTATGGTCTTCTGCAAGGTGTTATGCCTTTTTATGTGGCCAAAGTATTTTAACTGCCGAACTTTGACCTCCCTCATTAGTTCTCTTTTCATACCTAGATTTTCTAGGACCTCCTTATTTGTTTTCATCTCTTTCCATGAGATATGCCCCATTCTTCTATATATCCACATTTCAAGAGCCTCAATTCTTTCTTCCAAATGCTTATTCATCGTCCATGTTTCTGCACCATACAGAAATGCAGAATATATATAACACTTTATGATTCTCAGTTTTAATTTGTGAGATAACTGTTTGGATGTCAGTATATGTTTCATGTTGTTGAATGTAGCTTTGGCCATTTCTATTCTCTTCTTGATTTCTGTTTCACATCTGCCATCTTCTGTTATTATATGACCAAGATATACGTAGCTCTTGACTTGTTCCAGGATTTTCCCATTTACGCTTATCTTTAATGTGGGTTTATCGTTTGTTTTGCTTATTATCATAGTTTTTGTTTTCTCAATATTAATGTCGAGTCCATATTCTTGACTTATGCTGTTCACTTGCTTCACTAGTTCTTGTAACTCCGGTTCGCTTTCAGCTAACAACACGGTATCATCTGCATATCTAAGGTTGTTTATTGACCTTCCACTGATGTTCAGTCCTGGTATTTCCTGTATCTGTTTGAAAATTTTTTCGGTGTATAAATTAAATAGGCAAGGGGACAGCACACAACCTTCTCTGGCACCTCTTTTTATGTCTATGTATGGTGAATAATTCCTTCCAGATCTTACTGTAGCAGTTTGCTCCCAATAAAGGTTACTGAGTATTCTTATATCTTTTCCATCAATACCTATGTCTTTGAGGCATTCAATTATTTTCTCATGATGGACTCTGTCAAAAGCCTTCTTATAGTCAATGAAGCACATATACATACTTGTTTGGACCTCTGTATATTTTTCTGCTAATATTCTTAGGCAAAATATTGCCTCTCTTGTTCCACTGTTCCGTCTAAAACCAAACTGTTCTTCTTGGATATCGCTGTCTACTTTACTTTTTATTCTTTCCTGTATGATTTTGAGCAGTATCTTAATTGCATGACTCATCAGGCTGATTGTTCTGAAGTCTGAACATTCTGTTGCATTTGGTTTTTTGGGCAATGTTATAAAAACTGATGTCTTTATGTCGTGTGGTATATATCCTGTATTGTATATATCGTTGCATATTTCTGTGATTGTATCTATACCAATGCTCTCCAGAGCTTCTATCATTTCAATTTTTATGTTATCCATGCCTGCTGATTTTCCTTTTTGTATCATATGAATGGCATTCTCTACTTCTGATCTGAGAATGTTTGGGCCTTCGTTAGAATCTGGTGATGGTTTTTTACCTCTGTTGTCCTCGAATAGTTCTTTTACGTATTCTGCCCATTTGTTTGATATGTCTTTCTCATCAAGTAATATTACACCATTTTTGTTCTTGATACAGCTTCCTCCTTGTGCAAACCGCGACCGATTTGATAATTTCTTTATTTCTTCATGCATATCTCTTGTCATGTGCTTTGCTTCCAAGTCTTCTATTTCCTTGCATTTTGTTTCTATCCACCGTTCTTTTGCTTCTCTACACATAGTACGTATGTCATTGTCTATTGTTTTATATTCTGGAGTGTTTTTTGCTTTCTTTCTTTTTGCCATTTTATTCAAGATGTCATCTGTCATCCAAATTTGATTTTTCTTAGACTCCTTTTTAGGTAAATTTGCATTTGCTGATTGTATGCTTGTTTTTAAGCATTCCCATTTTGCGGTTGCTTTTTCTTCTGGGTTTTCTCTTCTATACTGCTCCATGCCTTCTGTCAATAACTGTTGATATCTATTTTTGACGCCGATTAAATACTTCTGTTTTATATCTGGTTGTTTCAGACTTCACGTTAAAGTCAACGAGAGAGTTCATAAAGCTGTTTCTAGAGAGAAAGCTGTTGCAGAAGTAGAAATTGCAAAACTTCGCAACAGAATTGATGGTTTGTTAGATATTGTTTTGAACAATAAAATGTTGTCTGCTACCAAGGTGAATAGATTTGGACATAAAGCTGATGATCAATATGCTACAAATGCAAAGAGCCAGCGACAGGCACTCAATGCTCATAGTAACACTAAGCAATATATGAACAAATCTTTTCGTGGAAAATATGGTTTCCCACGGAATAACGATACTGCCTCTAATGTGTAACCGGAGTTTAAATAAGAGCAATGGTCTCAACAGAGATAATAATTTTGATAGATCTCGTTGTGAAGGTAGATCTCAACATGAATCTACTTAGCTCTGGTGTCCTAGATTTCTGATACACTTCCAGACTTATGTCTGTTCTTAATATCATAATATATATTGACACAATTGTGTCACGATTTGGATGATGTATAATGACTTTAACAAATTTGGTTATGTCCATCCATGATATATATCCATTAGATATGTCGATGGTATAGTATTGTAGTTCATGATATTTGTATATTGTTATAATTATAGTATTTGATAATTGTTGATATGTATCTTGGGGTTGCCAGCAACTTAGATTTCTTTGATGGTTCCTCCCGAGTTGGTTTTGCTTAGAGGAAATATTTTCTCTTATGTTTGGGGATGATTTTTACTCTCTCCAGACGCTTTATTTATGCGTCTATTGTACCTGATATTAGGTTCATTCTTTCATGGGAGCATAATTGATGCTTGTGCTATCTTGCTCATGGATATATTTAGAAAAAAAAATGTGTCTTTTTTTTTACAGGGGGCGTGCAGTAATATGTTGCTGTAATCTTTGACGGAGTTTCAAACGTCGATTTATTGGTTGTATGTTTTTCACCCTGGTCAAAGTTGGGTAACTATGTCTTAACTTTGCTGTGTCAGGTTGATTAGGGGTTATCTCCCTTTTTGGTTCATTCATTGTGTTTGACCTTTAGGGTCAAAGGTAAACAGTTCTGGGCTATGTGCCATGCGCAGTTGTTGAGCGCAAAATTAGACTTCCGTCAGGTAGAGATGCGAACTGGCTTCTGTGGGACGTGAATGTCCGTTGTATTTTGGGGAAGGAAAATCTTCGAAGTGACTGCGTTGTCAGTTCTCCCCAGTGATTTACTGTACGTCAGGAATGACGACAGTGTTGTTTCTTGTGTTCTGAGGATTCTGTTCAAGGTAACACCGACTGTATCATTATTACGCATTCGGTTGCAGAACTTGTTAAAGGATTACCTAGCCGTGAGAACAGCTCACAGTTCCTATAATGCAGAACCTATATTTTGTGCTCGAGGTAGCCATTTAAGACTATTCGTCTTCATTTGATCAGAAGTTCAGTGACGAAGATATATATGGTGGAAACCGCAGGTTGGCGGTATATTTATACAAACATTATAGCAGGGTTTATGCAACCTGCTTAATGAAGAATACACAGCTGACGTCATATCGTGGCTCTGTGTAATGGCCACTATTCTACCGCATGAACAGATGTAACTGGCGTGTTATGCCAAGTTGAACGACGGCCCTGGTAATAGGATTACATGAGTTAAGGGCTCGTCTTTTGTATGACGGAGTTATTAAGGTATCTGACGCGTTCAGTCAGGGATACCAAACCGGCATTATGAACTGTACATTAAAGAACATACCACTAATGACCATGCCCACATATTTGAATGTTCACCAGCCTTAGAATGCCTGATATGTACCAAGCGATTTCAATTAACATGATGTACATGAACCTGTTTACATTGACTGTTCCTGTGTGATTCTACTGTTAGTCCTGTGAATAAATGTATGAACTGTCACCAGTAGTTTCAACCATCATTGGCTTCAGTACGAGTGTGACTGGGTGTATTGTGTAACTATATATGAGCCTAAACGCATTCGCGACTACACACCCATGTCTCATCATCATCATCGTCATCGTACAAGGACCATGTATGCTGTCAGCGTGAGTGACCCAGATCTTCACCACACCATTACACTGTTCAGGTGACATCAACACACATACCTGGCCAACTACACATCAACATTTGCATCACGTATAAAAAACTAACTAACATTTCTGGTAGGCCAGTTCCGTGGGCTTTTCGGCTTCAATTTTGGTTTGGGCTACAGATTGGAATGATCAAGGATGACAGATAATAAATAACACACATCCGTAGTACTCTACATTTCCAGGTTTTGGCTACACAGGACAGTAGAAATAGGTCATCGACTGTTGACCCACATAAACAGCGTTAGCATCTATGTGATAATGCTACATGAACTCAGTTGGAAGCGAATAAAGAAAAGGATGGAAAAATTGATGAACTTTTGACTACTCATCATAGTGCTATGGAAGCACTCAGACTTGAACTTATTCAAGAGAAAGCTAAGGTTTTAGAAACCACATCTCAAAAGGAAAAGTTGAGATTGGATCTTAGAGATAGAATAGTTAAAGAGAAGACTCTAACTTCACAGTTAGATGACTTTAGGTTAGATTGCAACAGACTTCATGTTAAAGTCAACGAGAGAGTTCATAAAGCTGTTTCTAGAGAGAAAGCTGTTGCAGAAGTAGAAATTGCAAAACTTCGCAACAGAATTGATGGTTTGTTAGATATTGTTTTGAACAATAAAATGTTGTCTGCTACCAAGGTGAATAGATTTGGACATAAAGCTGATGATCAATATGCTACAAATGCAAAGAGCCAGCGACAGGCACTCAATGCTCATAGTAACACTAAGCAATATATGAACAAATCTTTTCGTGGAAAATATGGTTTCCCACGGAATAACGATACTGCCTCTAATGGGAGTTGGCGTCAGGCCAACAAAGGTAAATCAAGTTTGGATCATGGTGAGGACTTTGATAAGTGTCATGATAAGATTCCTCAGGGAAACCGTGCATCGAATTTTCAAACTTCCAATAAATTGATAAAAGAGAAGAAGACTATTAGTACCCATCGTACTCAACTCAGTCAGTACGATGTACCTATTAAGCATATTGCTACAGGGAAAAATAAAAGCAACTTTACTAAGAGAAATAACCGTGATTGTGGACAATACCAAACGCGTCCATCACGTAATGGTTCTTCTTCAAAGAACTGGAGGCAATTTAATTGTCCTCAACATGTTGGTCCCAGTAACTATAGGAACTTTGCTAAAAGTTACCAACCTTATAATAGTTTTTTTTTGAAACAACAAAATCCACGTAATAGGAATTGTGATTATAAGGGAAATAATAATCACAATTATGGTATCATCATCATCATCAGTTGCCATCTCCACAACGAAGGTTGGCTGTAATGGATCTCCAACGTCTTCTGTCTCTTGTCTTGGTGGTGCACTCTGATAGACTCTTTCCTGTCCATCTCTTGATGTTATCTTCCCACTTATAGCGTTGCCTTCCCCTTGCACGTTTGCCTTCAACTCTCCCTTCTGTTATGGTCTTCTGCAAGGTGTTATGCCTTTTTATGTGGCCAAAGTATTTTAACTGCCCGAACTTTGACCTCCCTCATTAGTTCTCTTTTCATACCTAGATTTTCTAGGACCTCCTTATTTGTTTTCATCTCTTTCCATGAGATATGCCCCATTCTTCTATATATCCACATTTCAAGAGCCTCAATTCTTTCTTCCAAATGCTTATTCATCGTCCATGTTTCTGCACCATACAGAAATGCAGAATATATATAACACTTTATGATTCTCAGTTTTAATTTGTGAGATAACTGTTTGGATGTCAGTATATGTTTCATGTTGTTGAATGTAGCTTTGGCCATTCCTATTCTCTTCTTGATTTCTGTTTCACATCTGCCATCTTCTGTTATTATATGACCAAGATATACGTAGCTCTTGACTTGTTCCAGGATTTTCCCATTTACGCTTATCTTTAATGTGGGTTTATCGTTTGTTTTGCTTATTATCATAGTTTTTGTTTTCTCAATATTAATGTCGAGTCCATATTCTTGACTTATGCTGTTCACTTGCTTCACTAGTTCTTGTAACTCCGGTTCGCTTTCAGCTAACAACACGGTATCATCTGCATATCTAAGGTTGTTTATTGACCTTCCACTGATGTTCAGTCCTGGTATTTCCTGTATCTGTTTGAAAATTTTTTCGGTGTATAAATTAAATAGGCAAGGGGACAGCACACAACCTTCTCTGGCACCTCTTTTTATGTCTATGTATGGTGAATAATTCCTTCCAGATCTTACTGTAGCAGTTTGCTCCCAATAAAGGTTACTGAGTATTCTTATATCTTTTCCATCAATACCTATGTCTTTGAGGCATTCAATTATTTTCTCATGATGGACTCTGTCAAAAGCCTTCTTATAGTCAATGAAGCACATATACATACTTGTTTGGACCTCTGTATATTTTTCTGCTAATATTCTTAGGCAAAATATTGCCTCTCTTGTTCCACTGTTCCGTCTAAAACCAAACTGTTCTTCTTGGATATCGCTGTCTACTTTACTTTTTATTCTTTCCTGTATGATTTTGAGCAGTATCTTAATTGCATGACTCATCAGGCTGATTGTTCTGAAGTCTGAACATTCTGTTGCATTTGGTTTTTTTGGGCAATGTTATAAAAACTGATGTCTTTATGTCGTGTGGTATATATCCTGTATTGTATATATCGTTGCATATTTCTGTGATTGTATCTATACCAATGCTCTCCAGAGCTTCTATCATTTCAATTTTTATGTTATCCATGCCTGCTGATTTTCCTTTTTGTATCATATGAATGGCATTCTCTACTTCTGATCTGAGAATGTTTGGGCCTTCGTTAGAATCTGGTGATGGTTTTTTTTACCTCTGTTGTCCTCGAATAGTTCTTTTACGTATTCTGCCCATCTGTTTGATATGTCTTTCTCATCAAGTAATATTACACCATTTTTGTTCTTGATACAGCTTCCTCCTTGTGCAAACCGCGACCGATTTGATAATTTCTTTATTTCTTCATGCATATCTCTTGTCATGTGCTTTGCTTCCAAGTCTTCTATTTCCTTGCATTTTGTTTCTATCCACCGTTCTTTTGCTTCTCTACACATAGTACGTATGTCATTGTCTATTGTTTTATATTCTGGAGTGTTTTTTGCTTTCTTTCTTTTTGCCATTTTATTCAAGATGTCATCTGTCATCCAAATTTGATTTTTCTTAGACTCCTTTTTAGGTAAATTTGCATTTGCTGATTGTATGCTTGTTTTTAAGCATTCCCATTTTGCGGTTGCTTTTTCTTCTGGGTTTTCTCTTCTATACTGCTCCATGCCTTCTGTCAATAACTGTTGATATCTATTTTTGACGCCGATTAAATACTTCTGTTTTATATCTGGTTGTTTCAGACTTCACGTTAAAGTCAACGAGAGAGTTCATAAAGCTGTTTCTAGAGAGAAAGCTGTTGCAGAAGTAGAAATTGCAAAACTTCGCAACAGAATTGATGGTTTGTTAGATATTGTTTTGAACAATAAAATGTTGTCTGCTACCAAGGTGAATAGATTTGGACATAAAGCTGATGATCAATATGCTACAAATGCAAAGAGCCAGCGACAGGCACTCAATGCTCATAGTAACACTAAGCAATATATGAACAAATCTTTTCGTGGAAAATATGGTTTCCCACGGAATAACGATACTGCCTCTAATGTGTAACCGGAGTTTAAATAAGAGCAATGGTCTCAACAGAGATAATAATTTTGATAGATCTCGTTGTGAAGGTAGATCTCAACATGAATCTACTTAGCTCTGGTGTCCTAGATTTCTGATACACTTCCAGACTTATGTCTGTTCTTAATATCATAATATATATTGACACAATTGTGTCACGATTTGGATGATGTATAATGACTTTAACAAATTTGGTTATAAATTGGTTATGTCCATCCATGATATATATCCATTAGATATGTCGATGGTATAGTATTGTAGTTCATGATATTTGTATATTGTTTATAATTATAGTATTTGATAATTGTTGATTTGTATCTTGGGGTTGTCAGTAATTTAGTTTTCTTTGATGCTTAATCCAGAGTTGGTTTTGCTTAGAGGAAATATTTTCTCTTATGATGGGGGATGATTTTTACTCTCCCCAGACGCTTTATTTATGCGTCTATTGTACCTGATATTAGGTTCATTCTTTCATGGGCACATAAGTGATGCTTGTGCTATCTTGCTAATGGATATATTTGAAGAAAAAAAATGTGTCTTTTTTTTTTACAGGGGGGCTGCAGTAATATGTTGCTGTCATTATTGACGGAGTTTCAAACGTCGATTTATTGGTTGTATGTTTTTCACCCTGGTCAAAGTTGGGGAACTATGTCTTAACTTTGCTGTGTCAGGTTGATTAGGGGTTATCTCCCTTTTTGGTTCATTCATTGTGTTTGACCTTTTGGGTCAAAGGTAAACAGTTCTGGGCTATGTGCCATGCGCAGTTGTTGAGCGCAAAATTAGACTTCCGTCAGGTAGAGATGCGAACTGGCTTCTGTGGGACGTGAATGTCCGTTGTATTTTGGGGAAGGAAAATCTTCGAAGTGACTGCGTTGTCAGTTCTCCCCAGTGATTTACTGTACGTCAGGAATGACGACAGTGTTGTTTCTTGTGTTCTGAGGATTCTGTTCAAGGTAACACCGACTGTATCATTATTACGCATTCGGTTGCAGAACTTGTTAAAGGATTACCTAGCCGTGAGAACAGCTCACAGTTCCTATAATGCAGAACCTATATTTTGTGCTCGAGGTAGCCATTTAAGACTATTCGTCTTCATTTGATCAGAAGTTCAGTGACGAAGATATATATGGTGGAAACCGCAGGTTGGCGGTATATTTATACAAACATTATAGCAGGGTTTATGCAACCTGCTTAATGAAGAATACACAGCTGACGTCATATCGTGGCACGAGGCTCTGTGTAATGGCCACTATTTCTACCGCATGAACAGATGTAACTGGCGTGTTATGCCAAGTTGAACGACGGCCCTGGTAATAGGATTACATGAGTTTAAGGGCTCGTCTTTTGTATGACGGAGTTATTAAGGTATCTGACGCGTTCAGTCAGGGATACCAAACCGGCATTATGAACTGTACATTAAAGAACATACCACTAATGACCATGCCCACATATTTGAATGTTCACCAGCCTTAGAATGCCTGATATGTACCAAGCGATTTCAATTAACATGATGTACATGAACCTGTTTACATTGACTGTTCCTGTGTGATTCTACTGTTAGTCCTGTGAATAAATGTATGAACTGTCACCAGTAGTTTCAACCATCATTGGCTTCAGTACGAGTGTGACTGGGTGTATTGTGTAACTATATATGAGCCTAAACGCATTCGCGACTACACACCCATGTCTCATCATCATCATCGTCATCGTACAAGGACCATGTATGCTGTCAGCGTGAGTGACCCAGATCTTCACCACACCATTACACTGTTCAGGTGACATCAACACACATACCTGGCCAACTACACATCAACATTTGCATCACGTATAAAAAACTAACTAACATTTCTGGTAGGCCAGTTCCGTGGGCTTTTCGGCTTCAATTTTGGTTTGGGCTACAGATTGAATGATCAAGGATGACAGATAATAAATAACACACATCCGTAGTACTCTACATTTCCAGGTTTTGGCTACACAGGACAGTAGAAATAGGTCATCGACTGTTGACCCACATAAACAGCGTTAGCATCTATGTGATAATGCTACATGAACTCAGTTGGAAGCGAATAAAGAAAAGGATGGAAAAATTGATGAACTTTTGACTACTCATCATAGTGCTATGGAAGCACTCAGACTTGAACTTATTCAAGAGAAAGCTAAGGTTTTAGAAACCACATCTCAAAAGGAAAAGTTGAGATTGGATCTTAGAGATAGAATAGTTAAAGAGAAGACTCTAACTTCACAGTTAGATGACTTTAGGTTAGATTGCAACAGACTTCATGTTAAAGTCAACGAGAGAGTTCATAAAGCTGTTTCTAGAGAGAAAGCTGTTGCAGAAGTAGAAATTGCAAAACTTCGCAACAGAATTGATGGTTTGTTAGATATTGTTTTGAACAATAAAATGTTGTCTGCTACCAAGGTGAATAGATTTGGACATAAAGCTGATGATCAATATGCTACAAATGCAAAGAGCCAGCGACAGGCACTCAATGCTCATAGTAACACTAAGCAATATATGAACAAATCTTTTCGTGGAAAATATGGTTTCCCACGGAATAACGATACTGCCTCTAATGGGAGTTGGCGTCAGGCCAACAAAGGTAAATCAAGTTTGGATCATGGTGAGGACTTTGATAAGTGTCATGATAAGATTCCTCAGGGAAACCGTGCATCGAATTTTCAAACTTCCAATAAATTGATAAAAGAGAAGAAGACTATTAGTACCCATCGTACTCAACTCAGTCAGTACGATGTACCTATTAAGCATATTGCTACAGGGAAAAATAAAAGCAACTTTACTAAGAGAAATAACCGTGATTGTGGACAATACCAAACGCGTCCATCCCGCAATGGTTTATCTTCTTCAAAGAACTGGAGGCAATTTAATTGTCCTCAACATGTTGGTCCCAGTAACTATAGGAACTTTGCTAAAAGTTACCAACCTTATAATAGTTTTTTTTTGAAACAACAAAATCCACGTAATAGGAATTGTGATTATAAGGGAAATAATAATCACAATTATGGTATCATCATCATCATCATCTTTTTGCCATCTCCACAACGAAGGTTGGCTGTAATGGATCTCCAACGTCTTCTGTCTCTTGTCTTGGTGGTGCACTCTGATAGATTCTTTTCTGTCTATCTCTTGATGTTGTCTTCCCACTTATAGCGTTGCCTTCCCCTTGCACGTTTGCCTTCAACTCTCCCTTCTGTTATGGTCTTCTGCAAGGTGTTATGCCTTTTTATGTGGCCAAAGTATTTTAACTGCCGAACTTTGACCTCCCTCATTAGTTCTCTTTTCATACCTAGATTTTCTAGGACCTCCTTATTTGTTTTCATCTCTTTCCATGAGATACGCCCCATTCTTCTATATATCCACATTTCAAGAGCCTCAATTCTTTCTTCCAAATGCTTATTCATCGTCCATGTTTCTGCACCCTACAGAAATGCAGAATATATATAACACTTTATGATTCTCAGTTTTAATTTGTGAGATAACTGTTTGGATGTCAGTATATGTTTCATGTTGTTGAATGTAGCTTTGGCCATTCCTATTCTCTTCTTGATTTCTGTTTCACATCTGCCATCTTCTGTTATTATATGACCAAGATATACGTAGCTCTTGACTTGTTCCAGGATTTTCCCATTTACGCTTATCTTTAATGTGGGTTTATCGTTTGTTTTGCTTATTATCATAGTTTTTGTTTTCTCAATATTAATGTCGAGTCCATATTCTTGACTTATGCTGTTCACTTGCTTCACTAGTTCTTGTAACTCCGGTTCGCTTTCAGCTAACAACACGGTATCATCTGCATATCTAAGGTTGTTTATTGACCTTCCACTGATGTTCAGTCCTGGTATTTCCTGTATCTGTTTGAAAATTTTTTTCGGTGTATAAATTAAATAGGCAGGGGGACAGCACACAACCTTGTCTGACACCTCTTTTTATGTCTATGTATGGTGAATAATTCCTTCCAGATCTTACTGTAGCAGTTTGCTCCCAATAAAGGTTACTGAGTATTCTTATATCTTTTCCATCAATACCTATGTCTTTGAGGCATTCAATTATTTTCTCATGATGGACTCTGTCAAAAGCCTTCTTATAGTCAATGAAGCACATATACATACTTTTTTGGACCTCTGTATATTTTTCTGCTAATCTTCTTAGGCAAAATATTGCCCTCTTGTTCCACTGTTCCGTCTAAAACCAAACTGTTCTTCTTGGATTTCGCTGTCTACTTTACTTTTTATTCTTTCCTGTATGATTTTGAGCAGTATCTTAATTGCATGACTCATCAGGCTGATTGTTCTGAAGTCTGAACATTCTGTTGCATTTGGTTTTTTTGGGCAATGTTATAAAAACTGTAGTCTTTATGTCGTGTGTGTATATAATCCTGTATTGTATAAATCGTTGCATATTTCTGTGATTGTATCTATACCAATGCTCTCCAGAGCTTCTATCATTTCAATTTTTATGTTATCCATGCCTGCTGATTTTCCTTTTTGTATCATATGAAATGGCATTCTCTACTTCTGATCTGAGAATGTTTGGGCCTTCGTTAGAATCTGGTGATGGTTTTTTACCTCTGTTGTCCTCGAATAGTTTCTTTTACGTATTCTGCCCATATTGTTTGATATGTCTTTCTCATCAAGTAATATTTACACCATTTTTGTTCTTGATACAGCTTCCTCCTTGTGCAAAACGCGACCGATTTGATAATTTCTTTATTTCTTCATGCATATCTCTTGTCATGTGCTTCGCTTCCAACTCTTCTATTTCCTTGCATTTTGTTTCTATCCACCGTTCTTTTGCTTCTCTACACATGGTATGTATGTCATTGTCTATTGTTTTATATTCTGGAGTGTTTTTTGCTTTCTTTCTTTTTGCCATTTTATTCAAGATGTCATCTGTCATCCAAATTTGATTTTTCTTAGACTCCTTTTTAGGTAAATTTGCATTTGCTGATTGTATGCTTGTTTTTTAAGCATTCCCATTTTGCGGTTGCTTTTTCTTCTGGGTTTTCTCTTCTATACTTCTCCCATGCCTTCTGTCAATAACTGTTGATAATCTATTTTTGACGCCGATTAAATACTTCCTGTTTTATATCTGGTTGTTTCAGACTTCACGTTAAAGTCAACGAGAGAGTTCATATAAAGCTGTTTCTAGAGAGAAAGCTGTTGCAGAAGTAAGAAATTGCAAAACTTCGCAACAGAATTGATGGTTTGTTAGATATTGTTTTTGAACAATAAAATGTTTGGTTGTCTGCTACTAGGGTGAATTGATTTGGACATAAAGCTGAAGATCAATATGCTACAAATGCAAAGAGCCAGTGACATGTACTGAATGCTCATAGTAACACTAAGCAATAAGTGACCAACTCTTTTCGTGGTAAATATGGTTTTCCCACGGAATAACGATATACTGCCTCTAATGTGTAACCGGAGTTTAAATAAGAGCAATGGTCTCAACAGAGATAATAATTTTGATAGATCTCGTTGTGAAGGTAGATCTCAACATGAATCTACTTAGCTCTGGTGTCCTAGATTTCTGATACACTTCCAGACTTATGTCTGTTCTTAATATCATAATATATATTGACACAATTGTGTCACGATTTGGATGATGTATAATGACTTTAAAAATTTGGTTATGTCCATCCATGATATATATCCATTAGATATGTCGATGGTATAGTATTGTAGTTCATGATATTTGTATATTGTTATAATTATAGTATTTGATAATTGTTGATATGTATCTTGGGGTTGCCAGCAACTTAGATTTCTTTGATGGTTCCTCCCGAGTTGGTTTTGCTTAGAGGAAATATTTTCTCTTATGTTTGGGGATGATTTTTACTCTCTCCAGACGCTTTATTTATGCGTCTATTGTACCTGATATTAGGTTCATTCTTTCATGGGAGCATAATTGATGCTTGTGCTATCTTGCTCATGGATATATTTAGAAAAAAAAATGTGTCTTTTTTTTTTACAGGGGGCGTGCAGTAATATGTTGCTGTAATCTTTGACGGAGTTTCAAACGTCGATTTATTGGTTGTATGTTTTTCACCCTGGTCAAAGTTGGGTAACTATGTCTTAACTTTGCTGTGTCAGGTTGATTAGGGGTTATCTCCCTTTTTGGTTCATTCATTGTGTTTGACCTTTAGGGTCAAAGGTAAACAGTTCTGGGCTATGTGCCATGCGCAGTTGTTGAGCGCAAAATTAGACTTCCGTCAGGTAGAGATGCGAACTGGCTTCTGTGGGACGTGAATGTCCGTTGTATTTTGGGGAAGGAAAATCTTCGAAGTGACTGCGTTGTCAGTTCTCCCCAGTGATTTACTGTACGTCAGGAATGACGACAGTGTTGTTTCTTGTGTTCTGAGGATTCTGTTCAAGGTAACACCGACTGTATCATTATTACGCATTCGGTTGCAGAACTTGTTAAAGGATTACCTAGCCGTGAGAACAGCTCACAGTTCCTATAATGCAGAACCTATATTTTGTGCTCGAGGTAGCCATTTAAGACTATTCGTCTTCATTTGATCAGAAGTTCAGTGACGAAGATATATATGGTGGAAACCGCAGGTTGGCGGTATATTTATACAAACATTATAGCAGGGTTTATGCAACCTGCTTAATGAAGAATACACAGCTGACGTCATATCGTGGCTCTGTGTAATGGCCACTATTCTACTGCATGAACAGATGTAACTGGCGTGTTATGCCAAGTTGAACGACGGCCCTGGTAATAGGATTACATGAGTTAAGGGCTCGTCTTTTGTATGACGGAGTTATTCTGGTATCTGACGCGTTCAGTCAGGGATACCAAAGCGGCATTATGAACTGTACATTAAAGAACATACCACTAATGACCATGCCCACATATTTGAATGTTCACCAGCCTTAGAATGCCTGATATGTACCAAGCGATTTCAATTAACATGATGTACATGAACCTGTTTACATTGACTGTTCCTGTGTGATTCTACTGTTAGTCCTGTGAATAAATGTATGAACTGTCACCAGTAGTTTCAACCATCATTGGCTTCAGTACGAGTGTGACTGGGTGTATTGTGTAACTATATATGAGCCTAAACGCATTCGCGACTACACACCCATGTCTCATCATCATCATCGTCATCGTACAAGGACCATGTATGCTGTCAGCGTGAGTGACCCAGATCTTCACCACACCATTACACTGTTCAGGTGACATCAACACGCATACCTGGCCAACTACACATCAACATTTGCATCACGTATAAAAAAACCAACTAACAACAATCAACCACACTCTATTTAAACTAGGCTCAGAATCTCGGACGAGCAAACCATTTATTGTCGTAATTTTATCTGAGAGAGTTCTGGTCGATATTGGTCCCTTTAGAGTGTAGAATGATAGTGAAGGCTCTGTGAGAATAAGGATTTTGGAAAGTGAGGTAGTAGATTCACAAGTGCTGGGAAGAGTAAGGACAGTCTCTTATTACGACAATATTTGTCTCTCAAAACTACTCCTACCACCCTTCTGTACAAACAATTGTTTGTCAGTTCCAGTCACTCAGGCGCACACAGCGATTTGGTGATTCTGACGAACAACGTACATGGATACAGACTACGATAACGAATATGGGGATTGTTGGGGTTTTGGCCAGCCGACACCAATGCTAATAAAGTTTAAATACCTTTATTATCATAAAATCAAGTCACAATCAATTATCAATTTACAGTCAGAAATCATGGGTTACAAAATACAAAATGACAAGGGAGGAGAGGGTTTTTGCGGAGAAGTATCCAATACACCTTTCCCGCTTGTATTTACTAACAGAAAATACCCGGTCGAAAAGACAGGGGTTTGGGGGGGGGGTGATGATGATGATCAGAGATAGGCAATTTAACCCAACGGTAAATTTATTACTCTGAGACAAGGGGTTACAGTAATAAGGGGTAGAGGAAAAGCTAGGGTTCTCAAATGTTTCCCTTTATTTAACAAATTTTACGGGAGGGGGAAATAAACACAGTTACTAAATCCCGCTAGGAGAAATCCCGTACAATGAATACAGTACGCCTTAATACTAGGTCGAACTAATTATAAGGGTAAAAAAGATTAAATATCCTTTCATAAAAAAAAAACACGCTTGGGCTGGCCAGTACACAATCACACACAGACTTACCAAATGGTGAATTCTGGCACTTCATAGGAAATACATCAAAAACGGCACTAACCCTTGGCTTAGGTAAATGTATTTTCTTCCGCGTACAGCCCCAGATTAGCGGGCTGTTGAAGTTAACAAAGTGTCCCGAAATCGCTGGACGTTGAAGTTTAACGGTACTGTTCGTTTATTAGATAAAGTTCCTAAAGAATGGCACAGGCACTTGGCTAGGTGTGAGGTATGGTGTGGTTTCTAAGATTGGCACAGCTGGTGGAGATAACTTTCTTTTGCCGTAATGTCACAAACTACAAAACACTGAGGTAAGTTCTTCTTCGGGGGGTGGGAGGGTAAAATCCACTGAATATACTTGACAGACAGTGTTCAGGTAAATCTATGTTCTTCTTCACAAATAGAGCAGTGAGTAAAATATTGCTACTGGCAACTGTTCTTCTTCCAGTTTGTTAACTTAAAAAACGACTTTATGAATTGGGAACTTAAAACTGTCTTTGGGTTTGCTTTAGTTCTGTAAACTTCAGATAGCTGAATCCCAACAGGATCGCCACAAAGATTAAATTTTAAATATGTTCATAAGTCACTGGAGTAATCGAACTGAGTCGGCAGGACTCTGCATATATTTTATTGCTGCGTAATGGCTGCTTAATTGCTGCTTAATTGCTGGGATGCTAGGTTCGAAAAATCATTCTGGATGCAAATAGAAAAACATGAAATGCAATGAAATCATATTAAAATCTACCGCGCGATACATTTACAGTTAGACTATTTTCTGCACTCGCGTCTTCAATTAATAAAATTCAAGAAAAGCTCCCCGTGAAGTTAATAGTTAAAAGCACATCTATCTATACAGAACTAAACTGTATTAAAGTTATAATTCCTTTAACGACTACAAAATTAATTTACGCGGCTATTGTATTAGGAAATTAACTTATAGATGTAACATTTAGTTTGCACTAGAACTTTGAAAATGGGTTTATTTAATAAGGTTAAATTTACACCACAATCCAGTGAAATAAAAATGAAATAACTAGACCACTGATCACTCGAAGCTAATGTATAAATTACCGTCTGCACAAAAAAGAATTCACTCCAATAGCCAACCATTTAGATGAAATCTAGCAGGAATCCAACTATATGCTAGTGAATCTTAGAATTCTGTCAGAACGAATGATAAAATGCAGTTTTTCAGGTTCTCTATATATTTAATTGGAATGTAAGATGAGTAGGACATGTTAGATTCTAACACCTTTCTTCATCTCAGGAGGAATTGAAATTCTGTCGCCGATCGTACCCGGTTGTTACCCGCTACGCTGAGCGTTCCGTCTCTCCTGTTTCTCAGTCTTTCGGGCAAGTCTGCCGGTTGCCACAGAAGTGCGAGGTCTGCAAAAAGCTTTCTTCGTCTACTCTGGTTCGCACTGCCGTGTCATCTTCCTGCGAGACGTTGCTCTGTTCGCTGCCTCCGCTTTCTTCTGACCGCTCTGGTCCATCTTGCGAGCGGTTCATTGTTCGCACGGAGATGAAAAATTCCTGCGAGAAACTAGCTTCTCTGTTCTTGGGATCGTCATTCTGCATGGGGATGTGAAATGCCGGCGAGCTCAACTACGCTTCGCTCGATTTTCCCCTGCATCTCTTGGTCTGAGAGCAATTCTGTGGTTCACACTGCCGTGTTACCTATCGGGAGGGAACTCCATCGTTCGTTCTAAGATCGCTCAGTGTCTTTAGATCTCATGCCGCATACTTAATGGGCCCAGGTGGAACGTTCCAGGCTGATGAAAAGTTACAACAAATGTTCAGGGGTTCTAATGTTATAGAGAGGGAAATACCGTGTCATCTTAATAATTCAGGTCAGCTACAGCCGTCCGTCTCACTGCCGGAGAGAACCAAAGATCGATAGAGGTCATCCATTTCGTCACACTCTCTACTCAATGAAATAGTAATTTCTGCTATTTTTCGGATGTCATCATTTCTCATACTGCCTCTCCTGGTAACATTAATGGCTTTTCTTAAGCATCTGATCTCACAGGATGTGGTTGGCTTCTGCAGTGGCTTCTGAATACATGTTATTGACACCTTAAAGCAAAGA